>VYZM01015772.1:337867-364619 GCA_013398915.1 Dromas ardeola | reverse complement strand
CTTCAGTGTCAGGGGTTATGGATAGCTTTTGGCATTTTAAACCTCTGTTTAAAATTACTAAAATATTCCAGCATGGTTTTTCACAAATTTGAAGTCAGTCTCTGCTTTGGTTTGCAGCTGACGATTTTGAGCTTCACATTTGGATGAGCTTATTTTCATGTAAAATTAGAGAAGAGTAGGAAACATCCAAAAACCAGAACATCTGTTAAAGGGTGCGAGTCCAGGCTTCTTTTTCTCCCTTGCTCTGACTTTGGGGGAAGTTTCCCGTGTGGACGCTTTGCTCTGCCTTGCAATCTGTAACCTTATTTGAACCTTTCAGTCCAGCGAGATTAAATCGTGGGTGTAATGGTTTTTGCAATCGGGAAAGCAACAGCAAAAAAAAAAAAGTCAACCAAAACAAACAACAGTTATGATGACCAGTTTGCCATATGTGCATGCTTTAGTGCTGTGCATTATACAGTTTCATACAGTTTCATGTACTGTAAGTAACACCCTGGCTTCTGACTCTGCTGGAACTGGACCATGTTTAAACACGGTTGCTCCTAGTAGGGCTCTTCTGGAGCTTCCGTAAGAAGCCTGGTGGAAGGAGCATTGTCCCCCGGACCAGGAACGATATTCATAAAGCTGTGCCTTCTCTGAGGCACTGTAACCTGTTTTAACTGAGACAGAGCAAGCTATGATGATAACAGATAAGAAAATCATTTTAGAAGCATGCAAGACAATTATATTAAGCCATGATTATAGCTATTACTTCTGTTTTTCAATGAGCATCATTATAAGGGAGGAAATACAGAAGGGTAAAAATCCTAATGGCAGGCAAGAGTTTTCAGCTTTTAGTGTGAGCTAGGGAGTTAAGCGAAGACCAGACGGCTGTATGTGTGGATAGAATTTAAATGTCTGTTTAAGTAAAACAAAAGTTTCTGTCAGTTGCATGAATGAACTCCCACTTGCCAGTGGATTTAACTGTATGGTGGATGACAGTAGCGGGAACAAGTAGAGTATCTCTGGATCTAGTGCAAAAAAAGCCCCTAACCAAACAAAAATCTTGTAGTTCATAACTGAGCTTGGTGCCTGTTGTAGAGCACTGGGAAGCACACCAGTATGCTGAGGAAGCGTTAATGTGAATAGGCGCATACATTTATGTATGTGGTGTTCCACGTTTGATATGTGTATGCATAAAATCTTAGTGAAATCTGAAGTTGTTGCTGCAACCTCTGAGCACCTGACTCGTTTAATCCAGAGTCCTGACTAATGAAGCAGTACCAGCATGTGATCTGCGAGTTTTGCCATGTATATTAATGGATGTTAACTTGGCACTCTATCAGTTTGTGGAATGCAAGTGAGAGTTGGTGGGAGTAAGTGAACTTGCTTCTTCCAGAGAGCAAGATCAGATGGAAAAGACTTGCCTGGAATTGTTTGGAACTCCCGTTGTTCCTCTCTGCTGCAGCTCATATCCGAGCTCCTTGCTGCTTCACACATTCTGTCTCCTGTAACAGATTACCAGCTGCTTTTGTAGAAGTAATTGGATCCTAACCTTTCCATGTCCTTTGAGGATTTTCTTTTGAGTTTTGAAATATTCTAGCCAATATACTTTGGGATAGAAGAATGAGATTAGTATTGTAGAAATGACTGCAGGTTAAATATTTTTGTTTTAAATGTGCACTTGACCAATACTATTGTTTCTTACTGTTGTCACTGTATAAATATGAAATTCGTACTAGGAAAAATGCTGAAGTTCCCCCATGTATCTGCTAGGATATCCAGTAAGCTGAATGCAAAATATTTTTTTTCTGATAGTTCAGTAGAACGAATTCTCAGAATGAGTGCTATTGAGGCAGCATCTGCAATATCAAAAGGCAAGAAGTGAAAAACAAACCTTTCACCATTGCTAAAAGCTGTACATGTTTTTATTCTTAACAACTTACTATGTTACTTATCCTTGGGAGAGGGGAGATCATAAGGGGGAACTCAATGTATGAGTTTACGTTTGTTTAAAATTTGTTTCTTTCCAAAGTCTTTAAAGCAATTTCCTTTGATTTCCAGATTTGGGGTGGTTTAGTGCTCCTGGTACTAGGATCAGAAGTAACATTTGTTGGGACATCATTTGTTTTGTGTTGCCTGGATGTTGTACGTTATGGGTGGTATTCAAGTCAGGGTTAGTGGAGTGTTTCTTGTTAGTTTGCAAAAAACTGGTGTTTGTTTCAAATTTTGAAACAGATACCTTTCCTCCTGCCCCAATAATGACTGTTCCATTTGCAAAAATGGGTGCTGCCTCTAATAAGCCTCCAATATTAGGCTGGGTACTTCATTGCTGTAACTTTTTGAATAACCCCATTTTAACTCTTACAAAACTGTCAATTGATTTCATGCGCTGCTTATTTCACAATGCTCCCATATCAATGCAAGAACAGACAGGCCAGAATGATGTGAGAAGTCCCGATAACTAGAATATGGAATTAGGAGCTGTGTTTTAGCCGGTTGGTCAGAGAACTGTTGTTGGTAGGTAGGCTGTTGGAACTGGTTCTGTTGTCATTTGAACTATCCATGTCTCCAGATACGCACTGCAGTTCTGCCTCTGTAGGAAGCTTAGTGATGCCACCAAGATTTAAGAAATAAATACGTTTAAATTGCATGTAAAATGACCGAAGGCATACTGGCATCTTCCTATGTGATGATCATATTGTTCCTTGTTTATGCTGTGAATGAGATTGTCACTCATGTGTTGCATAAGGGCTATTAAAAGGAATAGATTCCAGTAGCTACTGCACACCAAGTGGCTTTCAGAGTTATCACAAAAATGTAGTAAATAGGAGAAATGCTTCTACTCCCTAAATAACAGCTATTGCATCTCGGTTGTAGGCAGCTCACTTAATGTCTGAAGCTTTGTAATGTTGGAACTGTAAAACTGGTTTGTGATCTACTGTGCCTGTGAAGGTGTGTTTCTGAGTCACATTTGTATCGTTAGAACTCCATGAGCAATGCCATTGCCTCCTTGGAATGCTGCACTTGTATGGGGGGGCTCAGTTCTGTGGATTCAGTTGGTTGTGAGATCAGGCTACTGGGAGAGATAAAAATCCTGAGAATTAACTTCCTGTTAACGTAGGCTTTCCAAGATACCAGTTGGTGTCCGATTCAAAGTCTTCCTGCTTGCTCTGTGGCTTGACTGAGGTAGCTCTGTGAGCGTACAAGCACTCTTAATTTACTTTGTAGTGAATAATGTCCTCCCTCCCTAAATAAATTTCAGGAGTTCACTACTAACATTCTGTGTCTAAACTGTCCTTTGTTTGAACTTTGATTCATCAGTACTTCTCTCTTTACTGGAGTCTATTGATTACAGTGCAAAAAGTCATGCTATATAGTCATCCTGCTTATGGCTGTCCAGCTAAGAGGCTTATTGATAGCACAAACAGATTAGCTCAGAGATAATTCTTAGATTCAATTATGTTGGCAGATTTGCTTTAGTTAAATCGGTTAGTGACTGTACCGGAGTCGATTCTTCGCCTTATCTTACAGCTTCTCTGAACAAGATTGTCGAACCTTGCAGTCCATTAGATGTTGTAAACCCAAATGACGCTGCTATTCTTTAACTGTCATATTTCCTTGTGTGGGTGTGTTTTTTTTGTTAGTTTGTTTTTAAGTACACCAATGGATTAATGTATATTAGAGCCCTGTTGTCTTTGCTTGGATTTATAGCAGAAGTTCAGAACACTGTAGCAGTCAGAGAAATAGAAAAGAAGGAAGGAAATGGCGAGAAGAATCTGGTTTAAAAGCTCTTGCAAAGTGTCATTATTGGCTTGTTTTGGACTGTGTTGCTACCCAGCAGAACAAGTTTTCCTCTGCCTGTGTATTCTCTTTTCTATCCTCTTCCATATTATGGTGCTGGGAATCAACTCTCTAACTTAGCCAAGAGCTGTTTTTAAGGTTAATTTTCAATCAGATTGTCCGTCCTCTGGGCAGCTGAGCAGCTGTTAGCAGTGATGCAAAGGAAGCAATAGGAGTAAGTGGCTGAGGCTTTGGTGTCAGGGGGGAAAGTCTTCAATGAGCATAAGCTGATTTTGAAACTGCTGCACTCTAAGCTCTGGTATAACCAACACCAGTTGTGTGTTGGTTGATGAGATGCTAATGCTGAGGCAGACAATAACCTGCTATGTATTTGTGTGCTTAGGGAATATTCTTGACTCCCAGCACCCGTATGAACAGAAGAGAAATACTGAGTGGTTGATGTGCTTAGGATATACACAGACGTTGTCTTTTACGATACAGAATGAGAATATACTTAAGAATAAATTTGAATATTTTCATTACGCTAACTTTCCGTTCAGTCTGCATTTGCGTGCTCTTTCCTGAGCAAGATGCCCACAAATTACAGTCTCTGTTGTGAATAATGCAATCCTAAAAACCGAATGGGTAAAACAGTATGACTTTAGATTTATAAAGTAATGAGAACTAACCTTAGGGGGAAAATTAAAAAAAGACTGTTTTCCTTCTCCCTTCTTCACGATTTGTTTTTAGCAGACTTCTTTGGAAAGGCTTTTCCTTTTGAAAACTCGTAGAAAATCAGCAGAGCTTTTTTTCTTTAGGTTTTGTAACATCAGCAGGTAAATGTTTTTCTTCATAGACCATAAGACCAAAAAGAACAACTGAATTATCTAGTTTGATTATCGAAATTATGAGCTTATGGCTCCATCCTGAAGTGTTTTGATCCGAGTTAAGGCTCCTATATGTGTTTGTAATCATCTAGGTATTTATGTTGGGGGTGTTTTTTCCTTTTTTTTTTTTTTTTTAACTTTTCTTAAGTTCTGAAGGGTTTGGAAAGTAGAAGCAAGAGGTTTTATTAAGACAGTCACCTTCCCACCCCCCCACCCCCTCCCCGCTTTTAATTTGTGAATCTCTTACAACTTTACAGGAGGTCTATAAATACCTTTAAGTCTTACGTGTAGTAAAGCATGTAAAAGATATTTCCTGGGTTTCTTTTTACAGACCCTTTAAGGAAATCAGTGAACAGCAGGATGAAAATAACTGGTGTAGAGACAAAGTGCAAAGAAGAGAAATACAGAGTGATTAAGAGTTACACTTCTGGGATTTTGCAGGCAATGTGTTGTAAAAGAACAAAGTCGACTTTATGGTCCTGTGTGAAGATAGGAGGTCTGTGGAAGGTGTGCCACTTTGCATTTGCTGGATCAAAGCATGGTTGAGGTTGGAAGTGATTTCTGGAGGTCATCTGGTCCAAACCCCCTGCTCAAGCAGGGCCACCTACAGCTGATTGCCAAGGATGGCATCCAGACATGTTCTGAATATCTCCAAGGATGGAGACTCCACCACCTCCGCAACTGGCAACCTGTGCCAGTGCTTGGTCACCCTCACAGTGAAAAAGGGGGAACCTCCTGTGTTTCATTTGGTGCCCATTGCCTCGGGTCCTGTCGTTGGGCTACACTGGAAAGAGCCTGGCTCCATTCCCTGTGTGCCCTCCCTTCAGGTATTTATACACATTGATGAGATCCCCTGAGCCTTCTCTTCTCCAGGCTGAACAGTCCCAACTCTCTCAGCCTTTCCTCATAGGAGAGATGCTCTGGGCCCTTCATAATCTTCATGGCCCTTTGCTGGACTCTCTCCAGCATGTCCATGTCTCTCTTACACTGGGGAGTCTAGAACTGGACACAGTACCCCGGGTTTGGCCTCACCAATGCTGAGTAGAGGGGAAGGATCACCTCTCTTGTTTCCCACCCGTCTTAGAGCTGTTAAAGGAAAAACATAAGAAGGAGACTTCCCTTGCCCCCCATGTAACAATTCCAGTGCTTCAAACAAAACATGGAAGAACTGCTTATCATTAGTTTTCAGTGAAGTTTAAAATAATGCTGAGTTGACTTGTCCCATCTTTTAATAGAAACCAAAGTTTAGGAAAATGTTCATACAGTGGAAACATTTACAGCCTAGAGAGGGAGAATGAAAAATGTGGATACATTGTAATAGTTATGTGCACCTCTTTGAGGCCATTGGTTGATTACTGTAAATTGAAACTAATCAGTGCACTCGGTATTGTATGTTCACATAAATTCTCCTTTTTAAAGGCAGATGCTGATAATGTCATATTGGACTTTAATTTCATACAAGTCAGGACTCTGCATGAATTATAGTCTGACAGCAGCCATAATTTGGTGTCCTGGAGAATACTGAAGTGCAGTTTTGTTTGAAGAGAGAAGTATTTTTAAAATATTACATCAATATCTGCTGCTTGTGGGAAATGGAGACTTCGACACTTACTGTCCTCTTTAATGTTTGCGTAAGTGGAGCCTGTTATTACTAACAACATTGCCTATCCCAGAAAGCCTGGCTTCACCTGCACATTTGCATGCTTTGCAAAGGGGCACCATCCACTCCTCTGCAGTAAGCAGAAACCTTGCAGTTCAAATCCATGCTAACCTATTGCCCAAGTGGTACCTATAAAATAAGCCAAACAGGAAGACATTGGAGCAATGTCAAAGTCCTTAGACTGTCCTTTAAAGCTGTCTCGAATGGAATTTCTTTCTCTGCAGCTGTGACTGATCATACTAGCTGTATTTCTTGAGGAGGTATGCACTGTTGATGTAAAGCGATGAGGAGGAAATCAATCTTTCTGGTAATATGGTTTCTTATAGGTCTTCTCCTGTAGTCACAAATTACACTGCTTTCAGAAAGGAATGGTAGACTTCTGTTTTGTTGTGGTAATACTACGGTAATGATTACTTCCAGGAATTTATGGTGGGGGTGGAGATCAGTGTTTACCAAAAACATTACCTTCTTTGAGGCTTTGGTCCTGTAATGAATTCTGGAAACCTGCATGTGTAAAGGTCATAGAAAGATCAGCCCTTTATGGCTCTGTTTCCTGAGGGTTATGTCATCTTGTCAGGCGGCAGGTAAGCGTGTTATGGTTTCACCCAGGGACTTGCGGCTGATCTGAGAGCCATAAATTTGCAGTATAACGCAATCTGAACTGAAAGTGCTGCTTCTGATTGTCTGAAATGTTTATAACCTTTGATTACTCTTTTATTTGTTCGCTAGAGTTTTACTCCGTAATGGCTTTCTCAAAAAACTTCTTTTGCAAGACATCCAAAGCCATTAGAATGAAAAGACCGAGAAGCGTTAGGTACTGCACTTAATCTGGGAGAATACAATCTTGTCCTGAAGTCCAAAGTGATCTCTACTGTCATGCTATTGGATGTGTGTTATCCTATCATTTTTCTGTAGGGAACGTTGAGTTCTCCATAACAGTCACTTGTATGGCTTTTATCTGCTAAATGAGATTTCATTTAGGAACTATTGTACCTCAGGCAAATGCAACTTTCTTAAATACTTTGCCCTTTTACATTGCAAAAGCTACAACGTAAACTTCTAATGAACTGACTTTGTTTAAGCATTCAGGAGTCACAGAAATCAGTCTTCTCTTACTTTGCAAAGGATGGAGGGGATCAGCAAGATCAAAATATTTGACTGAGGAAATTGGGGAATTGGTGCCAGTACCAGAATTAAATCTGGTTCTTGTGAATCTCTGTTACAAGCCTGTCAGTCTCTTCGGATCAGTGGATTGGCACGCTCTGTGGTATTAGCTGTTTAGGACCTGATAGGGTAGAGTATCTGAATGAGGCAGCCTCCTCAATAGACATGAGTGGTGCACCTGCACTTTTTTTTACTTACAGTACTAAGGTTGGTAGTGTAAACTACTAATTCTCCTACAACAGAAAAACTCCAGGTGAGCCAGAAGACTCTCCTTTCTCTGAAGAGTGTATGATTTGCTCAAGCAATTTTGAGTGCATTTTCAAAAGGTTTAAATGCATGTCTGGCAGACAGGTTGTTCAGGATAAAATGGTGCTACTATAACAATAGTGATTTTAGCGAAACTTCTATATTCTTTTTGACTTCAGTAAAACTGATTGACTATTAAGCTAACCATGGCATACTGCTATAAAAAAGATTAGTGTTGAAAATGGGAGTCTGGGATTTTCACAGCACATCCAAGATACAGCGCCATCTCATTTTGCTCGTTGATGACTTACCTAGAAAAGTCAGTGTCGGAGCTTCTTGAGCGTGACTTACTAATCTCCACCCTCTAAGAGTAAACACTGCACCTGTTTTGTAGCATTTATCAACTTTTGGAGGATACCTGCTGTATGTTGACGTAAAGGAAGAAAAATGGAAAGTTTTGTTACTAATGTCCTACTGTACTGTTACACTGCATGGGAGGAAAGAGAGGAGGAAAATAAGATTTTTCACTTGGACTGTCTGGATAGGAATCTTTTGTTTTGTTTTGTTCGCATGGATATTGCGGTCTCTTTTTTTAAAAAAAATGAAATTTAGATAACTGCTTTTGTGGAATGAGTACATACAAACATCCCTAGCTTTAATACATTAAAGGCAAGTGTAGTTTAAAGGGAATAAACATAGAAATAACTCACAGTAAATACCTAACTAATGAAAAACTTCTTGGCCCTGGTGGAGCAGGCAGATTGATGCCACTGCACTTTGGGTATGGATGCTGAATAAATCTCCTAAAAGCAGAGTGATTTTCTTAAATTCGCCATTCATGATTTTATTATGATCTTATTTCATTCATTGAGGGATATTTTGTATCTTATTCCTGTTCCCAAATTGTTGATGATACCTGACGGCAGGAAATGTGTCTTAATGATATGCCCTTAAATGGTATGCATAGAGAAGTTGTGGATACACCATCATTGGCAGCGTTCAAGGTCAGGTTGGACAGGTCTTTGAGCAACCTGATCTAGTCAAAGATATCCCTGCCCATATCAGGGGGTTTAACTAGTTGATCTGTAAAGGTCCAGTCGAACCTCAACCACTGTGATTCTATGAAATGTGGCCTTTCTACCAACTGACTAAATAGATCATTCCTTGGATTTGTAGATCTAGCACAGCTGCTCTTCCAGCAGGTAAAAATTCAACAAGAACAAAAAAGGTCTCTTGGATCTTCAGTTGCCAGTCAATTTCTCAGCTTCAGTTTCATATGACTATTGAATTGACCCAGGTGAATTGAAACTGAAACATCATCTCTTTTTATTTCCAGAAGGGGCCATTGCTGTCAAGCCTTGGGTTAATGCTAGTGTAGGTTCTGTAAATTCTGGCTCTGAGCACTCACCTAGTGTTTTCCCTCACTCCTGTGGTGCTATACACGCATCTGTTAGTGCAGGTAAGTACACGCAGCTGTTAACGGAAATATTGATAATTTGAGTTCCACCAGGGATTGTTGTTCTCATGGCAATGAATATTTGAATATCTTCAAAGCTGCAGATAAAAGTTGGGAAGTGGCTGCCTAAAACTGTGTGACAAGTAAAGCGAACAGAGTGCCTTGGTTTAGCGGTTTGACTCTTAAAAATGTGGTTTCCTGGCAAGTAAACCAAAGCTGCAGAAGAGGGCAGTCTTCCTTCCCCATCTTCATCCCTCCCTCATGCACTGCTTCTTGTATGGGCATGCTGTGGCCCAGCTCAGAGAGCTGATCTAGCTGAAAACTACCTTACACCGCCCTCTGTGTGCTCTCTCCTATCCTCCATCCCCTTGGCTTAGCCTTTCAACCAGATTGCATTCCTGATCACGTTGACGTGGAGTGGTACAAGCACCGATGTCTGTATGAGGAAAAAGGAATGACGGGAATATATGGCTTCAGGGTAGGTGGGTGGCAGGGTGAAGGTGTGCTTTCAGGGCAGCTACACTAATATTAGCTAGAGGTGACCGGGAAAGCCTGTGCCTGAAGGCTGTGCTTTTGCAGCCGAATCAGCCGGGTCTCACAGTTTACCATCTCTGGTGGGAATGGTCCTACGTTGTCACCAGCTGTGTGTTGTACTGCTTTGTCCACAGATCTTTCATGCTGAATGTTGCCCAACGGGGAAATAAGCTAGGGAGGCAAATTGGAGCAAGACATTTTGAAAAATTATTTTTACTTCTTTGGTTTTAGATTTTTGCCAGTTTGTGTTTCTCAGGGAGTTAAATAAACATTAGGTATGGCACAAAGACAAGGCAGGAGTGCGCAGGCAAGGCCAATTTGTGTTTAGTTTGCTTTAGGTGTATAACACCACACCTTGTATTTAACATGTTAAGTTATATAGCTCTCTTTATAAATGAGAGTTAATGTTATCAAAATTGGATTATTTGCTAGCTGTGTGGGTTTGTTTTTTAATAAAAGGAAGTGGCAAACCTCATTTTAGTAATCTTAGCAAGATTGCATGGGGAAGATTGAATACCCTGTCCTGTTTCTGTTATCTGAGATGGTAAATTAGCACTAATTACCTCATCGAGAAGGGTGAGAGGAAATTCCTAAATGCACCTAGCAGCAAGCCTATTGTTTTGATCCTATGACTAGCAGGGGTAACTTGAAGATTAAGACATGATATAATAATGTAGGGGGAGAAATGAGTAAGAGGAAATAGGAGGGGCTGCATAGTCAGGAAAATGATCAGCTTATAACATGACTTGTTATAGCAGATGTAATGCTGTGTTCTCCTGTTTGTTTGTCAGACCTTTCTCTGGAAAAGAAAAGATAAGCAAGGAGTCATTAAAATGTGAGCAGTGACATTTTCTTTTTTTATTTAGCAAACTTTTAGACTGAATAGCTGTAGAATATTTACTTCAAACTCCAGAAGTCGGTAAGGCATGAAATTACAGGGTTTCGTCCTGTTCTGGCTCTGATTTGAATCCTAAACAGGCAATTAATTTCTCTTCTGAATGGGAATTGGTGGTTCTGATTGCCCTGATTTCCAACTGGAAACTGTTGTTTGTTTTGTGATAGAAAACTTATAGGACGGCTGTGTGGCAACTTTGAGTTGAGTATACATGAAGCTACAGCATAGACTTCGGGGCGGACTGGTTTGGACACTGCATTGTTCAATGATATTGTCAGTTACTGCTAGAGAAGAAGGATTGGACTCTTGGGATCTCAGAACATTAAGGCATTGAATGTCTTCGGGGAACTAAAGACATTTGCAAGCATCTTTTATGAATTATGACATTTTGGCTTATCTTCTCTACTTTTTCTCCCTGCTTTTGTTTTTTTTCTNTTTTTTTTTTTTTTTTTTTTTTTTTTTTTTTTAACCATACTGTTTCTCTGGCTTTGTTTTGTATGACAAGTATTACAGATTTTCCTTTATCTCCTCGGTTAAGGGGAGGGGCTCACAGAGGGAAATTGGCAATCTACTTTTCTTTACAGGGAATCAGTTAACGGTTTGTAAAGTTCTTGGTAGCAAATAGTTACACAGAGGCATTTGAAAGGGAGAAATTAACAAACAAGGTCAAATGGTATTGATAAAATGCAAGTGAAGGTCTTATTTAAGTTCTAACTCATAAAAAAAAAAACAAACCCAAAACTAAAATAATTATTTTCTAAATTTCTTTTCTAAGTAACTTTTCACAAATGATACTGAGTTCTTGTTGTCTAGTAAAACTGTTGCAATATGTCAGTTTTTATAATAAACCCCAGAGA
Organism: Dromas ardeola; assembly: GCA_013398915.1. Lineage (NCBI taxonomy): Eukaryota > Metazoa > Chordata > Aves > Charadriiformes > Dromadidae > Dromas > Dromas ardeola. The sequence goes on along the minus strand of VYZM01015772.1, from coordinate 353,158 downwards.
TGGCTGTAGTGGCCAAAAGAAGTTATGCTAACTGTATTCCATGTCTAACAAAAACTTCATAAAGTGCCTGTTAAAACCGATCTGAAAAAAGGCACTTCTGAACAAATGGACTCAATAACCTCTTGGAGAACAGATTTTAATAGGAGCTGGAAACTGATATTTACAGATGTAAACACCTATCAATTATGAGAAGCAGAATATGGCCCTGTAACTCAGGAATGGTTCCTTGAGTAAAGTACAAATCGTGAGACTGTGAATTACTGACTTTAAAGGGTTGGTCGGTTGGTTTGTTTGTTTTCTTTTTTTTCGCCTTGAAGGTTATCTTGGCTCTTTTGGGAAATAATTGCAGGAGCCAACAAAATGAGTCTAGCTTCAACATAATTTACCATTTACACTCCAGAACAGCAAACGAGACGTGAATCACAATGGTGGACCAGGTTGTTACTTATTGCTTTTTGTGTGAAGATCACCCTTAGTGTGCCTGAAGCGAAAAAGGCGGAGAAGGACAAAGGAGTATAGTAATAGGGTAGGTGTGTTTTGAGGGAGGAGGAGTAGAATTTGGAAGGATCCATTGCATTACAAGACATGATGTTTGGTCCAAATGGCCAATATTTTATATTGTGGGCCTGTATTGACCTCTGGACTCCTCTGCTTTTTAATTAAAAAAAAAAAAAAAGCCGTAAGTACTATCGTTGGATACAGTAGTGCACCTGACTGAATATAGTTAGTGTATACAGTACCCCAGCTGTGGGGGGTAGAAGAGTCTGGAATCCTTGACACCTCAAATGTGTCACTGAATTACAGTCTCTTGGATCTTGTGTGCTGGAGTATATGGACCATGTCAAAATGTCAGCAGCTGCTTCCACGTTTGCAATGCTGACAATATGACCTTCAGGTTAAGAGATTTCCACTGACGTGAGTTCTGCCCAGTGTATGTTTGTTTTACACTGTGAGGAGCTTTTCTAGCTGCATGCTTCCAAAAGACCACAAAACAAACGAGAGCATGAAACAACTCTTTCTTCTGCACTTGCAAAAGGCTCTCCGCTTTTTCATTGTGCCCTGGGGGATAATACTTTGTGGTAAAGTACGCGTACAGCTTAAATGAGAAGAAGGCACGAAAGGGTGCAAATGTGTTTCTTGGCAGCACTGACACTATCTTTGGAGCAGTTCCCATTTGCACCTGGAAGGGTGGGTTTGCAAATGGTGGAGTTTGCTTGGGAAGTAGTGCGAACAGGAGGACAAGGTTAGTCTGTTAACCTGTCTCAGCTCAGTGCTGGTAAGTGCAACTGAGCACAGTGATGCTGTCTTGAGTATTGTGTCCAAGTTTTCCCTCTTATCTACAGAGCATGCCCAACTCGAAAATCAGTACCAAGTTGCAATAACGTGAGGATGCTATCCACTTCTGTTAGCTATCGCTTTGATATTTATTCAACACAGGGGATATCAACTGGCACAAGATTCAGACATAGTGAAATAGCCAATTAGTCCATGGTGCATGCTTCTAGCTTCTTTGAGCTAAGTTTAGCCAAGTGACTTTCACTGGAACCTATCACTTCTTTATATAAAGTGCTCAGATGGTGTGAATCAAACTGTAACTCTGAATATTAAGGCTGTGTAAGGGGACTGTCATGTTAACCAAGCTTAATTGTGGTTTTGAAGGCCTCTAGACTACTCTGTGGCTGCATATGTCAATGATTTGATGTTATTTATGAGCTTTGTGATTAGTTTATAATGTTAAAACAGTTCCCCCATCCACCCCCAATCTTCTGCAGACTGTGTTGCAGCAGTACTGCCAGAGACATACGGGAATCCGGCCAAGCAGGAATTATTACAGGTTGTGGTAACTGTGTCTATCAATGACTGTACTTTGCAGTTATACAATGTTTGCATTGTGTCTGTCTCAGTTGTCTAACGTACTCATTTGTCTTACACTCCAGCCTGTAGTTTCCTCAGTAGCAAAATACAAGTTCTGTCAGGACAGCTGCTTAATAAGGCACATGTTGAAGTACTCAGGAAGGGAAAACTGTTTTCTGGATAAATTACATGCTGCTGAAAGGAAGGACATAGCATGGGCTAGAAAGCATATGGGTTAAGATTCCTGGCTTTTTCCCGATTCATAGTTTGATCTTGTAACCAGAGTAAGGCAGAGTACTTGTATATTGTATGCAGGTACCGTTGTATTGAATGAAATAGTGCAACTGCAGTGCCAGGCAACTGCAGCATAGATGGGTAAGGTCTGTCTCTTTGAAGTGTGGACGTACTAATCCACTTAGAAGGACTCCTTGTCTCTACCTGCTTTCTGTCTCATGAGACTTGGAGCTGCAGCACGTCGCACCAGAGAGAAGGGGAAAAGGAGTTTGGGCCTGGAGCAAGTGAGGAAACAAAATCTGGAGACAACAGTAGTTACACGTCCACTCTGAGCCAGCAGTTGTGAGCTGATTTACGCAGGAGAACTTGGTTAGTTCTGCAAATTGTTTGTGCCTCTCAGTTGCGAACGGCAGTCTTCTCTGCCAAGTTGAAGGGCATCATGTGTTGTATTTGTAGTTACTGTATCTGTTACACAAGCAACAGCACAGCAACAGAAGACTTCTTTAATGTGTCTGATGTCAAATTTATTTTTAAAAAGCAGTGTAATTCATTATTGATGCCAGCCCAGATCTTTGCCACGGTCAACACTTGTGACACAGCTGTTGCTGCCATTGCATAGTTAACTCACCAGTTGCAGTTTAAGGTGGGAATTAAGTGGTTTTGCCTTATTTGCACTGTCAGAAATCTGCAGCATGACCACATACATACAACCTTCTGTAGGCAGTTGTGTTGTACAATTTTTTGTATTGTTAAGAATTCATGGTCAAACTGAAATTGTTTGAGGCCATATCTTTTCTCTCTATAGATGCTCTTCTGCTGCAGGTTTATTTCTTCTTTGACCGAGTTCTTGCTAATGTTTAGATTTTGGTTGAAAAAGTGGGAGAGTTTGCCTAGTTTCTTAAAATATACTTTTTTCATAGCGAAGTCAGAAATAAGAGCATGTGTGTAGTGTAATAGCCCAATTGTGAGACTGGAGGAAAAAATGCTACCTAAAATGTATCTTGATAGCTCTGAGAAAAGTTACAGATCAGATAGAGGGCTAGCAGAGGATTTAGGCACATAACTGATGCATGACTGTAAGTATGTTTGTCACAGCCAAACTGATTACTGTAACTGGGCTGATCTTGTGCATTAGCTGTTCTCAGACCTCAGTGCTTTTATACAAAACTAAAAAGTAACTTGCTCTGTATTTTCTCTTCTCTTCTCTTTCCCTTTGTTGTTCAACGATGTGGTGCAAATTAAGAAAGATTATCTGCTAAATGGCTCTTATTTTAAAGTGGGCCAACATTGTTGGACAGTGTGGGAATTTACAAAGTGTTGTCTTTATCTGCTGTTGGGTTTTTGTCCCCTCTCTCCCTCACGGGTAATGAGAAGGAAAACATTCTTTGATGAGGATGTTAGTGTCACATATTGGTGTTTTATAGTAGACTGATTATAATGGGTTGTTCTTGGAATTTGGAGCTCAGTATTCAGTCTGTTGTTACTGTGGATACAGTAATTTGCTAAAGTAGCCACCCGTTCGTGCTTTGCCAGAGACCAAACTTGGCTGTGGAATGCTTGCCTCTCCTGCCTGTGCTAGTGACGGTCAGGTCTAGCCTTTCATGAGTGCACCTGCACACATTATATTAAAGAATAAGCTGAACACATGCCTGTTGACTGCTGGAAGCTACCTACGTTCTTGTATAGATGAAAGTGTAAAGAAGACAGAGGGTGGACTGAAGAGTAATTAGAGTCTCAGGCACCTCACCCTACCCAAACATTGCTTTCTTTGTTCCCACCTTCACAGGGTCCATCATATCGTTTTGTTTGTCACATCCTTTGGGCATGGGAAATCTCAGACGTTTCTCTAAAACATCTGTGTGATAAATACCTATTAATGCTCAATGCTGACTGTGTGTGAGCTAAAAACATAGTTCCATTTCCCGAATTCCGTGTTCTTCTGCCTTCCTTTTTTTTTTTTTTCCCTCTTTGAAATAAAGGTTTTCTCCTCTATAAACCAGCTTTTGAACATGTTTCAACAGGAAGTGGGTAGAAACACTTATTTGTCAGTAAACTAAATGGTCAGGAATGGAAGATTGTCCATTAGTTTAGCGTGGGGGGAAAAAACAAAAAACCAATACCTCTGTAATACAGTTAACTGCAGTTAAATCATTTTACGTTTCTAACCCTGGATCACTGAGACTTGTGGTTATTTTCTTGAGTAGCTTCATTTTGTGAAATAGGGAGCGCGCTGCTAAACTGGAATTTAATGAAAGTAGCATGGGGAAATCCTATGGAAACAGTGACTGCTGAACTGCTTGAAATGTAACTTGCTTTCTGTGTTGGTTCTTTTGTGAAATGCAAATCGAGTTGAGAATGAATGAATGCGTCCAACCTTTGAGTGTTTCTGCGCTTTGCCTGGGTTGGGGGCCAGTGTCAGGAGTGGTCACATGAGCCTGTGCTGAGATCATTAGACTGGGGACACCAGCTGTGCTATTATTAGGGGTTTTAAAGTCTGTGGCAGATGTTCTTAGGCTCTCTTCCAGCCCCCACATATGGTGCAGTGGAGTACATGGAAAAAGAAACGTCTGACAAATTGTTTTTCCATGCAACAGATTTCCCGCCCCCTCTCCCCCCATGCAACTGGGCAAGATATTTTATGTTAACGTGCATGTATCAAAACGCAATTTGGACTACTTGAAATAGAAGAATGAAAAAAGTGATCATATGAGAATAAATACAAGTGCTTTGTTTGGAAAGTAGGACTCGGGGTGCTAGCTAGGACTCAAGTCTGTAGGTGAACATGTTCTGCCATTCATGTATTCGTTTTCTATTTTCTTTGATGTTGCTATTTAGACAGGGCCCTTGTTATATTAATTTTTGTGTATGTATATATTGTAAAGCTGTTCCTGCAAAGACTTTATATGTATGTGATGAGACATATGATGAGATGTACCTGCAAAGACTTTATATGTATGTGATGAGACATATGATGAGATGTAGTACACACAGAGCAAAGACATATTAATAATGTGGTGATTAAAATCTGTAAACAGAACTGCTGCTCATTATATTGCAGTGATATAGCATATAGCACAAAGAAAAGCATGTTTTTTCTTTCTTTTTGTCATAGTAGGAAAAGAGTATGTATGTCTTGTTTTGAATGTATAATTTGTCCCCTCTGGAAGTCAGTTAACCAGTTTAAATAGCCTTGAAATATAAATCACAAGCTGCTTAGTATTCTATGGACTTCTAATAGGCTCTGAGTTGCACAAAATGCAAAAGGGTAACAACTATGTCTCTGTATTTCTTGTGTTTTGGGTTTTTTAACCATGTAAGCATGTTGTTGCTAAGCAGAACAACGAATGTTTAAACAATTCCCTGTGCATCATCTTTTCCTTTCTCTCATTAAAGTGTGTGGTGTTTTTTGAGCTAAACCAGCTGAGATGCTGCATGAGTTGCCCTGTGCTATGCACAAAGGGAAGAAAATGCAGCACTTGATACTTATTTATCCATCTCTCAGCTTCCTAACTTGAATCAGATAGCACTCTCATACAGACCTTTTTAGTATGGTTAAAGAGAACAGTACCCAAAATAAATAATCCAACATGCAATTCTTGTTGTGGTTCTCATGCTTTTCCCATGCATTTTCTCTGTGCATGTTTCTCTCTGGATGTTACAGGTACAGACCATAAAATCAATCAGAAATCTGAATACTTGTTTTCTGTCATTGTTTTATCTGACACCAAAAAACAATGTTGCTGACCTTTAGGGTTTCTTTTTCTTATTAAGTCAGTGAACTGGTATTTTAGTCGAGTGCTAAGACCCGCTTTTAGGTGCATGTTTCTGGCAAGAGATACAGCTCTAGATCTAGTCTGAATGTGATTCCCTCTTGGATGTCCCCATCCCCAAACTGTTAACCTTCCTATTTTCAGTAATGGTGTTGTTTTAAGCCATTGGAGACCCAGGTAGTTCTTCAGGCTGTTCCTACAATATGATGTAAAAGAACTAAGTGCCTCCATTTAGTGCAGTGCAGAGCGCTGTGGGGTGTTACCCCAGAAGTCTTTGGTGGCGTATGTGGACGAGTGCTGTCTTACAGCTTTTACCCAGTCACTTGAGAGTACTGCTTGTGTGATTGTACCCAAAGGAAGTAAGCTGGTCTGTATGCTGAAACCTGGATGTCTATTACTCAGGTTGACGACAGCGAGGTATCAATTGTTATTTGAATAAGATTGTGACAGTCCACCCAGTCACAGAGTTCCTATGAAAAGAACAGTGTCTCCTGTGTTACTGAGGTTACAGTGCAGGACCCAGAGAAAATTTAAGAGGATTAGTCACAGCGTGTTGCATTAAGCCTGACTGCTTAATCAGAAGGAGTTTTTCCCAAAGATTATTTTGTTGGCGAAACTGAGAAAATCGGGATCTTGATGAGATCCAGGGGCTTGCTCCTGAAGGCTTGGAGCAAGCAAAGTCCTAGCATGCTAACGTGACTGGTTAGAACATGTTTTTCCCAGGTAAGAGATGAACTGTTGTGCCTGCATGATGGGAGGAGACGGTGGTAAATGTGCTTCTGGTGATATACTTTCCTTGATAGGCGGCAGTCCTTGTTTGAATAGAATCCAGTATTTATATAGCTTCTTACAGTATCAACAGCTTTTTGACTGGAAAGTAATTGCTTGGATTAAAGTGGTTGAGTCTTGCACTGAGAGTATTAAGCCCTGTTCGGCTCCCCTCTCCTTTCCAGTTCTGGTTTTCAGCAACCTGTCCAATTTTCTGTGTGTGAGGTGGGAGGAGAGGAGAAGAGGATTTGTTATAAACACATTCAGAAATGCATTTTCCCCTCTTGAGGATGTGCTAGAGGAAGCAGTTGTGCTTGTTAAATCTTATCTTCCAGGATTCTCTGCAACTCCAGTCATGCCATTGGTGATGCTGGTTCACATACCGCTTCTGGCAGAAAATGCTTCCATGCAATGGGTTCAAGTTAAACAGTTGCCAGTTAGGTTTTAATTTCTCTGTAACTCTAGAATGCTTTAGACGTGCAGATTCTCATGTGGGTGTGTATCTTTGTGGGTAGATGGATCAGCCCTTGACAGATGAAAATCTCATCCTCTCACTGAACATATGTTCTAAATCTCTCCTGTGAGAATGTACGGGAGCCTACTGGCCAATTTCATTCCCTCTTCAGCCTTAATCAATATATTGTAAATAGCGTGGGAACTGCCATGTTAGGGGCATGTGTGTATTTGTTTTATGAAGGTTCATTTTGTTAATTGACAGGTTGGTAGATTAATGCACGCTCCTGCTCCTTGGGTGTGTTAAAGATGGGCTGTGACTTTTATAAGTATCCCCCTCTTCCCCAAGCTCAACACTTCTTTTTGTTGATATCTTACAGTACTGAGCATGTTATTGCGTCAAGTCAGCAATAAAAAGAGAAACTTACTTGTGTTCTAAATACGTGAAACTCTGAAGAAGCAGATCTTCCACTTTCTCTCCCTCCTCCTAGTTTAAAATTAGATCTGCTGGCCCAACAGGAAGGGTCTTACATTTCTTGTTCATTTTCCAACTGTCAAGCAGAGTATGTAGTCATGCTGAACAAAGCAGCAGCGTTCCTGGATCCATTTAATGATGTATTCAGAAATCCAGTGCCTCCTGATTTAATGAGTACAGTGAATGTATTCACAACTAACAAGAGCATGCTCATTAAACACCAATAAGTTAACTGTCCTATTCTCTTCTAGCAATCCAATTCATAATTAAATGGTGCCATATCTGAATACAACACTGGGCTGTCAACTGGAGAGGTTAGATGGTCTGCGGGTATGCGTGGTTAGGTAGGATTGTTGGAGTATAAGTAATTTAGCTTAGCCTGCCTCACTGATAAGGCTACTTTTCTTGGTGGGGGCTTTGTGCTTACAAGTCCCAACCAACCAAAAAGTTTAAACCTGAGCAGTTAGCCAAAATGTTAATTTAAATTGTCTTTTAGTTTGTAGCTTTTGTTATATTCTACTGTATTGTATCCGAAGTAGCACAGCTGTACTAACTGGAGTTACAAGAGTGTAACTGAGGGCAGAATTGGACCCTTGGTTGACTTACTGCTACATAAACTCAGTCCTACAGTCCTGATGTTTACGTGGTGACATATAAAAAATTAATAGACCAGCATAGTGTTTTGGATTCACAGATGCAAGCTGAACAAAGGGTTATGCTGCTCAGAGGTATCCAGGAGCTTGTTGGAATTATCTTCAGTAATGTTAAAATACAAGTAGCAACTGAGTGCTCATGTAAGTTATCTGCCCTCAAAACCACATTTACCATAATTTTTCATGGAATTATGGGCGAAAGCATAAGTATTGAATACTTATCTTTGCTTTTAATCTGATGTCTATTCTGAAGTGTTTTGGTTTTAATAATTACAAGCAGTATTTAACAACAGATTTGGAGGCAGAGGGAATTTGGGCCTGAGGGAGGATAGCACGTGTACTCTGCTTTTCTGCCGGCAACCTCCTGACACTGTTTTGGGGGCTTTTAGCATAATCAGGATGACACCAAACCAATTCTTACTTAAAAGCAGCTGACAGTCTATTCAGTTTGTGCTGTCTGTCTTTAAACTGATTTTAGAAAAAAACCCCGTACAGTCCTTAGTACCTGTTTGCCATCTGGAGCAGCAGGTTCCCATGGGGATAGAGGCAGATGTATCAAATGTCTGATGCAGCTTCTGCAGCTGCTGCCTGTACCACAGGCTGCCTCTACCTGGCTCTGATTGCTGTTCCTTGGCCAGTCCCTGCAGGTCCCTGGCATGGGCGCCTGTGTAAGTCTATCAAATGTATGCTGAATTGTCCAATACTCCTTTAAGTTCCCTTCTTTCCTCTTTTCCTTAAAAGCCATTTTCATTCAGATACACTGAGTAAGCATCTTTGCTTGTTTTCTACATTTGTCCTTTCACATTAATACCGAATGGTAAGGTTCCTTTTAAATGTAAGCTTACTGCTTTGTTCCTGCTGGTGTGTGTTGTGAAACCTAAGCATGAATTGTTTGACGTAGTTCAAAGGAAGAAAACTTGCACAATCCAGAATTGGGAAGAACTTGTTCTTTCCATCTTTAAATATGAAGAATGAGCCATAGCGGTTGATTCAAACTGGAAAGCACTTGTTTTTACTTGAGGCATCATGTGGAAGGACGCTTTCAGCTACTGATGTCTTCTGTAGCATGGGGACGTGTGCACTGTGCGTCAAGAAAGAGGACAGAGGTGTGGAGGAGACTTCAGGGTTTCTTTGGTTTGTTTCAATCCTTAGTAAAACTTTCCCTGCTGGTGCCTGGAACAGGTGAATTGAGCTCTGTGACCTTTTTGTGTAACTTGTTGATGGAGGTGTGATGGTTACTGCCACAGGGATACCATACGCAACTGTGGCACAGAGTGATGTTTTATAATCTGTTGCTTTCTGCCTCTGTCCTCAGGATTTTTTCTGTCTGTATTATGCAGATTGGTAAAAGGCCTGTGTGCTTTTTTCCAGTGTATGTGTGTTTGGGGGGGTAGTTGTTGTTTTGTATTTTGTCTTTTCGTGTTGTAGGGTTGCCAAGGTAGAGAAGGACTATTTGGGGAACAAGATGCTTTTCGTTTATTCTTATTTCTGAGGTTGAATTGCTTTTAACTTTCTTGTTTTTTTTTTTTTTAATACTAGACCACAAACGTGCATTAGAGGAGGAGGAAAGTGGAAACAGTTCCTGTGTTACAATGCTTAATCCTATTTTTGCAAGATTTTAAATCTTTCTAGATTAAGTCTAAACTTTGTCTGTATCGTGGCTTACAGCTTTCCTATAGCAGCCACATAACTTATTTGATACTTCTAATATTAAGACAGTCTACTACTCTGCCCACTTGTTCAGAGAATAATCTGCTGTTTACTGAGTGTGCCTGGGTATCTGAAAAGCTGAGATAGATTCCAAATGTTCTAGTTCTGAATAATAATTTATCCTGCCTACGTAGTGTTCTCAGAGAAGCTGCAGGGAAAGGATTTTGGATTGAACGCATATTTGCTTGTGTGGGTGTGAAAGGGCGGTGTAGGGGATATTCTTCACTGGAAAAATGATCCACAGTTTTCTCTGAAAACTTTCTTAGCCCATCACTTCAGTTTGGATCTTTACACCCGCCATGTCTAATAGCAGTTATAACGAAGGACAAACTTTTGTTACCTTGCATTAGTAAAACACCACTAGTTAATAGCACAGGCAAGCTACTCCCTTCTTCCAACCTCTCTTTAGATTATTTTTGAAAAGCCAGTGACCTTTTCCTTCCTCACCACCAAGTTAAGATGTTAATGAAAGTTACATTACAAACTTATCAAATAAAATAGTTTAGAAAGAAATTGAAATACGGTGCAGGTAAAGGAAATAAAGAAATTTTGTGCTTTGATGTAGGCTTATTGTGAGGGTCTCTTTTTTTTTTATTTGGTTGGTTACGCTTTTTTTCCCCCCATAACAAACGGACTATCAAAGAATAGATGTGACAGACTGTAGACTTGAGTTACTTCTAATACTTCTGCAGTAGCACCATGAAGCAGACAGTCTTGAGGATATGCAGTGTGAGTAGATGGATGATGTAGCTCATGCAGTACTGGATTGTTCCTATTGTGGTGACATAATGTTTTATGGATAGGCAGGAGACATCTAGTTAATGCCTTGAGGCTTTGGAGGTCTTGTAGTATCAGCAAGGTGGCTCTTCATAAAAATCTGTGTGTAACTAGCACCAAATAACTGTTTTCTTTTTGCTTATAAAAGTCTTATGTTTATATTTAGCAAAATCTGGGGTAAGGCTCAAGCGTCCAAATCTGTCACTTGTTCTCCCTTTCGTTGTTAGATTTTTGTCTTCCCATCCTTCAGGAGCCGAGCTGATTGCACTTCTGTGAGAATTTAATCTTACTGCATGTACTGCAAGTATCTTGAGTAAAATGTGCTTTGGGATTTATACATGCTTTTTGTTTTTTCTAAATTTAAAAAAAAAAGGGATGATTATTTAGTAATGGTTTACCCACGTACTGCTCAACAGAGTGTCTTGACAGAAGCTACTTCCCCAGTGAAAGTCAGATGAATAGTTGATGATTCCTTCATTTAACAACGAATCAATTATTTAAATTGGAATGGAGTGGAATGCTTTGAAGGTCTGAGGTACACTGATCTGGCAATTCACATCCACAGTTGCATACAAAGCAATGACTTGTGTTTCAGAATAAACTTTGACAAATAATAAACCTATAGAAGCTTTAGTAGCCAGTCAGCTGTAGAGTTAAATCCTAATTTATCTCACTGAATATTTAACAGTGACACAGTCTGGCAAAGGATCAATAATCTTACTGTTAGTTTCATTCTTGACTATAGTGTCAGCAAATCTTCCTGCTGCTGAAGATGCAGACAAGACAGATGGAAGATGGCGATTTACATTGACCCATTGGGAAATCTAAAAGAAAAGTGTTGGTTGAAAAATTCTTAATTCTCAGAAAAAGTAAATTTTGTAACTGAGAAATGAATGAAAGCAAAAAATGGATTTTCACAAGATATTTTATCTGCTGTGATTTTCAGGAAAACTTCTACGGAAATCCCAACTTGTACACAAAGGGTATGAACAGGAAATCTTTTCTTTTTAGTTTTGCATGTTGGTGAAAAGAAACATTTTTTTTCTCTGAAATTTCAGCCTTAAAGGAGTATTTTATTCCATTTCCTGACCACTGAAGTGCTGTATTCTTATATTGCTGCGAATGTTAGTTCTGGATTGTCTTGAATAGATACTGACTGCTGAAGACCTACTGCTGTATTTCTCCCCCTCCCTCCCGCTCCCTCTCAGGGAAGAAAGGGAAACTTCTTTATTTAAAATTATTTTTCTGTATCTCTGCCTTTTAAAGTTCCATGGTACTGGTAAAAAAATTTATGTCCCTAACAGTGGAACTAATGGTATAAATAACTTGAGGATTGGAAAGATGTCTTCTTTGAAATAGGACAGATACAATGTTTTTCTCAGTGAAAAGTTCAATGTGAAACGTTCTCATTTATTATTACTTTAATCTTGTTACTTCACTATCAGGCTTAAATTTAATTTCTCCTATTGCAGGTCTTTGTGTTCAAGCTTAATACAAAGTGTAGAAGTGCACATGGGAATAGACTTCCATTTGCAAATGTAAATCACCTCATCAAATCCACTGTTCACCATATGGTGAATTTCAATCTTCTGTGATCACAGCCTGATACTCATAACAGTTCTTGCACTTTAATATGTTAAAGCTGCATGAGTCAGGACTGTTGTGAAGCAGGAAAACAGTGCTGTGAAAAGATACTGGAAATATCTGCAGCTCCACTGATAAAGTAAATGATGGTTTATGTATCTTAAAGGCTGGACATTATCCAGGCATACAGTTATGCTCAATCTTGAACTGAAGAATAACTGGATGATTGAATGTAAACCAATCTGAAAACATGCACAAGTTTAAAGGATTCATATAGTGAGAAGTCAGTCCAGAATGAGGAATCTTCTTTTGATCAGAGTTGGGTTGTCAGCATCCAAAAGCTTGATGCAATAGGAAGCACTGTAAGTAACCATCGATGTAGGTGTGAGCCTTGTGAATAATTACAATTGAACTTTATAAAAATCTAGATAGTTAGACGTGAGTGGGAAGTTAACTTCTAATAAGCAAGATAAGATGAGAAATGTTTAAAACTGCATTATCTTTTATTTTGTCTGAAGGACCACCTGCTTTTGGAGAGGTTTTGCCAGGAGGGAGTTGCATTTCATATCTGCAGAGATTCTAAAGTCTGTCATTGGAAGACAATGTTTACACATCCTTTGTTTTGACACTGAGAGTTGAATCAGTCCACAAAGAGAATTGCTACTGGGAGAAGAGGTGTCTGCGACTGTAAACTTACCCTGAATGTGTGAGGGGGCGGGAGGCTGTCTGAGAAGAACTGTTATGATCTGTCTTGGAGGAGAAATTAAGAAAGGAAATTGCTCAAAAGTTTTCTTGAGGAATGAGAAACTACTTCCACATTCTTAAAACTCAAAGTTTGCTAAGGTGACTATAGGTGTACTATATAAAAATGCTATTTTGAAGGAAGGCAGAGTTTGTGACTAGCTTTCCTTTGGAGGATAATTTCAGCAAAATGGGGCTTAATTTGTGGGAGTACTTGTGTGATTGCCAGATGATTTCATAGCTCCGTTCCTTCATAAGTGTTTCAAGACTTGCAGCAGAAAGCCTTAGTCTTTTGAAATGTATGCAGTTTTAAAGTACTGCTTTATTTTGCTCTATAGATAAATCTTACTACTTCTGTGAAGACTCTGGAAACGTTTTGTACTGTTTTCGTGATGGTATACGCTTCCCTGTTTATATTTTCTATGCGATGTTTAAAAGAAAAAGATTTGCTAACATCTATTCTGTCCAGAGGATGTTTGCATACAGTTGTCTATACTGCTCTGTGCTCAAACTAAAAATTTTGGACATGGTTAAGAATGTAGATATTGCAAAAAGCACTTGAAAGATCAAGGCTTTAATGCAGCAGACTGTAGAGAGGAGTTGTCTAACCCATTCTCTTTGACTCATTTTGGTAGTTTGTGTAACTGCTCTGCCAAGAGAGGGCGAGGAAACTTGTGCGTGAGCCAAAGTCACAATTGCATTCAACTGACCTTACAGCATCAAGAACTGTTCGTGTGGGGGAAACGCAAATAGAAGCGACACTTAAAGTGAGCCTGCCAGCCAAATGGTGAAATTCTGGAGGGCAAAAGGAGGCTCAAGAAAGGAAGAATGCTATGCAGATGATCAAGAGCAAAAAGAGTTGAAAATCAGGTACAGCAATGGCTGCTCCGGAGCTGTAATCCCCTGATACTGTTTGCCTCTCGGAGCTTAGCTGTGAACGTCGTATGTGTGTAGTGTGTGCACAGAGGCATTGCTAGCCATGTTTTAAATTAATGCAGACAAAGAAAGGGAACATGGCAAATGCTGCTTTAGTACTTTTCGGATTCCCTTACTCTGCAGTTTAATTGAATGCTGTTTTCCAACTATTGCGCTGCATAACGCTGCCTGGCCTCTTTGTCAAATAATGCTGAGCTGCTGTTGTGTTGTCAGATGCAGATTTTATTCTGGTGGGGCAGGGGGAAAGACTTACTCTTTGATGTGCAAAAGTAGGGCATCGCCGGTTTGCTGTGCTTCTTGAATGGGTCAAGGATCCCTGTTTACTGTGGCTGCTTTCTCACTACCTCAGGGTCTGAAGTTAGTCCTAGTAAACTGCCATGCTATTTAAAATGCTGCTATCAAAAGGGGTTTTTTTGAGAATAAACCAGAGGGAATCTGAGATAGCTAATATTTTTAAGGTTACAGATGAAACTGCTTTGGGCATCAGGTGTCATGATATAATTATTAAACAAGTGTTGTGGTGGGAGCAAGCAAATTAGTGCAAACTAAATTACTTGCACAGTTCTGCAGTCTTTTGACTGAAAGAAATTGCAGTTATTTGGGATATGCGTATTGTTCTATATTCATAGGACAATTTGTCACTGATTTCTATTGGTGATCCTGGAGTGCCAGAGGCAGGAAATGTGTTAACATATATATGCTGATAGATACTTCAGTAACTTTAAGCCTATTTATTGAAGTATGCTATTAGTGATGCCTGTCTAACTGGTATCCTGGACTTCATTCTGTTCTTAAATGGAACTTTCTGCAACATAAAGAGCTTAGACATGAGTGTTTCCTTTGAAACACAAGATAACTTGTGCTGGAGACGTCATCGTTTTATTAAGCTCATTTTCTGGATATGGTTTGAGTTTGCTTTTCTTATCCGTATTTAAATTTGAAACCAGAACTTTAAACCAGAAAAAAAGCAAAATTATTAAAAATTAATGCATGAATTTTGGACGGTGTGAACTATTTTCTTCATAGAATTTTTTAAACCTTGATCATTCTGAAATATTAGGTTGCTGTTGGAGAGTTATGTATTTGCGTTCTGGTGGCTGGAAGGAAGGTGGGAAAACTACTTAGATTCCCGCTCTCCCCTACCCCCTGCTCCAGCTTTGTTACTGTGAATTTGTTTGCTTACCAATTATAATGTAATAATCTTCTCTGCTACAATCAAATGAGGAACAACTCCTTATAACTTACTAATTCTTTCTACTACTCCACAACTTGTCTGTGTCTGAACTGTGTGAAAAGAATGACTACAAGTAGTGAATTTGTAAAAAAAAAAAAAAAA
>VYZM01015772.1:286767-337832 GCA_013398915.1 Dromas ardeola | reverse complement strand
AAAAAAAAAAAAAAAAAAAAATAAAAAAAATTTGCAACTGCTTCTAATCAAATTAAAACAAGAAATACAGTTCAACTCTATTTTTCACATGCTCTTTGTTATAAAACCCATTTCATCTCAGAGCCAAAATAGTTTAAAGGGCCTTTTCATGGCTGGGAGCTTTTTAGCTTTGGAACAATGCCCATAATAACTGTTCCTTGTTCTGTGATTGACTGACTTGAAGGAAACTGACATTTCTTAATCAAAAGCTTTACATTTTAAAACTTCATAAAAATGCTTTGGACTGGCACTACCTGCAATACCTAAAATCCTTAACACGCTCAAAAATCTCAGTGCTACAGCTGGTTTTATTCTGTTCTAGGAAAGCAAAGGGAAGGAACTGAGACATTTTGGTAGAGTTGTTAGCATCTGTAACACGACTTCGCAAATTACGGGAGTGTAATTGTAGCTGGACAGAAATGGAGTTCATATCAGTCAGAAAGAATACCCTTCTTGTTAGCTCTTTTTACTCTCCCCCTTCACTGTCCCCACTAGTTCAGGTAGGATTACATTGCAACCAAAGGGCACTTAAATTCTAGTAGGAGCCCTTGTCTGTAGGGATTAGACTGAAAAATCTAATGTGTTCTCGAGTGAAATACGTCTGATGGATTTTTCTTGTTCATTGTCATACGGATCAGTTTTTCCTCTTGTAAATTCCTGTTTCACCCCCTGATAAAGAACATAAAGGTGCAGTGAGTACAAAGAGTTTGTATTCTCCCTGTTCACTTAACTTATCCACGCTTCCTCTTTCCGTTAAGTCTGCTTCCAGTGAATTTGTCCCCACTTTCTTTATCTCTAAAATGCAGCGGAACACCTGCCTTGCACAGGTGTTGAGCAATTTTTCAGTTCTTGTGGAGAAAGTATTTTTGGAGGAGCATGTTAAAATCAGAAATATTTTCAACAGACTTTTATTTCTTCTTAATTTCCCCTCCCCCTTGTGTATCCCAGATGTTGCTGTTTAATGTATGTACTGCTATGGCATGGACTGCAATGGAAATCAGTTTTGTTTCTTTCTGGTGAACTGTGTCCCAAAACATGGCATTAATACAGATACTAAAAAGAAAAGGTGGAGGAAACTTATGTGGAAGGTGCTGTTACAAACTACCCTGTAGTCAAAAGATCTTGTTCTGTGAGCAGTCTGGTTCTAAATGTTTGAAGGGAGCTTGGATAAAAGCGAAGTGTACTAAAACTTGCAGTCTTTGCAGACTAGCCAGAAAACAGAATAACTTCATCTTAATTAAGTTGTTAAACAGAACTGAAAGTATTGGGACTAATTTAAATACATTTATTAGCCTTCCTAATTAGGATTTTAGTTGGAATTATTCTGAGACAACTCGTTTCAAATATGAAATTAAAAGACTGAAGTGGATATGTGGCCTTTTAGAGCAGTACAGCTTGCCTTCAAATCACGACTAGTCAGTGTGGGGCTGTACAGGAATTACTGGGAAAACCTGAGGATTAGAAGCAGTAGGAGTGTATTTGACTTTGTGGTTTCCATGTTGTTAGATTTTTAAATACTGAAACCATTTCTTCATCAACAACTGCAGTACTGTTCCCTTTGATCCCACCTTATTCTGCAATCCTTTTTCTCTAAAAGAAATGAAATGTGCTTCCTGATGTCATTTGGCTTCACACATAAAAGGTTTCATTAGAGGCCTGGAACTGAAGTTGAAAAATGTAGCTGACAAAAAAAACTTTTAATACAGGAGATGCAGAAAGAAGAGCTGCCTAGTTAGGCTCTAAAACTCATGTGAACTTTAAGCCACTCAAGAGCCTAATTTAGTGGAAGACTGGCCCCAGAGGCTTAATATAGATAGCTCAGTTATCATGTGGAAACTCTAATTTAGACATGTATTGATATAAGAGACCTTGAGCTTATTTTTATTTGTGCCTGGCCAGATTGTTTTTTTGCTTGTCTCCCTTAACCCCACTCTTCATTCTCAGGAAATGCAGTACTCTGGCAACTGTTACTGCACAACTACACCTAACTGTAGCAGGGAGAGTGAAGAAAAATCGCCTTTCCAATGCTGGCACTTGTTCTGGTTTAGCCAGTTTTCAGTGGAGTCTTCAGTAAACTTGTTTGGTGCTGCTCCGGGTAACTCTGACTAGGAAGGTGAAACAAGTAGTGGTTCTGGTCAGGATATCCTTCCCCTTGCTGAGAAGGGTTGGTGACTTTTGAACCTGGCTTTTCCTTTTCTTCCCATGAGTAAAGTTCTTGAAGTGGTGAGAGAGACAACAAATGTAGGGAAAATGCTTGTCTCTGGAAGTTGAGAGGAAAGCAGGTAAGTTACTTCACATGCATCATCCTCTCAATGACCTCCATCCAATGTAAAGCAAAACCAAAGAAAACAAACTTGAGTTTATTTATCTTGAGATGGCAGTCATCTTGGATCAGACAAATTCTTTGCTCTTCTCTGCCTCTTAAAGAAAGATGCAAGTTCACTGGGATTTCTATTCTTTTTCCTTTTTTCCTTTTTGTAAGTTATGCCTAAGCACTAGCTTACTTGTATGTTTATTAATTTCATTTCAAATTATAACTCTTACATCAACAGCACAGTAATTTTTAACTCGGTTCAGAAAATTTGTTTCTGGTGTGGTCATTAATGTAACATCAGCAGGAGGGTCATAGTGTAACTGATGTGACTTGCCCTCTGATGAAAGTGCCATGGGAAAAACAAATGGACAAATGGATTCCTTGTATGTTTACAGTAGCCATGGAAAGTTATGCTTTGCTAAAATCTACATTAAGCTTAGGAAAAAAACCCATCCACACTTTGAATCTTTACTTTAAAAAACCTGCTGCTTTCAAGTATTACTTCAACTGTGCACAGGAATTTATTTGGGGTAAAATCATACTGTTGGTCTGGAACCACCTGGGGATTTTAACTGTACAAGGAAAAAGTGCTTCTGAAGCATGTGTTCAAAGTCTGGAGGAGGTGGTGTTAATATCACTCCCAGACTTCTTAAAATTGTAACCCTTAACGCAGTCACAGTTTATGACATTAACTGTACTTATGGATGTATAACTTCATAACCAGACATTCAGTTTAGGAGGTATCATTATGAAAGCTAGTGTTGTCCTCCATGTGAAGAATTAAAATACCTCAACATCATTACAAAAACAGAGACAGAGTAGATAGGACATCTTCATGTTTAAAAGCTTTAAGTTGGTGGTGAATGTTTCGCTACTTAAATTCTCCGCGAACAAAGCTGACTTCTATAAACCATTTAGAATAAGTCAGACCAAGGTTCTTTGTGGTGGGCTGCAGAATGTTTGCTATAGTGACACAAGAGCTTTGTTGTTCCATCCATTTGGAGCAAGTCACAGTACTGTGCTCTGGTAGCAGTGAGTGGTGGAAGTTGTGGAAGTTTATGGGCTGTACAGGGAGGACAGTTTTTTGTGCATGAAGTTTCAAAGTCTTGATAACTTTTTCTGTGTCTTTCTGAGAGATGTCAGGCTCCGTCTTAGTTAAAAAAAAATCTCAAATACAGATGCTGTGAGTAAAGGTGGTTTTTTTTTTTTAAGATGTCTTGAAAATTTTGGATGGCACTTGAGCATAGTTATACAGTGCAGAATGCCATTTTGTGCAGTGTCTAAAGGTGACCTACTTCTTGTCATGTCTCTGTTACATTTGCATTTACCATAATTTAAAAGTAATTAGAATCTATTGGTTAGTCTAAAACTAACTTTTTGAAGGGAGATAGAGGGAAATATTTATATTTTGTCTTTATTGAACAGCATTGCATTGCTTTGCTACTGACAAGAAATGACCGTCTCAAGTTTTTGAGTGAACATCTGTGTGAAGGACAGCCTCAATCTCTGTGATTCATTTGTATTAGAAGTAGGTTTTGTTACATTGTATTAGAAGTAGGTTTTGTTACATTGTATTAGAAGTAGGTTTTGTTACAGTTACCTCTCAAAATGCAAACCAAATGTTTTTATGTACAACTCTTTTGAACATCAGACCAATCCCATATTCCATTAAATTCTTGCTGTTAAACTAGAGAACTTGGTTCTAGACACAGGAAGGAATAAGCAACTGGGTATTTTTAGTGTTAAAGCACTCTCTCATTCCATGAAGTGCTATCAAAATTTTTGTCCCTTCTCACAGTTTGATGGAAACATGCCTCACGTGCCTTTTTTGAGACTCTTAACTGCCCTTTAATTCTGTAGCTCCAAACTTTGGGTACTGGAGGATCTCGAGTGCATTTTTACTGTAGTGATCATAGCACGCAGTGAAGCACCAGAACACAGGTACCCACACAAAAGTGACCTGGACGAGCCTTTTAATTCCTCTGTTTTATTACTGTTTTATAGTGAGAAAAATAACCTTGAGAGCGTTGCACTTGCCTACAAAATGTCATGGACTTTATTACATGTTGCTTATAAAGACCTCCAGAGAAACAACCATGGAAGACTGCTGAATTGTGAACTAATGTATACTATTATCAATGTGTTTCTAACATAGTCAGATTTTACAGTCAGTGTTGTTTATAATGCAAAAAAGGCATTTTCAATACAATTTTTTGAGATTGCCTGTAAAGTATCTATTGCCTGGGCAAAAAAAAAATACACATTCTGTCTGTGATGGGCACGAATGGGCGTACAGAAAAGGCTTCCCTAGCTCGACAAACCATTCTTTAGTCTGCCTCTTTAGTCTCTCATGTCACCAGACTGAGCTGTGGGGCTGTTACTAGGTCTGCAGAAATGTTTTCCACTGATAATGTACGTCTTGTAGTTGGGAAGCTATTTTTAGCAGTCTGGTTAGACTTGGAGAGTCACCGAAGGACAGAGTCCTGGCAGAGAGCTGCAAAAGGGAGCAACTAATGGTTTGGAATGGGAAGGGGGGAAAAAAAGGTACCTTTCATTCCCAACTATGTTGTCTATTTTTGAGTATGTTGTTATTTCCTGGTAACTTGCAAAGAAAAAGGATGTTTCTCAGGTTTGTTAGGAATAATCTCTGTGTTATTGAGGGAAAATCAGTAGACTTGCATGAGGGGAAACTTACTTTTTTCACTGTGATGATGTTCAAAGGCTGCCTGGATCTCAGCAAACTGACACCTTTTAACTAGAGCGGATCTGAGAACTGCTGCTCTTCACTTTGCGTTAGTGGAAAGGCTCTGACCTGAGACAGTTTGGATGGAGTGGGAGTTAAGTTGTACACTGCTGCATTTGCTTGTGTGTAAGACTTTTTCCTGAATGCGCAGTAACCAGGGAAGGGTGACGCAGACAACAATGCCACTGAAAAAGGAAATGATTATAAGTTGTGGAACCTTTAATTTGACCATGATACTCAGCTACAGGCAGCTTTTTAATATTTAAAACTTGATATTTAAAAAAAAACTCGTGAGCTTCAATTTGATCTATTTTAATCACAGAATGATTGTTCAAAAAGGCAGCTGAGGTAGAAAAATAGCACAAAGCACATGAGGGGCCACGATTTTATATGATTACGTGCTACATTATGAACTTGGGGCAGGAAAGATGCTGTTTTCTCCAGGTGGCAGAATAGCTAGTGAGACTCCTCTAAATACATGGCAGTGCTTTCCCTCCTCCTCCCTTCCAACTTTTTTTTCTTTTTAATGTGTGTTTTGTTTTAGTACTAAAGTCAAAGGTCATCCCCAGCATTTCAGTCTCCATGTGCATGGCTGAGTGAACGTGCTTTTCCTCACTTTCATGTTTATCTTTCTAAGTAAAATTTGCAGGTAGAGAATTTAAAATGGCATTCAAAGCTGTTTGCGATTTCTCTAAATGACATACCTGGGAACGCTGCCACATAGCAGAAACATTTCAGTGATGTGTATTTCATTGCTGTGGGGACACCAAAGATAAAGTAAGGTAGGGTGCTATGGCGTTAGATGCTACAGTGTTTCATAAAACAATGTTCCATGCAATTGAAGGTTTGCAGACATGCTGAAGTGAAAGATCAGCCATCTCTCCTCTTACTATTTATTGGTAGGTTTTATATGTTCCATCACACTGTCTTTTCATACAGGAGTAGTGTCATCTACCTGATATGGAAAAACTTTTTTTCCTTTTCTCTCAGTTGAAAATAACTTTCAAAACATTTGACTTTCTTTCCTCTGGCCAGTCGGAATGGGTTCATGCTGAGTGTTATCTTTCCTCATTTTGGCTGGTGGGCACTGGTCCTGCTGAGACTATTGTATGGTGGCTGACTTTTGTGCTACGTGTGCAGTCCTGCGGATTTTTTTTGGCTTAATCTGGTCATGCAACTTTGCCTATGTAGGATGTTTGTAGGAGAATTCTGCATATAGCTCTTCAGCTTTGTTGGGTCAGGTATTTTCTGCCCATCGTCATGTAGAACATATGATGTGCTCTGGGTAATTTGCAAATTTGCTAAGCTGAAGTTCAGTTTTATTTTTACAGCTGCTTGTAATTCGTCTGAAAAACACAGACCATAATGGTTAAAACCTGATGGCTATGGTGACACCCCTTGTCTTGCAGCAAGGGGAGCTGACAATGAATGCAAACTGTACTATGGTAGCTAACTATTAAATGTTTGGTTTTAAAGACTTGATGGCATACTCAGGTCACTGAGCCTGGTGGTTACACTGAGGAACATAAGAACGATGTAGCCAGTGTCCTCTCTAGTTGCCTTTTTGCACTGTGAATGACCTGTGCGGCTCTAATATCTGCAGGTTTGTTTGGAGGATAGAGCATGCTCAAATTCTCTTCCTGCCTTCATCCGTAGGAAAGTACTCTACCATTGTGGACTAATGTGCATATACGTTATTTAACCAGAATTGTGTTTAAAAAAAAAAAATTAAAAAATCCAAGAACTGAATAGAATAGATTAATGTATCCGTGACATAGTTTTGATGTATGACTGCATAAACAAGCTTCTTATTTCTTAATAGCTAAGAATAAACTTGTGCAAGGGAAAAATGAAAAATCTATCTGAGTACAGAAACCTGCAGCTAAACACCATACCAGTAAATCATATATGCACTGTAGTAGCAAGAAAATACTCTTCTTTGTGATAGCTGTATGTTTGGGTTTTGTATGGTTTCTTAATTGCACTATAAATTGGTATCTCTATATAGAGGCCTTCAAAAGGCTAATGAACAGCTCTGTTCTTTGTTCAGTGTCTTCAGGTCTGAACACAATGTAAAGATTGAGGAAGAGTAGAAATCTATGAAATGATACTGTTAGGCAAAAGTTTGAAGGAGGAAAACTTGCAAAAATCCCCCCAAAATGTAGTGCCAGTTGTTAAGCAATCTGTTGTCTGTTGCTGGACTTCTTCTACGTTGCTTTTTTTTCCTACCTCACTGTAGATTTAGCTTGTATTATCTGAAATCAGTGATAAAACACCATTTTGTTTCGTATCAACGTGGCTGTATGAGCACTCGTTTGGCAGTAGGATTCTATGGGAGACCATATAGGTGTATGCTGTGTTGTTCCTATGCAGTTTCATGGTTGTGTTCTGGGAAAACCTGTCTCTTAGCTGGCCCTGTGCAACTGATCTTAGCCTAGAAAGTTGTGGATCCAAGTCAAGTTGCTGACCTTTTCCTCCTGCTTATTAATAAACCTTCATGTTTCTACTGCAGTCAGAGTAGGTAAGAGGGAGACTGAGGAAGAGGGCATTTCGGCACAGGCTCGTCCCCCTCAGAAACTGGCAGTGTGCCTTGCTCAAATTGCACAGAGATCGTTTGGGCTGTGCAGGTGTGTATTTTGGTGGCTGTGGACTCCAGACTGAACAGCGGCTTTGGAGCAAGGGCACGAGTGGTGGAACTGTAGACCCACAAGAAAACCTGTGGATCTGTTAAAAGAACGAGAGCTCTAGGAAGGTTCTGGTGCAGCTTATCACTTACCAAGACATTTATCCCAGGGAGGCTGTGCTAGACTTACTGCTGCTTAAAAGCTGGCTGTCTTTTTTAACTATAGGATGATTACTTATTTTGGCCTCAGTATGTCAGCTGATGGTGTTGATTATGATGGAAGTTTACAAGGGAATTAATTGCTAGGCCTGAGTCATGGGAAACTGTGCTTCCTGTTCTGGCCATGGAGATTCCAGCCTAATGATGAGTATCAGTAGGGTATTTTGATGATGATTTTTTTTATTTAATAATATAAATGAGGTATGGACACACTGTTTTTTCTTCCTTTTCTGTTTCCATGGTGAGGGACAGGTGTGTGAAAACGGAGCTTCCCTGCTGCGGGCCATGGGATCTTGCAGAGACATTAGAGCACACGGAGAAGAATGGAATATTTTAAATTTCACAATTTCAGAATGATGGTAGAATATCTTACTGAGGAGAACAGAAAATGGTTCTTAGTAGAAACTGGTAGTCATGTCTTTGCCGAACCCTGCAGTTGGTACAGATGAATAAACAGTATGTTTCTAAAAACAGACTGTATCCAGAACAGCAAGGGAAATAAGGGTGGTCTAGTGTACCCAGGGGTCTACTCTGCAGTAGGAATAACTACCATGTTTAATTCCCTGAATCCTGGTAGGGGAAATACTACAATTTTTTCTTTGGGGTACAGTCTTGTCTTTTACTTGAACTGCTGCATGAACTGTTTGCCTTGCTATGTTCTTCTGACCAAAAGGACGGACCAAGAACTTGTTAAGCAAAGCCACAGCTGTTATTTGTATGGGGCAGCTGATGGCCTGGAGATTTCTGCTGCTATTGGGCATGGTTTTTTGATGTTATTTCAACACTTCTTCCTGAAAATTCTGTTGGACCCTAAAACCCCAATCAGATACACTATAATATGTCACCTTGCTTGTGCTTGAAGCATGACTAAATTTACATCAAAAGCTTTTCTACACGAACCATATAAGGCATTAAATAGGCTGGCTTCATTTCAGGGAAGTCAGTGTCTATGTAGAATATAGAAGTATTTTTCTAAAAATTCTCTCTTTTAATGATACGATGTGCAGCCCTTTCCAGGCAAGTTCATTTTTCACTGTCTGCCACACGAAGTTGCGAGGAAGTGCTCCACAGACCTTCTTTAATAGCAAGGAGAGTTTCATAGTCTGTCTTGACAGTAAAAGAGATGTGATAAGGCTTTAAGGTCTGATGCTAGAATGTATTGGACAGAGAACCTAAAATTAATGAAGGTTAAATAATGAAATTGAGGGTGAGCGGTCTCAAAGCACTTCTTAATGTTAATGGCTTCAGGTGTCAAATCTTGGCATCTTTTTACCTTTTCTGGCTCAAATAGGAGTTTGTATATCAAATGAGCAATCTACACAGGGAATTTACAGAGTAGGTAAAGAGGTCTGTTCCTTTCAGGAAATCCTATGTTTATATTCAGGATTGTACTTGTAGGCCTTGCTTTCCATTTTCCTTGTTGATCTAGAAATCCAAGTCTTCCACAGCTCCCTTGACAGAAGCTTGGTTCTTCATGCACAAACAAAACATGTGGAAGTCTTTAAAACAATCGAATACTTTGGTTTAGTGATACTTTCCTATGGTGCCAAAGTTGATTATCTTCCAATGTAACTGTGGGTACTGAAAGTCCAGAAGATGTTCCGGTCTCAAATCTGAGTTAATGTTATCGTTATTTTAAGGAAACTGAGTACTGGGAATGATAACTGAGTAACTGGGCTCATGATGTGCACGAGCCAAGGAAAATTAATCCTAACTGTGGTTCTGAGGCTGACAGGACCTTTGCTCCACCAAATTTAGATCATGAAAAAACAGTTTGAAGGAAGAGATTTTTAAGCGTCATAATATACTTGTATGGAGAGATGCTTTCTTTTAAGCTGGGGGCAGGGAACATTAAGTGATATTTTTATTTTTTTTGAGTTGAATGAAGAAGTGCTTCAAATGCTGTGTTTTCCAACGTTGTAAACCTACATGTCGTTTTGTGTACTTTCACCTTTACCATGTGTGTCTAATATTTTACTGAATTTGTCCAGCTCCTCTTATTGCCTGAGCCAGGGTTGCTTTTGATACTGTAGTGAAGAATTTCGCTTTCAGAGAAAGTTTTCAGAGAAATTTCAGTCTACCAATTAAGTTGTAGAGTACACACAGGAAAAAAATCCTTGACATACAGGAATAAGGTTTGTCGAAGAACCGTTTCCCCTCACTGAAAGCTGGCTTGGTTGCTTGCCTGAGGCTGTTGATATACTCAGAATACTTTCTGACTGGGTGCTAAGATATGAGTAAGTCATAAGGCATGCTGATAAGCGGGAAACTGAATTGACTGATTGGTAAGCTGGTCAGCTTGCCCGGTCCACTTACAGTAGTTTTAGGGCTCCATCAACAGAGATTGACAATAGAGCAGGAACTGTGAGGGGGAAGTTTGGTCAAGTTCTTTCTTACTGCCTGTGCCATGACCCTGAGTAAGTGAAGTTCGATGTCCAGTACTATCTGTTGTGCATTTTGGAGAGTATGCACATGCATACAGGAATGTATTCGAGGACACCTTCAAGGAGCACCATGTTTAAGCATTATTGCAAGTATTTTCCAAAATAATTTTCCAAATTGTTTGGAACCGTTTGATCCATCTGTATTGAGTGACTTCAGATTTTTATTTTTGTGGCCCTCTGGGGAAAGCCATAATGCTGGATTTCAGTTTCATTGCGTAATTAAGTAAGATAGTTTAGTCTGCAAATGAAGCAAAAACATAGCATATATTACATTTAATTTGTATTTTTACCCCTTAGCTTGTGCTCTTGTGTAGTTCTTCCTTGTAAGGAGACTTTTTGTTTTGTTTCGTTTTTTGTTTAAAGACTGTATCACAGTGGTGCTCTTGCCATGTTCATGCTAATGCCCCTGGAATTTTCTAAAAACTCTGTTCCAAAATCTTTGCTAGGGTGACTTTGACTTTAATGGCACGAAGCCATGGATATTTGGCTCAGTTTCCTAGAATTCCACAGTCTGTTGTTAAGATAAACATTTCTAGGTTCCCAAGAACACAGACACATGTATATGGTAATATACTGGGTATACAGAGTAACCTTTAAACAGCAAATTCTTATTTTCCTGTTTCATTCTCGATGTATACACACAAACTTGAGAAGCAGAAAAATGACTTGACAGAATAACTGTGCCAGTTTTTTTTGAGACGGGCTGTGAGATTTCTCTCTTTTGTTGTAGCCATTAACTTCTATGGAAGCCGAAGGGAAGCAGTCCTGTGTTGGAATGGTATGTGTTGAGATGCACCCTCGTTAGTCAGCAGCTCATGTCTCTGCTGCTGGGAAGTCCATGTGACCAAGGCTTTGGTATAAGGCGCAGAATTGCTGGTTGTTTAGGAATTCGTCGTCTTGTTATGTTGCTCGACACTGGTACCTAAAGTGACTTGTGAGGCCCGGGCATCCAAAAATGTTGGAGGTCTGGCGTTCTCTTTGCTGAAAAGGGCTGTGATCTGTGTTCCCCCCAGCCCAAAGCTTTAGAGAGGAGCTATAGTTACAGACCGTGACAGAGCTGGTTTCAGTTCACCCATGTCCTCTCAAACATAATAGTGTATGGTTGAAGGCATTTTTCCCATACATAACTACTTAAAGACGACAAAAGAAAATGGATGCAAGGCCCAGGGATATTAACAGCCAGTTAGGAAATTGTGGGATAGGTCCTGAGGAACTCTGTGCGCATTTTGGGTTGTAAGACAACCTTGAAGAGTGAGGGAGGTTCTCACTGATCGTGCCAGTTGCTGGAGCTCCTGGGGAGGCTTGCTGCCAGGGAGTGAGGGCCAATGATGCTAGTGCGCCAAAGCAAGATCTTCTTAGCATCTTACTTGGAGCAGGAATTGGTGGTCTGACTGTCCTTGGAGGTAAGCTTCCTAATAGTCATCTTTAAAATTGCTTCTAGCAATAGTAGGAAACTTTGAGGTCTTACTTTCTGCAAAAAATGGGAAGTTCTTACTCAACAGATTTGGTTTTGATTTTTTTTTTGTTTTCTTTTTTCTTTATCATCTTTTTATGTGATTATTCAACTTAGTCCAAAGCAATAAACTCAGTCTGAAATCAAGTGGATCAGGACACAGCAGGTATGGTGTGGGTTTTTTTTTTTTAGGGCAGTTTGCAAAGAATCTTACTCCTTTTTTCTATCAGCTGGTCCTTTGACCCCCTGCTCTCGCTGTCTCTGTAGAATTAAGAAATAGTAAAGAAAAGCAGCAGCCTTAGTTCTGTTATGTGATATTTTGTGTAAATCCTTTCAGAAGGACAGCTATTAAAATTTGAAATAATTACAATCCCATAAAACAGCATTTTTTTAAAATTTAAATTATGCCAACTCAGTGTAGACTCTTAAAAGTCATTGTGGAGGGTGAGAAATTTAAAAAATCCTCCTGTAATAGGAGAAAAAACAATAGTAATGCAAAATAAGATTAAAATCCCACCCCCCAGGTTTTAAATCATGATAAATATCTGGTTTGAGTCAGTCTGTTCTTTTGTTTATAGTTGCTTGACTAAAACTCTTGGCCCTAATTTGTTGGCAGTTAGGTTAATTGTATCTTTGTTTAAACAGTAGTAGTTGGGGGGGGGGAACTGCCATCCTAGCATGGTCTTTCAACTATTTTCACTGCTTTCCCTTACTGTTTACTGTTGTCTACTGAGGAAGAAGGTATAGCTTGGCTGACTGATCAGGGATTTGGCTTGGAATGGTAACGTGTTCTACTTCTGGTCAAGGGCTCTCGCTGGTCCTCCTGATAGGAAATGAGCTCAGGACTCGAGCAGACGCAGTGGTGTTACCTTTTCTGCTGCATTTCAGAGAAATTGTGGTCATTCCACAGCTTTTCCCAACTAGTGGAAAAGCAATATAGAATACTTACTTATCTTTTGAAAGTCTTTGAGACTTATGGAGAAGTAAAAAAGTGGGGAGTTTCATGCTCTTTTGGTATTATAAACAAGCAACACTTCAGGTTTCTATTATCACTGTTCCCATCCACACTATTTGATGACCTGGTTTGCTGCTAGTGTAATAGTTTCCCCCATACTTGAACTGTTTGACAAATCTTTGATACTTGCCTCTTTATTTAGTGGTATGGGGAGATATGCTGGTAGGCAGCATATATATGCTAATGTACTTAAGCTGATGTTTGTGTAGTTTAGCTTGTGTGTTGGCTGTGTACAAGGCAGGAGTTCATACATGCTAAATACAACAGCAATCTAATCTCAAATGATTTGGTGGATTTTCTTGGGTCTTTTTGGGTTGTTTTGTTAAGTCATTAGATCCTTTCCTTCTCTTCAGCAAGTATTGAACCATGCCCCTTGTACCCATCTTGTATTGATCTACCTCAGTGAGCACCTTGCACGTGCATGGGTGTGAGGAGAAAGTACATGGCTGAGGTGTTTATAGTTTGCATTGCTCTACCTCTGAGCTTTGTTTTTTTACCTGATGAATTCCTCCTTTGACTGCACGTGCAGTTCTCATACACTCTGGACTAGTGGTGGTGGTCAAACAGTTTTCCCTTTCCAAGACAGTTACACAGCATGTCTAACTAAGATCTCCCAGCCAGTAGCGTGATGCATTGCAGGAAAGGGAATGCGCTGATTTTTTAACTGTTTTCCATTTTATTTGTTCATGGGGGTTGGGGAGGGCAAATTTGGTGGCTTACATTAAATAAAAGGAGAATGAGCTGTAAAAAGCTCCCAGTGTAATGCGAGCCTTGCACAAGGAAGAACTATTTATAGGACCTTGCAATATTTGCCTGAAGGAACTTCAGAGGGGAGAGGGGCAGTGTTACATAAAGGCGCTCACAGCTGCGAAGGTCAAAGCCAGGGCTTGTCTTGCAGTATGCTTCCACTCTCCCTTGGCCTGAGGGGAGAAGAGACTGATGGGCTCCTTTTGAAGGCCAAATCCTAGTGGTGAGAAGCTTTGGTTTGTGGAGAAGAGTGGGGTGGTTTTCTTTCTTTTATTTTTTTTTTCTTTTATTGTGCTTTCTATTTGGGATGTTTTGATTTGCATTGCTTTTTGAGAAAACATGACTCTGTTTTGATTGATGACTTAATGGCCAAACAAGGTCACAGCAGCAGCTTTGGAGACCTTGAGAGTAAGGTTTTATGCTTTACATGGTTATACTATCATTTAAGCATCTTTTTGGTTATTGCTGCTGCTATTCTGGATTTTCTTCTCTAGTGGTGACTTTTTTAGTCTAAATGACTTTGCCATGCCACGGGGCAGTTATCCAGGTATTGTTCTGGTTTTGGATGCCTTTATCTGCTTAATTCTTGTTGGTTATGGGGCTTTATAAAAAACGATTCTAGAAACCCTTCAGATCTTTAGCTTGAAAATATTCTTTAACGGTTTCATAGGCAGAAAAGCCTCTCTTTTGAGAGGCGTACCTGAGAAGGTCCTTCGTAGCACATGACATAACCACTGGGTGTTGATACTTCTCTGAAAAGATTGCATTTGGCCAAAGAGTTCCTAACCCCACTATGAAAAAAAAAAACCAACACCAAAACAAAACATGGATTATAGTTTAAATGTAATACAAGGCTTCAGTAAAAGGATCCGTGTGATGTTGAGACAGCAGATGGCTTTGGTGTGACTGCCTGGGTCACTGGACACAAAAGCACTGTTAAGAAAGCGAGGCAGTGTTTCCTCCAGGGTAATCTAGGAAAGATGTTTGATTAAAAGGTTCTTAAATGGCTTTAAAATTTTGGATAAGGGCGTAATCTGGAGTTGTCCAAGATGCATGTCCCTTTAATTTGCTGTTAAAATAATGGATCTCTTCTAACATGAGAAATGCAGTACTTGTTTTTATGTAAAGTGTTTGAAGGTAAATAAACTGCTTGTCACATTCTGTCATTCATCTATTACACTTTGACTGTTTATGTCCCTCTAGCTCGAGGTTTAACTAAGCAGCCAGCATTCTGCATATTTAAAAGCTAGCTCCCAAGTGGCAAATAAAACCCCCATGGTTTATGAGAGGGTATGCAATACAAGACAAGATTAAAACAACTCAGTAGATTATTTGGGATCAAACTCAGTCTTTATACTAAAGTCATCATACAGTTTAGTGATTGTATATATGTGTGTGTGAGTAAAAGCCAGACCTGTTGCAAATGGTTGTTTCTTTATAGTCTGACAAAGTGTGTTTAAATGGCAGTAGGCATTTTGACTGGCTTTTGAGCCCACCCACTCAGTGAAGAAACTTTTGTAGATGCAAAATGTGAATTAGTAAAGAAATAAGCAAGTTGAATGCTTGAAGCAAGTCTCACTAAGTTGGTTTGGTCAATTCAGTGATTGTTTTCCAAAACACAGACTGAAGGCTGAAGTACCTGAATTACAGAGGGTAGGACAGCATGTTAATCTGTTGCACAGATTAGACAGACATAAAAACTGGCTTTGATTTGCCCCAGTGTCTACATGGGGCATTTTGCATCAGAAAAATGTTTTTTCATGTCAATATCAAAGCTTGAGGGCTCTTTTTAAAGAGCTTAGTAAAACTTAGCAGACTTAGTAAAACAGAGGTAGTGGATTTACAAAGTAATGTACAAAACAAGGAAGAACATTTTTGGTGGGACTCTTGCAAGTACATTAAAGGGAGGAATTTGTGCACCCTGAAACCCTCTGAAGTGTTTAACCATCAGTTAGTAGTTAGTAAATGAGATTTACTAAATCAGTAAATGAGAATGCAGGATCAGAGCTCTGTAGCTCCAGGCAGATGCTAAGAGTGGAAAGCTCTCTCGGTACCTTGAGGTTCTGTCTAAATTAGCAAATAATTTGGTCAGTAGGGATGGATGAGTAGATCAAAGTTGTTGGTACTGAAGCTTCTTAAATCTTCATTACTGGTTTGGGTGGGTTAGGTTAGATTTAGCTTGTCACCTTAGGCTGAATGTCCCACTTACCTGTGCAGTTTGAAGCTTTCTGAAGGAGAAAAATGTCATAGGTACGTGCCAGATGACCTTGCAGTGATGAAGCCCACAGGGTTATTTGAGGTCTCATGTCCCTGTTTGGCAGCAGGTTGCATTTGAAGTGCATCTTGGAGGAGAGTTTTCAGGTTCTCTTACTCAAAAGGGAGTTGATTGTTCATGGGCACCAAAGTTGTTCTGAAAAACCCGCTGTCTTACAGTAAATGGTTTTGCTTCAGAACTGTGCTGCTGCTCTAAACCAAATAGTTAAATTAAGTATGAGACTATGCCTAGCAAGATGATGACCTGGAAGAAAGGGGAAGATTTTAGTTGGAAGCACTAGAAAGATATTTTTCTCTTCTTCTAAGGAAGTATTTCTTTAAATTTGCAGGTGTTTGCAGTGGTCAAGCTGCCACTTTTGACTACTGAATAGAAGTATTATTTGAAGCACAAAATCTGAGCTAGGTAAATAACTAAAAATTGTTCAAAGTTTAGTAATCACCATAGTGTGCAGCCTTTGACTCTGGGGTGGCACGTTACTTGTAGGAGTTCCAGCCCTTTTGTGACTACAGTAAATTGCTGTTGCTGCAATCTAAGATGGTGATGGGAATAATGTTATAAGGTTACAAATATATTTATTGGCATTGCTGGGCTCTGGGAAGGCACATGGCTGAATAGCTCCACGTCTCTTGCCGCTTTTGCGGAAGCGAAGATTACTTTAACTCATTTGTGTCTTTAGATTCAGAGTTAAGTTGTGTTTAATCTTGAATGCAGAAGAACTTTATCTCAAATGGCTGTGAAGCAGCAAGTGGTTTATTTTATTTGCATTTGTATGAAATATGCAGTGTATCAGACTCAACCCCCTTCCTCCAAAACACACTGCAAACAAACAATGAACTTATTTTTTAATGGCCAGAACCTAGAAATGGCTGGCTAATGTGGACATTTTTTTTTTTCTTTACCTCAAAACCTTCAAATCTTGGCTGTTGTCTGGTGTACATATGTGTTAGCTTTGAACTGCTTTGCCTAGGTACTTACAGCTGGATAACTTTTTTTAAAGTGGAATGCAGTGCTGGCTAACCACAGCTCAATTATAATTTGGCTTTTGTAATGTGGGCAGCCACAGGTACCCTGCAATTAATACCAAATGTACTTCTTGATTAAGTCTTAGTTGTACTGCATAATCCGAACTATTGTGTAGATGTATTATTAGATGACAATGGTGTTTGGTGTCTACAGAATTTGAGCTCTTCATATAGTAATCGTGCAAACACCGTATTTTAAGCATTTATTGGGTTAGACCACAATCTGGGTTTTGTACAGAGGAGGAGTGCAGGAGCAAGTCTTTGTGCTTGTGTCATTGCCCTTATACAGTGAAAGTTTTGAATGAGTGCCTGTAACAAACAGCTTGCAAATAAGTTGTGGGTTTTTTTCCAAAGAAAATGACCAGGTTGAAAACCATTCCCTTAGATAAGGGAATTGTGCTTTTTCTGCAAACAGTTTTACACTGAAAAATTAAGTTCAGATGTTCCAAATTAAACAGACTTGGGCCTAAAAAAATATTTATTGGCCCCAAACTGTCATTGTATTTAGAGTGGTGGTAATGATGCAATACAGCTCACTGAGGCAAAATCTGAGTTATGTCATATTAGGTAGAAGAGTTTAAAGGAAATTTTTCCACTGTGTTGAAATCGAAGCTATTAAATAAGTCAAAGGGAGCGGGCATACACATTTAGGCCTTCTTTGTTCCCTTCTTGATACAAGGTTTTAAGATTAAGGCAAATTCTCTTCCCTTATCCGGAACTTTACTTTTTCACACGGATCTTACATGAGTTTCTGCAGCAGACCAGGCAAACTGACTACTGTGGTTTTTGGGGGAAGTGGTTTTTGTTGCTTGTTTGCTTTTTCAAGCTCTGTTTATGGTTTCTGTAAGTGCCAACAGTAAAACAGCTTGTGTGAAGGAAAAGCAGGGATGACTTTTTGTTTCTGAATGTGTCTCTATATTTGCTTGTTCTTAACAGTGACAAGGCAGAAGCTGTTGGATCCAGGGCACTTTATGAGGGGGAGAACTGGTTCCGTGGTACCTCACTGGGGTGAAATGTTGAGCTGGGTGAAGGGGCAGAGGTGAAACTCATGCAACACAAACTTCTAATGCAACTTGCAATGTTATGGCCAAAAGTATTTTTGGTGAGGAGCATCTGGGAGGTAACGTGGTGAATGAGTAAAGGTGATCAGGTATGTCAGATGTTGAATGTCACTATGTCCAGAAAAGTTACCAGATCTCAGATTCCCAAAACTCACTTGAAGTTTTTTCACACACAGATCACGCTTTGGTTATCAGTGTTACTTAATTTGGCAGTGTTGTTATGTTGCTGGCTTCCTGTAGTTGCGAAGGCAGGGCATGGGGAGGAGGGGAAAGGAGGGCAAGAAGAGATGAAGAGTCCTGTCAATGCTTTCAGTTACTTACTCCCAGACATGCCCTTGTTCATAACAACAGACTTATCTAACAGTTTCCCAAAACAAATGTGATTCACAGATGCGCGGTAGCAACTAGGACAAAACGGAGCCTTTTAATCAGCCAGTCTGTGCATTTCCAGTATATTTTGTTTATAACTTAAGCTGTTTCTATCTTCAATGCAGAGAGGGGGAAAAAAAGTGCATTTTAATTCCAACTTCATTTGAACAACTAATTTCTAATATCGGTAATCTCCCTCTTGTTATTCCTAAAGAGCCACTTGAAACGGGACCATTTTAAAAATAATCATTACAAGTGACCCCATTGTTCTTTTCAGTATGTACTGTGATAGCGCAGGAATAATGCAGGGGAACCCTAAGATTTTCTGTTAAAGCACTCGAGTGAAACTTTCCCTTTCTGCAGCTGCCACAGTAGAGTACCATTTGTACGAGAGTATGGTAACATGAATTTATCATTTGATTTAATCTGTTCCTGTAGCTATTATGATTATTACAAAATACAGGTTTTGAGCTTCTCAGTATGAGAACTATTTCCAGGTTAGGTGATACCATGCATGAATTGAAACGTATGGAATTGGGGAAGACTTAACAAAATGTCATTCTGCGTATGAGGAGATTTTTATTTCCCCAGAGTTAATATTGCCCATCTGTTTTCCAGTTGTGATGTTCTAATTTCAGTGTAAACAAGTCCCCCTCTGAGAGGGGGAGATAATTTTGCTTTTTTGTTCTTATGCCTGTGGTGAAAGGGAAAAATAGGTTGAGAAAAGATGGTGCTGGTACGGTGTTATAACTTTGCAAGATTTCTCTGAAGTTTACTCCCAGAAGGTCTAGAATGCATAATCTGTATCTTGACAGTTAGAGACAGAGGCTTGAGTCTTGAAATGAGATTCTAGAAATACTGTCCTGCTTTGGTGAAGTGAAATACTAGAAATACCAGAAAATAAGATGCCAAAATCCTGAGTATAACTTTAACAGCAAAATAAGATTATCGGGACATGTTCCTAGAGATTAAAGAGAACCTTTTTCATGGGATTCTCTTCTGGTCCTCAATAAAGTACCGAACATCGCATGTTCTGTTGCTGCACTTGCATACTGAGTTGCGTCCACACCTGCTTGCAGACCAGAGCATTAGTGTCGTCTTGGAGGCTGTCTTTCTGCGTTTGCCATGTCATCTGCATGTTCTTGTGTGGCTTGTTCCTCAGCTGTTGCTTATGCCTAGTAAGTACTACATATATAAAGTCTTTTTTTCTTGCCTTTCAGGACTGTTCTGTAGTCTGGTTTTCTGCAATCCTGTGATTGTATTTTCCTTTCCTAGCAGTAATGAGCATTTGCATCTTTTCTTGCATTGCTGATAACCAAAAGCAGTACTGTACCACCAATTATTGCAGTGCCTTTAGCCCCTTATCCAAAAGGTTGGGTAAAGTTTTTTGGATAGGAGATGCTCTTCTTCATTCCTTCTCTGGCAAGTTTGATCTTGCTGGGGGCATTGGTATCTGTCTTTGAGGAACTTTGTTCCCTGTTTGCTGCTCCCCAGTGCTTCAGCCTCAGTAAGTGGACACCCCCTTAACCGAGTTCTCCTGGATTTCTGTTTCTTGTGCACCTTGTAAAGGGAGCAAAGATGCCAGCTGGCAGTGAAGGGCTGGGCTGTGCAGGGTGGCCCAGTGGAGAGGATAAGGCCTGCAGCATTATAGTATAAGCTCCTAACAATTTCTGTATTGTTTGGCATCAGTCAGTTTCAAATGATGATGTTATTGAAGTATCAGTAAATCAACCAGTGATGTGCAGTCTCTCTGCATGGTGTCACTCGGGCAGCAAGCTGGGTTACATAGAGCTTGCCCTTGGCTGATGCGAGAGAAAGGTAGTTGGTGAATGAGCCTAGGTGGATGGACTATGCATACACCAAGTTGGGTTAGGCAAAAATCTGGATGTTTAATCAGCCATTAGTTAATAACACTGCACAAGGAATACCACTTTCCTACATGACATGACTGTGCAAAGATAAGCAGCTGCTCTGTGAAGACTGTTTGGTTTTTAGTATTTGCTGAATTTGTCAGGTTTAAACTGATCTTTAAGGAAAAGAAAATTATTCTGACTTAAGCTGTTTGGAATGGCTTGAATTTAACGTTTGTTTCTCTTGTGTGTTGCAGACTTCCTGAAGCCAATTCTGGCAAAGAGAAGGAATTCCGTTTCTGCCAGCCAGACCCAGTCTCCAGTGCTGGTCCCCCTGATGGCAGTTTGTACAACCCTGTGAAACCTGCCAAGCTGGACGCCACAGCTTTGCACGACTGCACTTTGGCCGCCACTGTGCCTCCTTCGGAGCTGTCGAATCATGCAGTCCTAGCCTGTGACACAGGCATTCATGAAGAGCACTATGTAAGTGAAGCAGTGGAAGATGATGTGCCAGCCTGCAGAGAGTACAGAGATGCCTGCACCATTACTGGTAAGCAGTCAAATCTCTTATCTTGGGAAGGATATGGAAATGTCTAGTTAAACTTCTGTTCTTAAAATGTTGGTGAGGTATCTGGTTCATGGACAATGCTACTGCTGTTCTGTGGAATTTTTCTTGTTTAAGTGATTTCACAAGCGTCTGGGTTTTCAGCGAAAGCACTTTGTAAGGTTTAAGGCTCTTGCAAATAGACTTGACCAAACGAGGATGCTATCCTTACATGCTTGGGAAGTTGAACCATTTGAAGGTTGTTTGGAAAATAAACCAACTGAAAGTCAGGAATGAGGGGAAGGAAATACTGCAACTTAAAATTATGGAATGGCTGTCCTCATGTTCAATGTAACTTAGATTTTTATGTTGATACAAGAAGTGCTTTGTGGAAGAAGGGGATGGGAGAAACAGTACATAACATGTTTTGACTGTACATCTTTTTGATTTTTAAAACCATTCCATTTTTGTCACATTAACTTTTATAGTTCCAGAACTAATGTGTAAGGAACAGCTGCTTCTGCATTCTTGTATGAAAGGTTAAATGACTTTTTTTCATAGAGTTCATACAAATAAATGGAATATGTGTTTAAGTGTGGTATTTTTAATAGAATTAGCTTTTTAATGATGTGGTCAGCTGGCCCAATTTTTTTGTTTTTGAATAATCACTGTAACTCAGTTTAGTCATGGATATGGTTATGAAATGACAGACAGTTGCCATTTCAAATGCATGGTTTGTTGGCTGAGCTGTAAAGCTTCTTTTAGCTTAAAGTGACCTTGCCAGTTCCAAGGTCTTTTGGGAATGTTTGAGAAGTCAGCTGAGTTTTCAGGAGGGACAAATGAGAGGGATGAGAAAAATAGAAATAAGACTGGAGCCCTTCTAATCGACTGCCAGACACCTTTTATCCTCAGTTACTTCCAGCCATTTCTAGAATTGTCTGTAGGTCAGAGAATTAGTTAATGGTGACCGTCAACAGATACTTTTGTAGTATGCCTTAACGTAGCTCGGCCCAACTGCTGTGTAGCTACTAAGGGTTGGTGTTCTGAAAAAAGAAAATAGAAAGAAGGGGAGAGGTGGTCTGCATGTCCATCCCTATTCCCTTGAGAAGACAAGCAGCAGGATTAACACTGAAGTCACTTTCAGTCAGGTACGCTTCTACATAAAATAATTGTTTTGTTAACAGAAGCTAATTCCCCATCCCTCCTCCCTTGTATTCATGGGTTTAGAACTTGTTTATCAAGGTGTCATTCTCTGGACTGCCCTGTAGGTGTTTGCTTGGTAGGTAGACTAGAAACTCTATGTGTTACATCGGTGCATTCTTGGTAGCATAACTCTTTTCCAGGCCCCTTGTAGAAGAATCTTTCTTGCAAATTGTTCTGTTGGCTGTGTCCTTTCTCCCCACTCCTCCCTCCCTTGTTAAAAGGAAGATATTATGTTGTTCTTTTTCTGACTACAAGCCCAGACAACCAGCTTCCATGAATCAAGATGCCTTCTTGATTGTGGTTCCTTGAAAGGCAAGACAAACTCTGTCTTACTCTTTTAATCTTTAAAAGTAGTTTTTTGTTAAATGGAGGCCAGTGCACGTCTTCCTATCTTATACTCTTTCAAGCTTGATGTAGTTTCCAAATCTCTTTCTCCTTGCTTAGTTGTCAGCCAAGTGTGGTTTACTGATTGCTTCTATAATGCTTTTTTTATGAATTAGGTGTTCTGGTGTAGCAAATTTGTACTGTTTGTGACCTAGAGATAACATGGGAAGGCTTGCAGTAGAAATAGTGGTGGCTCTCTTTGCTGTGCTTTTTAAAGGTGTCAAAGGATGTACATGGGGAGTTAGGAATTGGTCTCGTACTTCCTTTGTAAAGTCCCTACTTTGTCAGTGGTACTTGCTGGTATGCAGTGTATACTCTTGAAACAAGCAGAGGAATAAGGATTGTCAGAGGCTTTAACATGAAGCCTTTGTGTAGGTCTGACTGACAGGTTAGCACTATTTACGCTTTTAAGCTATTTAGTGGGAAAGAAATTGCTCTTATCAAGTCTGCATATACCATAATTTTTCTTCGGATGCCAAGCCTTGACTCATCCTAAGGCAGGCATGTTCGAATCCAGCAATCAGGGTAATCTATTTTCTTTTAGTCTAAAACTAACACCTAGAGCTTATTGTAAAAGTCATCTGCAAAAATACTTGCAAATAAGGGTTTGAACAGTTAAGAAAAAACTGGGAAACTGAGTCACAGTGCTGTGTGGCGATGCCTTCTGAACCTTAACCACCTAATAGTAATGTAATTGGAGTTGACTGATACATCTTAAGCCTAAGAACAAATTATATGATGTGCATGTTTTGCTCTTTAACTTTCAAGAAGACCATTGGTGCTCAAAGAATTTAAAATTCTTGCTGTTTTCTTTTTTTTTTTCCTATTCCATTTGCTGGCAGTAGAGGCACTCCGGTGTTCTGTCAGCAGCACAGTTTTTCCTGTCCGGGACCTGACAGCAAATGTAATGTAGCTGAGGGTGGATTGCACATTCTGATTGTGCTAAGCATGCTTTCTTGGATACAGGGTTGGCTTAAACATTTCCTGTCCCCAGACCACCCCAGAATTGTGCTTGTGCAGATTTCTGTGGGAGTGCAACTGGAGGTATTTTAAGCAACTGGTCTGGATAGAATCCCTCCCCGGCTTTTGTGGCAGAGGGGAGATGAGGGTTATTTTTTAGCTAGGTCACGCCTCTGATCTGTTCTACAGTGTGGCCTAAAAGCAGTCATGTTGGCATAACTGAGGGAATGAGCGCTGCAGAAGTGGGCCTGGGTGACAAAAACCAGTGAGATGAAAAGTTTCTTTAAGCCAGTGCTACCTCCGAGTGGGCGACAGCACCCTAAAAGATGACTACCTTCCCATTGAATTTGTTAGTAAAGCAATACAAAACTCATAGCTGCTACAACTGAAGTGCTACACCTGTGCAAGTAGATGCTTCTGAATCTGTGCTAATTTGAGGATGAAATGAAATAGGACAATCGATTCATTAAAAAAAAAGTTGTTTGTGAGTGTTTTAAGAGTTGTCATTAAAAAAAAAAAGTTACTGGTAGAGCATGTATTTTCTAAACACTAATAGTATTAAACCTGAAAATGACAGTGACTGCTGTAGTAGATTTTTTTTTTGTAATTATTACTTAATTTTGGTTTTTGTTAGCAAGACTTAATAGACAAGTTCAATGTAGCCTGACTTAAGAGTTTCTACAGCTGTTACTTGTGGAGCTCCTACAGGTAAATGGGCAGGAGGAGACGTATGTCCTGAGGTTGGTGGAGAGTGGGGCAGCACTGTGTGACATGGAGTGGCAAGCTGCCACTACACGTGTGAGGCACCTATTTTGTCCCAGTTGTTTTTTCCTTTGAACTTTCCTTTTTCTTGCTGCAACCATTCATCTGAGGAAGATAGGAATACGGAAGTGGCACCATCTAGTGTCCCTCTTGCTAGCAAGGCAATAACAAAGGACTTTTCAAGGTGTCTGTGTCTTTCCTGTTAATTGCAGTGCAGACCTGGATACTTCCAGTCAGGTGTTGATGGAAATGGCAGCTGGGGTTTGAGGGCTTCCTTCTCTGTCTAACACCCACCATCCCGTTTTTTGTAGAGCAGGAAGGGCTGTAATCTTGACATGATAAAGCGGAGCATTACTAAGTTGCTCAATAGTCCAATTTTTTTAATTATAAAAGCCTCTTAGTCTGATAGCGTTTTCTCCTTGTCCATCAACTGCTGTCAGACAAATTCTGTCCTTCTGGAAATGGAGAGTACAGTGGGGATGGAAGTCTGAAATACCACTGCAGTTTAGATTTACTCGTGTGACAGATGTCTGGCTGCCAGAGGTTTTGGGGTTTAGTTTTTTTCTTTTTTCCCTTTGTTTCTCTTAAAATACACATAACACAGTATTGTTAGCCATCTTCAGTCAGTTAACTTTCAGTCTGCTTTCTCATGTCTGAAGACTTGCTATTGGCAATCGTTTTGGCATGATATATTTTGTAATTCAAGGGCTAACTGCTTAATATGCCATGTAGGTTTCCTTCACGCTTCTCTGAAAAACGAGAGAATGAATGGACTGTGATTTAAATTGCCTAGCTCCTTCATTAGTTTGCATGATTCACTTGTTCATTGTACTAATTACTCTTTCCGAATGCATGTAGGAATGTGTTTTCTGGCTGTCCTGTTCTGGGCAATTCCCTGAGGGTTTTTGGGAAATTCTTTGTGGTGATAACCTGCTTTGTGTCTTATTTTGTTTGTAATTGATTTTGTTTTTTATTTCTGGTTATTTTATGTTTTGTTGGTTTTTTTTTTTTTAAACAAAGCTAAACCACTGGATGGGTCAAACTGTGGAATCCTTTTTTCTCTCAGCTGGGAGGTATCTCTGAGAAGAGTTGGTATTGTTTGACCTTGCAGATAGTTTAACTTCTACCTTACTGCACTGACTGCAATGATGGGTAGTCATAACATCCAGAGAAACCAACTCTTTCTTGCTCTCAAGCCTCACACAATCTCCTAGAAACAAAGACATTCAGGTGCAGAAGTCTTTCTCTGTTTTTTCGTCCCACCTCTATCTTTAATCAGGCTTTAATTATGTTCTCATATGAACCAGAGCTTCTGTTCTCTACCATCAAATGTTACCACTCTTCATGCCAACCTCAGCCAATTTTGATGGCTGACTGATCCCACAGATAACCAGTGTAATTCTGGCTTTTTTTCCCTGCAGTCAATTTTAAAGGGTGTGCCTACAGCCTATAGAATTTCCATTCCAGTTCCACCATCCCCTTCTAAGTTCATGTTTTTGTTTGAAAGGCTGAATTTCTTTTCTTTCTGTTCCGAGTCTGATGAAGCAGGACTGCCCCAAGATAACTCCTTAAGAATTTTGGTAATGCAGGTTGTTGCTAGAACGCTTTACAGTAGAAAATACTGTAGCTGTGGCTGTCCTGTTCTGGGTGCATGAGATACCGCCAGACCTTGTGTGCTTGGTATTCTGAGAGTATTGAACAGGTTGCTCTGGTTGTGCTTGGTACCTGTTACAGGCTGGGTGGCTGTCTTCTAAGCACTAAATGGTTACAAAAGTATTGATAAAATAATAACAGGTTTGAATGGCTTCCCTCTATTGGAACCTCTCTGAGTTCTGTTGTGGTTACCTTTCTCTTCTAGTGGTTGTTCCCTACACAGCATAAACTTGCTCTAGCACTTACTTCTTTTTCAGTTCCTTTTTTGGGGTGGTACTTCCATGTTTTTCACAGTTTTGTTGATATGAGAGAAGAGGTGTAAGATGCTGCCTGGTGGAGCTGGAACTCAAATGAAGAACATGAAAAATGCTCTCTTGGGTTGGACCAGCTGGCTCAGGACTGTGTTTCTGACTCCAGCAGCAGCAGAGGCTGGATATGGAGAGCACGTGCGCAGATACTCTCAGTAGTTTATTCTTAGTATAAGTACCCCCATCATGCAGAACTGTTGTGCTACGGATATAGAGGGTACGTCCCTGCCTAGTTCTTTTAGTGTCTACTTAGTGTTGGACCCTGTCTGTGACTTTGTCGAAAACCTTTCTGAATCTGCTGATTGTGTTACCATGCTTGGTCATGGTTTTTGCTGGCTGTGTGCAGCAGTACTTAAACCAGTCTCCCACTGGTTTCTGACAGTATTTGTTTTTCAAGTTATGCAGGATTTGGTGAAGTTGTTCTTCATTCCCCTTATGATTTCATCTTCATAATTTTGAAAAACCTCCATTATTTTCACATCCTAGCCTTCTCTTCTCCAAGCTTTTGCAGTCTCTCCTTTAAAAGTTTGAAAACATGGGCTCTTACGTCAGTCCATTTACTTTGCTATTGCTGTCACCAGTTTCACCCAGTAAGCTTGATCTAACTATGGTCTCTTCTCACTCTTCTTTCCTGCCACTTCGAATAAGCAGCTATTGGTAAATTCTGAGCTCTCTTTCTCTAAAGTATGCCAGAAATCCTATAAAATGAGATAGCTCCCACAGCATGACTAGAACTATTCTATGAGTCTGACTTTAGTTCTGTACAGCATACTCTAACAAAATGATCTTATTGTCTATGCCTGCTGCATCATTGCCTCTGAATTTTCTGGCTGGCTTTGGTGGATTCTCAGTCAACTTCACACAGCTTCTCCTTCCCCCCTCCACTTCCCATCAGTTATTTTCCAGTTCTTACCCTTTGCCAATAACTTAGTGTTTTTCCTGATTCCTCTCCTGTGACAGGTTGTTATGCTACCTCTTAGTCTGTATCCCAGGCATACTTTTTTTTTTTCTTTCAAAGAATATATTTTTGTGTTTTGGTGGTGTTTTTTTTGTTTGGTGGGGTGTTTTTGCGATTTTTTTTTTTCTGTTTTTCCTCCAAGCAGAATTCTGCTGCTACTGCTATGTTCCTTATCCAGCCTACTTGAAAGGACGTTGTAGAGAGGTTGGTGCTGGTCTCTTCTCACAGGTGATTAGCGATAGAACAAGAGGGAAGGGCTTCAAGCTTCAACAGGGTAGGTTTAGACTGGACATTAGGAAAAAACTCTTCACAGAATAAGTGGTCAGACACTGGAATAGGCTGCCCAGGGAGGTGGTGGAGTCACCATACCTGAATGTGTTTAAGAGTCATTTAGATGTGGTGTTGGGGGATATGGTGTAGGGGAGAACTTTGTAGAGTGGGGTTGATGGTTGGACTTGATGATCCCAAGGGTCTTTTCCAACCTGAGTGATTCTATGACTTGAAAGGGGCGTTGGTGGATGAGAAGTTCAACATGAGCCGGCAATGTGTGCTTGCAGCCCAGAAAGCCAACCGCGTTCTGGGCTGCATCAAAAGCAGCGTGGCCCAGCAGGCCGAGGGAGGGCATTCTGCCCCTCTGCTCTGCTCTGGTGTGACCCCACCTGGAGTACTGTGTCCAACTTCGGAGTCCTCAGCACAGGAAAGACATGGACCCGTTAGAATGGGTCCAGAGGAGGGTCACGAAGATGATCAGAGGGCAGGACCACCTCTCCTGTGAGGACAGGCTGAGAGAGTTAGGGGTGTTCAGCCTGGAGAAGAGGAGGCTCCAGGGAGACCTTATAATGACCTTCCAGTAGCTGAAGGGGGCCTACAGGATAGATGGGGAGGGACACTTTATCAGGGAGTGGAGCGATAGGACAAGGGGTAAAGGTTTTAAACTGAAAGAGGGGAGATTTAGATTAGATATTAGGAAGAAATTCTTCACTGTGAGGGTGGTGAGGCACTGGAACAGGTTGCCCAGGGAAGTTGTGACTGCCCTGTCCCTGGAGGTGTTCGAGGCCGGGCTGGATGGGGCTTTGAGCAACCTGGTCTAGCAGGAGGTGTCCCTGCCTGTGGGCAGGGGTGTTGGAACTAGATGATCTTTAAGGTCCCTTCCAACCTAAATCATTCTATGATTCTATGATTCTTGCTCGCTTATATTGTACTAGGAAGAGGAGTGTATGGTTTTTAGTGTAAACTTTCAATTCTAGAGTCACTGTAAAAGCAACTGTGGGAATTGCTGAAGTCCAGTGGGACGTTTTTTAAATTTGTTTCTAGATTTCCCTTGTCTAGGGAAACACTTGTCATTCCTAAATGTCTACTTTATTTGGGGTAGGACAGAGCGAGAGCAGCAGGTATTCATCAGTGTTCTGGGTTTGTTCTTTGGAGAAGGAACTCCTGAAGACAGATGCCTGGTGAATTTTTCGGGGTGTTTTTTTGTTTTGTGTTTTTGTTTTCCTGTTGCGGTACACTTTAGTACTGGAAGACTAAAAAGCTACGCTTGATTATTGATGTATTTAAATATGTGCAAATACTTTTATTCCATAATTTACCTCCATAACATGCTAACTGAGTGCAGCTTTACCTTTCTCCCTCAATGTATGTGTATGTGTCCACCATGAATCAACAAATTTTCCCTTTAAAGTCAACATCTGTAAAGAGCAAGCTACATAAGAA
This sequence comes from Dromas ardeola, assembly GCA_013398915.1. NCBI lineage: Eukaryota > Metazoa > Chordata > Aves > Charadriiformes > Dromadidae > Dromas > Dromas ardeola. The sequence goes on along the minus strand of VYZM01015772.1, from coordinate 309,173 downwards.
TCATGTTTTGCTTGTGATTCTAAAGCTTCAGTGACAGCCATTGTTTAGGGCCTGGCACATTTTGTAGCTGGGCTGAACAACAAGCAAAAGCAGGACAATTGCTTTTCAGGCTTTTTCCATAGTCAGTGATCTATCAATGGATTTTTGAGACATTCTCAGTCTGTCTTGGCAGCTGGAAGATCCTAATGGTTAATGAATGTGTTTATTCTTGCTGCTGTTGAACAGAGCGTTGCCAGCATGCATTTGATACATGAATAGCTTTTGTTCTTGCTCTAAAAGAATAGCTGTGGTGGTGGAGTTTCCTTTTATTTTCTATTTAATGTAAAAATAAAAGCATGAATATGTCTGTGCTTATCTACAGGGAGAAACATTTCCATACTGAAGCAAAATTCATTTAAATTTATGGCATAATGTACAGTAGAGACCTAATAGTTTAATGGCCTCTTATCACCAAGATCTGTCTCACCTTTTTTATACTCAGCAGGAATGTGTATGTAGAATAAAACCAAAGTAAGGAGACTGTAACCTAATAAACAAGGACATTCCTCACATTGGAACTGCAGTTTCTAGTTTTATCTTCGTTAGTTTAGACGTTCACAGCTTTGTCAGAATCTTTATTTGGTGTATTTGGCTAAGCCAGGTTTTCTCCCAGCTTACTTCTTCAATATGCTTTCAGTTGCCAAATTTAAGTAGAATTTCCTACCAAGGAAGGTAATGTGCTGGAAATGTTAGTGCATTATGTACCCGAAAATGCAGATACAAACTGAGTGCAGTGACCTATCTGAGAAGACAGTTCCATGGCTTGTCCACTCCACAGACAGGCTGGGTCAGTGCCTGCTGTGGCAGAACTGAAGGAACAGCATTTTTTTATTCCACTTCACCTGGCAGCCTGGTCAATGTAATGATTTTTCCTGCACAGCATTATTCTTTTGGATAATATTGAATGATCTGATCCTTCATACCAATTCTCCTTTGTAGCAAAGGAAGAATTGTGATTACATTCTGTGCAGATTCCCCACCGTTGTACAATTCCTTTAAAACTTTTGGGGGGAAGGGGCACTTTCTTTTCCAGTGATGAAGCTGGATTTGTTTAGGGGAAGGAGGGTGGGAGAGGGGAAGAACAGCAAACTCTTGGAAGTCTTTCTCCTTTCAGCTCCTATTCTTGCTCTTATAAGTGGCTGTTTGTATGAATTAAAATATGAAACGACAGATAACTGAAGTTAACACATGATATTATATAGAGATGATGATGAGAATCCCTGTTTGGGTGCTTCATTCTTCTGCATGGGCTCGACTTCTCATCCAGAATTCTTCTTCCATGATTGAATGTGCCCACTTGGCTATCATAAATACTGCCTTGCCTTTCCTGTGGTGCCCCACCTGCACAAGGTGGGGAGCCCAGTTGAGATCTCTATGTGGGAGAGAGAAAGCACTGTGGGTGGTACTGAGGAGTATTTTGTGCAGTATTTTTGTGCAGTATTTTCCATGTTTAGAGGCAGAAGAACTACTGCTTAAATATATGTTTGGTTAAAGGTGTGGCAGGACCTGCAATTCCAAAATCCTGTCGTGCCAGTCAAGTTATAGAAGTTGCCATGGCTGTTTGAGGAGTTTTGAGTTTTAAAGGTACGAGACAGCTTTCTTGTTGAAGAGGTTTTCCTCCAGTAGTTTGACTTTGCAGACAGCAATGAAACTTCCCATGTGCAGGATGCTAAGGCTATCTTTCCCTTTGGGCAAGTCAGTGAGTTGGGAGGACGGTGAATTTTCTTTTTATTATAAGTAGTTTTCTTTGCCCTAGAAGCTAATCACACATTTTACTTAAAAACATATGTATTGTGCATGTGCAGTCCTGAGTTCATAGAATCATAGGGTTGGAAGGGACCTCTGGAGATCATCTAGTCCAACCCCCCTGCCAGAGCAGGGTCACCTAGAGCAGGTTACACAGGAACGCGTCCAGGAGGGTTTTGAATGTCTCCAGAGATGGAGACTCAACCACCTCTCTGGGCAGCTTGTTCCAGTGCTCTGCCACCCTCAAAGTAAAGAAGTTCCTCCTCATGTTGAGATGGAACTTCCTACACTCAAGTTTGTACCCATTACCTCTTGTCCTGTTGCCGGGCACCATTGAAAAGAGCCCGGCCCCATCCTCCTGACACCCACCCTTTAAGTATTTGTACACATTAATTAGGTCACCCCTCAGCCGTCTCTTTTCCAGACTAAACAGACCCAATTCCCTCAGCCTTTCCTCATAAGAGAGGTGTTCCAGTCCCCTAATCATCTTGGTAGCCCTATGCTGCACCCTCTCCAGCAGTTCCCTGTCCTTCTTGAGCTGGGGAGCCCAGAACTGGACACAGTACTCCAGGTGTGGCCTCACCAAGGCAGAGTAGAGGGGGAGGATGACCTCCCTCGATCTGCTGGCCACACTCTTCTTGATGCACCCCAGGATGCCATTGGCCTTCTTGGCCACAAGGGCACATTGCTGGCTCATGGTCATCCTGTTGTCCACCAGGACTCCCAGGTCTCTTTCCACCGAGCTGCTCTCCAGCAGGTCAGCCCCCAACCTGTACTGGTGCAGGGGGTTATTCCTCCCCAGGTGCAGCACCCTACACTTGCCCTTATTGAATTTCATAAGGTTTCTCTCCGCCCAACTCTCTAGTCTGTCTAGGTCTCTCTGTATGGCGGCACAGCCTTCCGGTGTGTCAGCCACCCCCCCCAGCTTTGTGTCATCAGCAAACTTGCTGAGGGTGCTCTCTATCCCCTCATCCAAGTCGTTGATGAATATATTGAAGAGGACTGGGCCCAGTACTGACCCCTGGGGAACACCACTCGTCACTGATCTCCAACTGGACTCTGTGCCCCTAACCACTACCCTCTGAGCTCTGTCTTGCAGCCAGTTTTCTATCCACCTTACTGTCCATTCATCTAACCCACTCTTCCTAAGCTTCCCTATGAGGATGCTGTGGGAGACCGTGTCAAACGCCTTGCTGAAGTCAAGGTAGACCACATCTACCGCTCTCCCCTCATCTATCCATCCAGTCACGCCTTCATAGAAGGCTATCAGATTAGTCAGGCATTAGTTCAGCAGTAGTATTTGTAAGACTTCAGTATAATTAGCCATATTCTGGGCATCCTAGAACTGAAATTGAATAGGAATATGGTGAGTTCTGGGGCTTTGCCTCTTACAGGTATATGTGCAGAGTAATTGTTAAATAATGGTCAAGAAGTACTTGTAATTCTGGACCCTACTTAGAACTTAAGGCCTGTATCTGTGTGGGCCTGTAGAGCTCAAATAATGAATAACTTCAGGCTATGTTTCCCTTTTCAGTAGACTAGCTAGCAGCCCAATTGTGGGGTTGAATTGTCTTATCTACCTTTCTGCTTTTCATTTTTATGTAAATCTGTTCACAATCATAATGACTATTTTACTCCATTCCACGACTGTCTAAATGGACAGAAAGCATTGGGCAAATGAGGCTATCGGGCTGCCTCAAGCAGGCAGGAAATATCTGCTGGAAAAGCATTTAGAGAAAGACCCATCTTTCTTGCTTCCAACCCTGGGATATGATTAGGCTTTAGGCTTGTGGTCTGCGGAGAAAGAAGAATCCTAATGTAGTCATGGCTTCTCTTGGTTGGTTGTCAAGCTAGATTAGGTGACTTTTCTCAAAAGGAGTTTCCAGAATTTTCTCAGCTTAATGGAATGGGATGACTTTTCACATTATGGAGTTGCATATTTCTTCATTTTAAAAATGGGGGAGGTACTGAATACTCTGAGAATTTTAAATGGGGCACTTCCTACTTAAATAGTAAAAAAATGTAATGCTCCCTTGTGTGGTGGTACATGTGCTATAGAATTTGATGTCATTTTACATACAGGGATAGAAAATTTGACAAGTGCTTACTGATCCTTGATTTCTGAGAAGGGACACAGACTTTCAGTTTGTGTTCTCCGTGTGTATATGCATCACAAGAAGCAAAATCAGCAGTCTAGATTCACTCATATTTAGCATGAAATAGCCCCAAGTTGATGAACTTTAATTTCTTGTGTTACATGTGGCTGGACTTTAGCCTCCATGCAGTTTTGTTGTGGTCTTCCTCGTCTTGACTTATGTGTTCTGGCCTCTCCCTTGTTGAGCACAACCCTGACCCTAGCATGATTCATGCAAAGGTTGGGTTTATGAGAAATTGTTTTGCTTCGCTTACAGCAATGGGCTGTAAATGAGAAACTGGCTGACAAAATGTCATGGCTGGTTTGGGGGTTCGGGTATTAAGGGACTTCTTAACGCCAGGTGGCAGCATCTCCTGCCAGCAGGTTCTGTAGAGACCTGTAAGTCCTTTTAACCTTAAAAAGAGAGCCTTTGCTTGAAAACAAACCAATAAAACCATAAAGATTGTGGATGGTTTGCAAAAGAATTCAGACAGATCCAAACTAAATATTTTGTGTTCCGTGCAATGACTCTACATATTAGCTATGTTGTATTGTATTTCTAAAAACTCCTGCAAACGACAGGCTTTGAGATTTGTAGGGTTTGTCTTCTCTTTGTATGTTTGGGTTTTTTTTTTTTGGTTTGTGGTTTTTTTTGAAAAAAAAAAAAAACACCACTGGTCCAAGTGCNCCTTTTCCCTTCTTTTTGTTTTAGATTCTTTTCTCTGAATTTATCACTACTTTTATGTGAAGTTGCTGCTGAAATAGGTGCTCCTTGTTTATCAGTCAAGCTTGGTTTCATTTCTACGATAAGATATGATTATTCAGTCATAGCTGTAAACAAGTAAAACCCAAAAGCCTGGTAGGGAATGGAGTTTGACAGGTGAGCTGCTTTAGGTGACCATGTCGTTTGGAATGAGATCTTCAAATCTGTCTACGTGCGGTTCATGTTGAACTTAGCTTGAGTTGAAGTTAGCTCAACTGAGGTTGACTTGCTTGGTCACGAGGTGCTGGCATAGTTCCTCCTGTCCACGTAACACTGATAGCTAAATATATGTTTAACATTGTATGGAAAGTGACCTAATGTATTGCATGGCTGTGTGAGTGCAAGATGAAAACGGCGGTGGGTGACAGCACCCCGCACAATGTCTTATCATCTGGGTGACATTATGTGCACAGAGGGGGAGTGGCAGTCCTTGAGGTGCTGTGCCCCTTCGATACAGTCAGCTCCCATTGTTTTAGACCTCTCACTCCACTTTCTGTTTGATCAACTGCTTGCTCACTCGTCAGCAGAAGGAGGGGTGTAAGTGTGCATCCCGAAATAACCAAGTGTCCTCTTACCCTCACTTGGTTGCCCTAAAAACTTTGTCTCTTTCTTTCCCAGGTAATTTACCAAAAAAACCCAAAACAACTCAATTCAGTCTCTACAAAGAAAAGTTAACTTCCTGTGCTTTTCAAATGGATAAAGGTGTTGGCTACATGAGAGGGACCGGATGAAATAATCAAAGATATCCAGATCAGCAATTCTAATAAAAATTCCTCTAAGGAAATGTAAACAAGTTGAAACAACCAGATGATCTTTTAGTGGCTGCCTTAAATTGGGAGGGAGGTGGTGGAGAAGTTTAAGATGCTCAGAAAGGGGAAGTACATCAGTGAGTCGAATGCCAATGTATGAAAAGATATGGAACAAGGTAAAAAGTAATCCATTAAAAATTGCCCAAGAGGTACTGAAGTAGGAAGAAAAAAATGCTGAAGCGAGCTCAATGGGAGAGTTCTTCCCAGTTTTACATCTTCTTTGTTGAAAGAGTGGATTAGAAAATGAAGCAACAGAATCATCAGAGCTAAAAAAAAAGTCTCTGAAAGAATTTGGTTTAATCTCATTTAGAAGACATATAGAGGAATAATGTCAAAAACTCCTGTAAAGCAGACTGAGGAACTTTATCTTCTGAGTAATAGGGTGTGGAGGAATATATTTTGCAGCAAAAAGAGATGAGGGTGTTTGTACATGTGCCACATTTAAGCAATGAAGACAGCAAAGCACTGGAATGCATTACTTGCAAAAATAATATACAAAAGAATGAACAAATCTTCTTTGTTTATATATAACTATCTCTAGAAAGTGCTGGAAGCTGCAGACTTCTACAGTATGCAGGAGCCTTAGAAAATCTTTCTTAACTCTTTTCTTTCAAAAGCAGAACCTGGAATGACCCATGCTTCAGTAAGAATCATGAGTTCATAATTCATTTAGCTATTTAAGTTTTTGTAATTTGCTTGTAGAAGTTTTTATTTGCCAAGGATGTCCAGAAAACTACAAGTTTAAAATGGCTTTGACAAAATCTGTAACAGAGCAACTTTTGAGGATATAGTTCAACTGTATTTTGTTGTATCACTTTTATTAGTGATGAGTTAATTGTCTTAGGCTTATGGTGTTGTATTTAACTCAGTAAAAAGAAGGTACCTTTTAGGACAAGAGGAAGTGCAATAGCTTTATGCATGCTGGACTTCAGTTAACTTGATCATAAAACATAAATGACGTCTTGGGTATTCTGAGTAGAGAACTTATTTAACTTACAGTATCTTGGTAGTTTAATCAGAAATATTCATGAAAACTATCTGGAAGCACAGTCAGGGTCTTCTGTAAAATGTAGGTGATGTTTCAGGATGGGGGATGGCGTTGGTCAGAGTACCTCATAAGAAGTGCCTGCATCTCAGAAAAGGGAGGGGAGAAAAAGTGAAGGGGAAGACTGTAATTGTAGCAGTGACAATATTGCTCTGATTTAAATGGTGAACTAATATTTAGTCATGCACAAGTGTAATTACAGTGTCCTGTTTTTCTAATTAGGCAATTACATCAGAGCCTGCCTCTATTTCCTGCTGGTATACAGATTTTAAAATCGCAATAGAAGTTAATGACAATAGCATCATAATAAGTTGCCTTTCCAGTTACTCATTAATATCTTTTCCAGTTGTTAGGCCTTTTGAATTCCTCAGAAACACTCAAGATTTATTATATGATAGAGCAGAAAAATTGTCTTGGTTGACATGTATTCCACTATAATTCTTACTTATTTATTGTCTGTCCTTCACGCTCTGGTGGCTTTAATTTCCACAACAAAACTATGAGTTTCTTGTGTGTGTTCATGTGTGGGGTCTGGTTTTTTTATGTTTTTTATCTCCTAAATTTTATAGGTAACTTGTCTTGCATTCCATTTTCTGCTAATCTTTATGACACAGCAAACCATTTTACTTCTCTGCACCAAATTATTTGCCTGAAACTTTCTTTTTCTATCTATAAAGTCAGCCAATTTCTTTTGAAATACTAGTTAAAAGGTTTGAATTTTCCAAACACTTTTATTTCCGTGTTCCCAAGACCACTTCAGTCAGGCTGTGTAGACTCTTACATTCTTCACAAGAGGCAAACTAACTTTTCAGCCAAACCCCGCCCCCACCAAACAACACTAACAAAAAAAATGAACCCCATATTTTTTACAGTGAGAGCAATTAGATAATCCAATGATGTGTATCTATATATCTATATCTACATATATACATATATGTATAGTATATCTACATATCTATATGTATAGTATATCTACATACCTATATGTAGTTATTTGTATATAAAAAATCCCAATGTGTATGCATGTACACACATCTTTGAATGTTTAGTTGAGGTCAACACATGTGTTTTGAAAGATCAGCTGGCTTTTCTGAACTCAAATGGTTGCAGGCACTAAGATGGATGTTGTCAGCAATTAAAAAGGTAGTCAGGGAAGAAGGATTTGTAGTTACAGGTTACCTCTCAGCTTTGGAAACATGGGAAAAAAGGTCTTGTTTCTCTGTGCAAGTCAGTAGTCCTCCCAGAGGGCTGCAAGGACCTCTTAAAATGATGTGTGCAGGCTGACTCTCACATTGCATGGAACTCCACAAAAATAGCATTGCTACATATGTGTGTACCTAATCCTACTAACATTTGCACATCCCCTTCTGCAGTGAGGTTTGGAGAACACTTACGTATGTACAACAGCTAGCAGAACAGCCTGGATAAAATCAGAGGAGAGTAACTCCTGGTGGATAATAGCAGACTCCTTGAACCATAAGGTATAATATGACTTTGCCAAATGGATTTTTGTTTTAATCAATAGGATCCTGTAAAGGATATAGGCAGGAGATTAACAGTCTGAGTTCATCTTTGTATCCTCTGCCCTGTTGTCTGATAGAATAGTAACATTCTTGCCATCCTTAGTGCTAGGGATGACGCTTATGACAATGCAATTTCTGGATTAGAAAGATAAAAAAGGTAATTGGTGGCTTATAGAAAAGTACGTGTTACTCGCCATTCCCCCCTTCCCTCCTCTGACAAAGGTGAATTTCACTAGCTTGCAGTGGAATTGCAGGTCTGCATCAGTCCTGCAATAATGATTTTATCCCTTATGAAAATAGGTGTCTTTGTCAGGGAGCAGCAGCAAGAGCAGCCAGCAGCTGAGTGTGACCACAGGATGGGAAGGGCAGGATCCTCGTTGACGGAGCCCAGTCCCTTTGTTCCTGAGCTGGGTAAAGGTGCTGGCAGTAACGCTTAAAACTGACTCTCCAGTGGTCATCAGACAAACGTCAGATACTGAGTGGACCTGCAGTCAATCCAGGAAGCTCAGGCAACGAGTCAGTGTCAGCAGGGGACAGAACTGGTCACAGACCTACCCTACAGCACTGCACAGGGGGGCTTGTCTTTAAATGGGGCTCCTGGGCCACTGGGCAGAGGGTGGCTGGTCCTTGATGAGCTTGGTCAGGGCAATAAAGGCCTATGGGTGGACTCAGGGCCTTGACTGTCTTCGTTATTTACTGTGGAGTGACTCTGAGCAACAGTTGCAAGAGTTAGGGCACTGGTTAAAGATGGAGCTGCGTTGCACAGCATGGAAGCAACCTTCCTCAGTGCTTGCCCTTCCAAAATAGGTTTAAATAGCTCTTTCTTATTTTGTGTGTGTAGGNTAGGGGTGGGGGTGGGGTGGGGCTGTGGTATTCTTTTCTTTTTGGTCCTGGCACAGAAATGGGAATGCAGATTGATGCACTCCATATTTACAGGAAACATACCAGGGGTTGCTCTGTTTCTTAGTAATTATTTAGCAAGACATTGTAGTTAATTTTATATGGTAATTAAGATGTACATACTTGAAATGATCATGCCTGTTTTGGGTATTCACACACACAAAAAATTCTTCATTAAAGAATAATATAGGTTTGAAGGTACCGCTGGAGGTCATCTGTTATGACTTCTACTCAAAGCAGGTCTTTTGAAGTGAATGCTCATGGCCTCGTTTAGTCAAGTTGTCCATGTTTCCAAAGATGGGAGATTTCCCAGGCCCTCTGCGCCCCTGTTCCCATGTTTGACCATCCTTATGGTGAAAAAGTTTTTATGTTGAATTGGAATTTCTGTGTTAAAACTTCACAGCTCCCTCTTGTCCCAAATTCAAATCTCCAATTTAAATTGCAACATTTTTGCAGTTGTTGATGGCTGTCAGCATCCATTTTTAAAACTGTGTGCAAACTTGATATATTTGTGAACATGAGGGACTGATAACACAGAATGCAGGTCGAGATAGTGTCAAAAGGTTCCTTAAAAGTTCTTTCAGTCAACTTTACCAGTGCATCTTAGGTGCGAACTGTGACATTGTTTCCTATTGCAATCCTGGATTTCTTTTTCTTGAGAAAAATCTGCCAGCAGCAAAGGCAAAAAAAAAATATAGTGGTACTGAAGTGTGGTCAAAGACCAAACTAAGAGATATGTAAAGCTTGCAAGCTAAAAATAATCTGTCAAGTAGAACATCAAAAACATAAGTTCCTGTATGCACTAATCCTTTCTCCATACCCAGGTTATAAGTACCCTCTCTTGGTCAATGCTCACTTGTTCTCTATTCCCTCACACCCCACCCCTACCTTATTCTTCAATAGATGAGTCCCTGCTTCTAGAAGTTGGGCTTTTTGTCTCTAAGAGCATGCCCTTGAGTTTTCTGCTAGTAAATATGCTATTTTGGGATTATTTGTGCTAATCATGTCTTCTAAACTGATCAGTATCTAACTGTTTTCTTCATGCAGAAAAATTTTGCTGATGCCAAAACAGACAGACATCTTTGCTAGCTTGTATGTATAGTACTCAATTTAAAGTAGCTAACAGAAATTGTCCTCTTCTCTTACCAGATGTGTGCAATAGTACCAACCTTCCTGAAGTTGAAATCATCAGTCTACTGGAAGAGCAGCTGCCTCATTATAAGCTAAGAGCAGATACAATCTATGGTTATGACCACGACGACTGGCTTCATACACCTCTCATTTCCCCCGATGCAAATATTGACTTAACAACTGAGCAGATAGAAGAGACCTTGAAATACTTCCGTAAGTCAAAAATTCAGAAATTGTACTGATAAACAAATAAAATAGTGCTATTTTTGGTACCTTCTCTGAAGAATCTGTGCAATTCTCTTACAACTGTGGTAAGCATGAGAACTGTTCTTGATTTATTACTCTGGTTTTCAAGTTTGCAGTAGATAGAAATAAAGGAAGCATTTGATCAGAAACAGCAGTTGCATTTGTAATCTGTGCATGCTCCCCTCCACGTTATCAAATATTGGTGAAACAGAAATTCTTCTTTTTGCTTGTGATCTCTCTGGCAAGAGACTGAAATTTTCTGTACGTATACAATGTAGAAAGTTTAGACCTGTATCATGGTCTCTGACACATTGCACTGTTGTCTGATGGCACTGTGTGCCAGCATCACAGCATGACATCAGATAACTTTTCTGCAGCTTACACTTCTAGGAAAGACTTGTGAAGAACCAAACTCTTGAGCATTTGGTTGGGATGGTTTGTCCCTTTGTTCTTTCTTTTGTTCATATTTGTACTATTGGACAAAAAGGTACCTTTTATGCCTGGAGGGAAAGAGTGTAGTGTTGTGACCTTGGTTTTTCATTCTTTTGTTTGAACCTGTAAATGCTTTTATCATGGTGAATGGATTTATGACTGTCTGGGTTCTTCCACTGTGGATATTGACTTAGCTGTGCAAGTAGAGAAAAATTCTATGATTAATCCTCTAATTGCTGATTGAGTAATGTATAATTAAATGATTGTTCCTTTTCTTCCTGTCCTCCATGGTTTCCCATGAATGTGCAATTTTTGTTGCACTTCTGCATGTGTTGCATATTAAAATAGGCTGTAGAATATCAAGCCAACAGGTTTTATGCTAAAGCTCTAGTAGTTAGACTTACATAGTAGTGGATTTACATAGATTATAGTAGTAGATGGATGTAGGTAGACTTATTGAGGCACTGTGAAGCTCAGAAGATATGAGTTAGAGGGCTCAACACAAACCTTTGCAAAGATGGCTTAATTGCATTTTGAGGCACCTGAAGAATTCACTTTGTAAGGAGCAAGGTTGGTAAAGAAAAGCATTAAGAATATGAAGAAATGAGTTTCCGACTGTAGTGCTTCAATAGAAGGCATTAAGTATTTTAGTAGTTAGCTTACGTATGCTCTTCACTTCCAGACAATCAGAAAAAAACAGCGGGAAGGGGGAGAGGTGGGCTGAAGCTGATCTGTGGAGTCAGTTGTATTGCAACTCTTTGTTTTGTATCAGTCCATTAGGGTTGTTATAACAATGGCAGAAGTTGGCTTAAAGACATGTTTTGAAATGTCACGTTTCCAAAGTCTTTGGTAACTGGATTGGTCCTGTCTTGTGAATAAGATTGTCTGTGCGGGTGGGCTGTTGCAATAACCATGGGAAAAATGTTTTGCTAGTGGGGCAAGGAAGGCAAAAACCCATGTGGAAGAATCCTAATTTTCCCAACTGAGATGCTGGTGGCCCACATCACGTGCAATAGCGCATGACTGTTGGGGGTGGATACAAAATGAAGCTATGTACAACAGAGAAATCATATAGCAGTAGTAGCTTGTAACTCTGGATACTTAAACAATTTTATCTAGTTTACAAGTTTAATGGCTGCAACTCTACCATGTTGCTGTGATTGAAGATTTCACCCAATCAATTGGCTTCAATGAAAAAAAGTTAGGAGTGTAATTCCTGCCACAGCATATGTTTTCTTCTTTCATTGGGAAATAACTGCTTATAGAAGAGGAACTGAGCAAGGACAACTTCCATAAAGAAAAGTTTATTCCTTACTGTTTGTATAGAGACACTTGTGCATAGATGGTAGTTTAAGAAGTTTAAGCAAATTTGGATTGAGCCTTAGACAGATAGTCTGGGAACTGAGATCTTTGACTTTACCATTGTTCAGTTATTGTGAACAAGTCATATAATGCATCTATACATGAGAGTGCAAGATCATAAAATTTGGGCATGTTTGGAAATTATGGCATTGATATATGGAATTTACGTTGGTTTATGGAAAAAATAATGAACAAAAATATTATTTTAAGTAAGTTTGCAGAAAACTCCTGTGAATTGTACCATCATTGCTTTGGAGAGTGTTTTCCAGGGTGTGGCTGCTTGCACAATGATTCATTTTCAGTGCTGCAATTAGGGCACTCCTTCTGTACCTGTTAAGTTTGTTTTAACAACCTTGACAAGGCAGTGAGCAAATACTGTAACTTGTCTATTCAAAAGTTTTAGTATAACGTTACATATTTCCACTATTTTCAAAACAGTATCCTTGTGATCTAAGAATCCTATGCATGTAGTTAAATTTAATAAATCATAAAAATGAAATTTCCTAATCTGTCAAAGTTTTCCTTAAAGGAAGGAAGAATTCATCGATTTTGCTGCAACAGAAAAGGATTGGCTGCAAAATAAATACTTTTATCAGAATTCAAGTGCACTACACATAGATATTGTTGCTTTACCTTCTTCAAGCTTCTTAGGGACACGCAAAGATAATTAAAATAAAATTAATATTAAAAATCGAGGTAGTGCAGAATATTTTTAGGTGTGAAATTAAGCCTTTTGATTGCTTATGGTTCCTGGCATGTTAGTGTCGATCAGCTTCAAAACTAGGATTTAGCAGGGAGGGAGGCATATGATGTTGCTTTATTCAGGAAATGGTCACAGACTGAGAAATACTGGACAACAAGGGGGATGTTTGTGCATGTTTTAATATATGTAAATATTGTGCATTATTAATATATGTAAATATGTCTTTTGTAAGGCTTTTTGTTGTTTAGGGAGAGAACTTATCAGGAAGAGCAACATTTTATAACCTCTCACCACACCAGTTAAAGTGTAACTACTTACCTTGGAAATAGTCTGAAGGATAACACAATAGTGACGGCCTTGCACAGTAACTCATTGTTTTAGTGATGTTCAGGTACCTACTGTGAACAATTGGAATGAGGGAAGGGGAACGTGTCTGTTTTTCCACTGGTTGTGATTGCATTCCCACCCCGCCATCCAAGGGCAGTGGAGGTTGATTTTGGGGATGGTAATTGAGAGCTGCCTTTTTTCCTTCCTCCTGCTGTAGACTAGTTACCATACTCAGTGGCTCTTTAACCTCTGTCTTGATTGTGATCCGTATCTCCAGCTCTGTCCCCGCTCCTTTTGTAAGTTTTGGACAAAATAGATGTCTGAACCTTTGAACCTCAGTACTGGATTACTTAAAAATATTTCAAGGCCCACAGAAGTAGGAAAGTGGGGAGTTCTAGATAGATAGATATATATAAAAATGTGTGTGTGTATGCCTATACTCTCTCTATATATATAGTATACGTGTATCAACGTACAATTGGATTTGCAGTTATCCTTTTGAACAAACTTTAAAATATAGTGACCAAATTTTAAATCTCTACACGAAAATAATTCTTCAAATGCATTTTTGGTTAAGTCTTGTAAAGTGCCCTGAGGCGAATTTAAAAAATGTGGCTGTCTTAATCCTAGTAAGTAAAATGATTCTGAAAATCAGTGCTTTTTAAACTGTACTGTCATCTTCATTTGTTCCCGCTTTAGAATGGCAACATGGAAGGGAGAACGGTTGTTTGTCGGAAAGGTTAGGTAAAAAGCTGTAATTGATTTGCAAGCCCAAATCAAAATGTTAAGCTGCACTCAGAAAACAGTGCTCTAATTCTCCATGGGCTATCTCTCTGGGAACTGTACTTCCAAAGAATTTATTTGCTGTTTAAAATGACATTTGTATATGAATTATAGTACATGGTTTCTGTATTAGACACATGCATTATGTTCACATATACCCATTGTGCATGTTATAACTTGTTTTCACTATCCATCTAGTATTCTCCTTTTCTATAACACAGTTTTGTTAATAGGGAACTTGTGATGCTGCATACCTATTTGTCTGTGATTTTTAGTTTCTGAATAATACATTTATTTTTAATAAGAGAGGCTTTGTGGTTGTTTGGATAGCGTCAGGTGTCTCCAAAGACCATTATCTGTGAAAGAATCTAAATCACTTGTAGTGACAGTATTCTCAAGTTTGAGTTCCTCTGTGTTTGCGTTTGCTCTCAGGAGAGAATTCATGAGAAATATTACTTCTAGGAGTGATTCAGTGTGTAGGGTAACTGCCAGCTGCATTGCTGTCCTTTAAAGTAGAAGCACTGAAATGATGGAGTTTTCTGAAGAGCTGATGGGTGTTCAGAGTGGTGTATTATCAAGCTTTTAAAGTATACAGATGCATTTTCATTCAGTTAAAAAGTAGATAAGTAGTTATTAATGCTCATGCATGCTTGCTTTACTGTGACTGAACAGGTACTGTTTCAGGGGACAGAGAGGGCTGGATTTCCTTTTTACCGTAGGAAGTGTATCGCAAGGGAACACTTGAATTTAGTAAGTCAATCATTTTTGAGTGAAAAGAGAAATTATCTTCTCTGATCTGCAAAATTAAGAGTGTAAATGCTTTTAATAGGGTCACTGTCTTAACGGACATCTCCATTTCAATTCCTGATTTTTTTGTTGGTTGCTCCTTTAGGTCTCCTTGGGTTTGTACATCCATCTTTAATAGAGCATAATGATATATTAAACCCTACTGTAAAGGATGCGTGGAGTACAACTGTTCTCAAAAGTAACTCGATATTCACAAAATGCCATCTGTTCTTGTTATTCTATTATTTCTCCTTAAAATATGAAAACAAGCATTGAACATGTACTAGAAGTTAAGCACCGGTGTGGATGGAGGAAGAGAGAACTTCAGTGCAAAGACAGAGTAGGGAAGCTGCTGTGGCATGGGAAAGCTTTCAGTAAAATGAATTATCTTCTGCAGCTTGTGTATAACAAGAAACAAGGAATTAAACTACTTTGATTACGAAGTTCCAAACTAGCAAGACTTGTCATATAAAATTCTATACAAGGCGAGTATTTATGCTACACTCATTTCTTGGATGCCTGAGTGCTGTATGCTATTGATGTGCACTTTAATACTGGCTCTTTTCTGGTTCTTCAGTCTGCTGAACTTGTTCTGCTTCATCTTCTAACTGTGTGTAGTTGTTACAACTGAGGCAAGATGGGACCTATTAAAATCAAAAAGCAATGAGATTTTTGAGGGGTGTGGATGTGTGTGTGCTTATGGTGATTTCAGTAATTACTGAAACCCTAGATTCTCTGTTGAGCGCGTCTCCGTTCTCTGTCAGTAAACTAGTTTTCCTTAGTATTCGGATGATATGTTTTTGCTTAGTAGTACTGTTCTTGTAGGCTTATATAAATATTGTGTAAGTTGTAATACAAGATAAATCAAGGATAATAATGCTACAGATCTATAAAATGAGCTAAAATGTCTTCTCCAATGGCACCTTCAGATTACTTAAATTCATTGTAATACTTGGATGGTATTTTAATCTTCATAATTGCAAAATGTTGATTTCTGAAAAAACCTGTTGCTTTCTTTGTATTTTGCAGTAACAAGGACTGTTCTTCTATCATTATTATTAGAACCTTGGGTACCTCCATACTCTTTTCACCGTGGAAGGCAAACTTTAAGTAAAAATGACTCTCAAACCCTGCAGCCTTATCATGCTAGTAATGTTCTGCCATTTCCAGCAAGGTTTTATACTGCCTAAACTCCTCTTAGTAGAATGGAGGATGTGCATTGTAAGATACAACAACAGGAGTGGTGATCTTGCCTACTGTAAATTGAGTGAATTTCTCTGTAGTGGGCAAGAAAAATCTATACCAAGGGAATGTTTGGATCCTCTGTCTTAAATCTCCCTCCACAAGCTACATCAGAACTTCTAGGCAAAATACTGATTGCAGTTGGTTATTTCATTCCTATGGGACTCCTTTTATACAACTCGCTGGTTTTGATTGGAATTCGGATGACTTGACAACAAGTTATGCTTGGAATTTTAAAATCTAGCTTTTGACTTTTAATAGTATTCTGTTGAGCTTCATAATGCATGCGCACTGAATGTTGTCATCGTAACTGTTCTGTATGAACATGATAGGTTTGAAATCTGAGCAATTAAACAAGAAGGGCATTTGATTTCTGAATGACTTATGAAAAATGTCCTTGCAGTTTTGGACTGCATGCTGAGATTGATGCTGGTTTATAACCTGCTGGTGGAAATGTGATGAGTTTCCTGCTGTTTTGATCCATACAGGATAAGAGTCAAAAATGACCCTTAGTGATACTGCTGTGTCTTGTTAGAGCAGATTTTTCTGCCTTCCTGTGGCTTTTTGTCTTTGACATCGTCAGTCTAATCCCTAGCCACAAAGGCTGGCAGTCACAGAGTCTGCTGGGCAGCGTCACTCAAGAGCGTGCGTGGACACAAGGCTACTTAGCCCTCCTTTTGAATTAATTTTTTAAGATATTGGTAGAAGATGAATATTTAAGTATACAAGCTTTTTAATTTATTAGCAACTTTTTGGAGGAACTTAAGCTGTAACTCGGGATAGGTGATGCAGAGAATTAGTTCTTAAAATTTAGTTGGCAACTGGGAAATGGAGTCTTCACACTTGGATGAAGATATCTTTTGGGAGGCACTGAACAGCATATTAGGGCTGCAGCTGTCCTTTTACTTTCTGAAACTCCAAAGCATATCTTTGTCATTATTTTCTTCATATGCTTCAGACTGAAGACTGAGCCAGTCCCTACCAAATGAACAAAATAAAACTGATCTGAACCGAAAGTATAATCAAATAAATCAAACGTCATCTCACCAAGCTCATTAAATTCTTGAGGCAGAGTGCCTTTTAAGCCAGTTTAAAATGTGCTGAGTGAGTGTGTGATACAGCAAAGTGACATTCCATCTCCCTGCCTCCAGATTAGGGAATGTCAAGCACCCTGTTGGCTAGAGAGAGGTCTATACAAGAGCCAGATCTAGAGCACAGGTCTCTCTGCAGCTACCAGAGGCAGTGAACAGACACAGCACTTTGCACAAGAGTCAGGGTTTTGCCTTGGGAGCTTCTGGGGACAGGGCCCAGGCTCATCTGGGGACTCCTGAGAACCCTCTGAGAAACTTGAGGGTAACTTGAGGGTGTCTGCTGCTGCCAGGTAAGGGGGGTCACAGGGATGTGGGCCTGAGGAAGCTCTAGTGGCTTCTGAGAAGCTCTCAGTTGCTCTTGATCCAAGGGTGCTTGGAGCCTTCATTGCAGCTGATGCTGATTTAGGGATGGTCAAGCACCTTTTTAGCTGCTGCTTGGGAGACCTGTATGTAACAGACGGGTCTGGAGCACAGCTCCCAGAGACAGCCAACAGATGCAGCAGTTTGTGTGGTAGGATGCAAAGAAAGGGTTCTCATCTAAGTTCAGAACAGCCTAAACCCTGAGATATGGCAGTGATGTGCCACAGGGTGCATTCCCCAGGTTTTGGAGCACCTGTCCCTGCCAGGGCAGTGACTTTAAGCCCTGAAAGTCCCAGGCTGCTGGGAGTGCCTAGGGCTTCTCCTTGAGGTGGGGAGAGATGGCCTTCTTTTATGCAGGAGGTGTGATGCTGTTGAAGAGCTGTCGCCAAGTGGAGAAGTTAGGAGAGGAAGACAGCAGGCTGCGCAGCATAGGGAGGATGAGAGACATAGACAGGATCTGGGAGGAGTGGCTGGGCGCACCAGAGGATTGTGCTCCCATTCAGAGGGGCCTTGACAGGCTGGAGAGATGAGTCAAGAAGAGCCTTGTGCAATTAAACAGAGGGAAGTGCTAAGTCCTGCATCTGGGGAGGAACAACCCCATGTACCAGTACGTGTTGGGGTCTAACTGGCTGGAAGGCAGCCCTGAGAAAAGGACCTGGGGGGTCCTGGTGGACACAAAGTTGGATGTGAACCAGCAATGTGCCCCAGCTGCGAAGAAGGCTAATGATATCCTGGGCTGTACTAGGAGGAGTGTTGCCAGCAGGTCAAGGGAGGTCAATCCTTCCTCTCTACTCAGCACTGGTGAGGACACGCCTGGAGTGCTGGGTCCCGTTCTGCGCTCCCTGATTCTGTATTCCTTCAATGTAATGCAGCTTGCATTCCTTTCCTCTCCCAGGAAGCTTCAGTCATGACTGTCAGTGGGTTTTTTCCTTTCTTGTTAGAAAAATAGGTCATTACCATGCTACTGTAATATTTTTGTCTATCCAATCAAGCATGATGTTAAGCTCAACTTCATTTTACAAATGTTTTTTCTGTCTCCAGGAAAAATATGACCACAAAAAAAAAATAGGGTTTGTAGTTTACACATTATTTCCAGGTGGTGAACGGTTTACAAAATCTGACTCTTTAAAGTTTTACCCTCCTTCATTTCTTTATGCTGGATAGGGGTGTATTCTCTTAAATATCCAGCTCTTGCTATCATGGTCTCATTTGTAGTGTTTAAGTATGCCCGGTGATATCTTAATTAAACTATGCAGGTAGGTTGCTGAAGACCACATCAATTTTTATTTTATACAAATGCAAATATAGTACTTTCCAGGAATAATTTGGAGGAAGGGAGAAATAATTCTTTCATATGGAAAATAGGTTTTTGTCCTTAAGCAATTTAATTTCATCTGTCTGCTGCTGTCTCATGTTAAATCGTTTTGTTTCAGTGGGAGAACAGTTAGGCTCTTCTCTGCACCAGAAGTGTCTTTTTGTCTGTACCAGGTGCGGTCAGCATGCCCTTATGGTGTTCAGAAAGGGCCAGCTCTGCCCTATCTGTAGGAAGTACCTGGACCATTTTGAAGCCCTGGATAGTAATCCAGTTTTGACAAAGGAGAGTCAATCAAATCTGAAGCACTCATTTTTCTAAATACCAATTCTGAAAGTTGCTCATACGATGCTTTCGCTGCTCTAGTTCCACTCTTCTCGGGTTAAGCAAGACACTGTGACTTCTTGCTAAGCAAAATAGTACACTAGAAAGAGATCTCTGTCCTAAGTTGCAGAGTTGTTTGCTCTTACTAAATGTGCAGTCACAGGATGACTTCTTTTCAGTGTTCTTTTAGAAGGTGAAACACCAGTAACTCTTCACTTCAGTAAATGAGATCCTGGTTTAGAAATAAGTCTGCCAGCCTGTCCTTGAAAACGAGTTGGGCTTTTAAATATGCTTGCGTTCCTTTTCAATGGTCTTTAATAACTTCGTTTTTTAAAGTCAGTTAAAAAACGTGAGTTTGTGAAGTAAGTATTGGCGGCAATGCCTGACTATTAACAGTATGCATTGCATAGTGGTGGGCTGTACAGCTACTCTGATAAAAAGGACTCCAGATGACGTTGATGGGGTGGGCAACTTTATCCTGAGTGGTGGCGACTGCATTGACAACTCTAGAAAATAATGAAAGGATATGGTGTTTAATTATCTGAACATCCTGATGTGATGCTGTAGCCAAGAAAAGAGATGTGACCAACAGTTAATCAAATGGGAGGTAATTCACTGTTGCAGCTGCCATGGAAGTACTCCATCGAGCTCCGATATTCCATTTCAAAGGATCCTCCTGAAATTGGAAAAGGTTTGGAGAAGCAAGCTGAGAATGACTAAGCATGGGAACACATGATTTATAGGGACATACTATGTAATGACATTCTTTGAATACTTTCCCAACAGAGATGACCTGCTGCTGCTTTGCACCCTAGCAATATGGTTCACTGCATCCTCGAGTGTGCTGCTACAACTTTCTTGAGAGGCCGTGTTTATAAATGAGGTAGTTGAAATTATATTTGTCAAAAATTCTCTGCAAACAAGGCAAAGTGTTTGGGTGATTTTGGTAACCTGTCTAATTTAGGCAGAACAGGTTAGTGTTGACCAGTGGCACAGATTTATTGCAGCAAAATGGAAAAAGGAGAAGGCTTGTGAGCTTTTCAAGTCACCTTTTGTGCCTGATAAACCCCTTTTTGTAACCGCAAGCTCAAGGAGCGCTTAGTCTACTTGATCAGAGTTGGCTGCCAGAATTCTTTATCAGTCTGTATATCTTGCTCTGTGGAGAACAAATAAAAGTGATTTTTTTTTTGTTTGCTTTAAAAGTAAACATAGAAAAATAGAACAAAATCCAGGAGCTGGAAGGGGAATGCCGAATGAATGTGTATAACTGTATTTAGCTTTGGAATAGGAAAAAGCAAGTCCCTTATAATCACAGATCTATTACCCGAAATCTTTCTTAAACTCAAGTTTTATATGAACTTTTAGGCAACTAACAAAGTAATACCCCAGCCAAATGCAGTGTTGTAACATGGGATATTTAAATACACAGAGGTTTAACATGTGCAGAAACAGTCCACCAGAAAAATGTACTGTCCTGATAAGTTGAATCCGATGTGTAGCTGTAGGAAGGAACAGTAGGGCTGCAGAGGTTGAAAGAGGATTCTGCAAGTATGCAGCTGCTTTGTCGGCCTGGTCAGGCTTTCATGTTCAACTTGACAACCTTTCCAGCCTGCCCTTTATAGAACTACGATTTCTCATATAATTGAAGGGATGCTTGCATGTGGCTACCTGAATATATAGTATTCTGTCTGTCCAGAGTTTCTTCATGATGGGAAGATCATACACTTATCCCATATTTCCAAGTCTCTTGAGGAGTTCTGAAATCATTTGACCACACAAGTGACTTTCTCCACAGAAAAATAATGCCCTTCTGGATTACACCATTATGTTTCCAATCAGATCTGTAGAAAAATATCAATAAAACAAATAAACCAAAAGCCCCAACCCCTGACCTTGAACAATTTTTACCCTGTCTCATTGAAAGGGTGTGCGTGTGCAGGGGGAAGGACAGTGAGAATAAAATTCTAGCATGCTGAAGATCTCCTTTGTTTAAAATGTCAGGAAATAAAAAGGAGAGATTCCCTGCAGCAATTTAAACTGGTAGCCAGTGTTCCTTCTTTATATTTTAAATGCTTGTTTAATAGCCTTATGAGACTGAAATTACCTTTTGGACAAAAATAATACAAATGGAACAAATAGCTTATATGCAGAGCAATTGAGTTAATGTTGCCATAGGAACCTTTATATTTCTCTGGCAGTATTTTAACAGTATAGCCTTAATTGCATTTAATAGCATGTGCAGTTCTTGCCTTGTGAGCATGCACAACTGAAATTCTGGAAGACTGAGCTAGGGATGGAGTGCTTTGTCACATTCCTTCATTTCAAGATGACACGGTGTGAGGGCAGAATGATCACATTTGGCAAAAATGCTTGCACTAGTCAAAAGATGTTGGTTTTTTGATTTTTTTTTTTTTTAAGATAATTGTATGACCTTTGCATGTCTAAAGGCTTTTATATAATCCTTTGTGATTTGCTGACCTGAAGGTCATGTACGCTTATTGTATTGCTTTCACATTAATATTGAGCATACTAAAAATCTAATCAGCAGAATGAAGCCAAAAATAATGTGATCTCTGTCAAAATCAGAGTAAGTTTTGCTTTTTGGACTCTTGTTTTCTCAGTGTACCTCTTGATTTCAGGAGGGCTGAGGTTACCTCGATGCAAAAGTAATAAACAGAGGGGAAGTGCCAGCAAACGTGGTGGCTCCTTGATGAAGGCTGTGCTTCTTTGCTTTGAGTTAACCTCTCAAGAATGACAGTGCTTCCAGCCTATAGGAGGTTGACTAACTTTGCTTAGGTATTACACCCACTCAGTTGTCCCCCGGCAATAACTGAAGTACAGACATTGGATCTCCGTATCTGGAGGCTGACTGATTGCCACCTCTGCAGGAGAGCTACAGGCCTCGGCCCCAGGTGCCAAGGCTGGCTTGGGGAGAACGGACAGGGACTTAAGAGTAAAGTCAAACAAAACAGTAGTTTAGAAGCATGGATTGCAGTTTTCTTCCTGGTGCAGGAGCATCTCACAGGGGCGCGGTGGAACTGTACTTGAGGAAGAGCTCTAGCACTTCAGTCTCAGTGAACCTTTAAAGTTCACAGTGGTCTGAACTCATGTGCCCTTGTTCGTACTGTCTAGGAAGTATTTTGTGTGATGAAAGAATTTAGAAAGAATCTTAGTCTGTGGCAATTAAACAAATGAAGTAAATGGGTGGAGGCCCTTGAACTGCAGAATAGCAGAATGGTTGACGTTGGAAGGGACTTCCGCAACTCATCTGGTCCAACCCCTCTGGTCAAGCAGGGTCCCCTAGAACAGGCTGTGTCAGTCATCAGTCACCCTCGCGTTTAAAAAAAA
>VYZM01015772.1:259739-286684 GCA_013398915.1 Dromas ardeola | reverse complement strand
GGGCGCCGCTGAAAAGAGCCTGGCTTTGTCCTGTGTGCACCCTCCCTTCAGGTTTTCATACATATTGATGAGATCCCCTGAGCCTTCTTTTCTCCAGGCTGAATAGTCCCAACTCTCTCGGCCTTTCTTCTTAGGAGGGATGCTCTGGTCCCTTCATTTTCATGGCCCTTTTCTGGACTCTCTCCAGTATGTCCATGTCTCTCTTACACTGAGGAGCCCAGAACTGGACACAGTACCCCGGGTGTGGCCTCACCAGTGCTGAGTAGAGAGGAATCCTGTGCATATTGCCAAATAGTTTAGTATATTGTGGGATGAACACACTGTTGTGGTTTTTTTTCCTTATTTTAATTTGCAGCCTTAGAAACATGTGGGTTTTTTCCAGTGAAATAATGTGCTTGCAGGGAAAGGTATATTTGAGTTTGACCCTGGACTAGAACTTCAGAGTTGAGTGAGTAACATGGCCAATTGCCACTGACAAACGTGTGGCAGATGTGTTAACAGATCTGTTAATCTGTGCTTCAGCAATCAATATGTAAAAGGGAAGTGGCAGTTACCAAGCTCAAAGTTACTGCAGTGATAACTTTTTATACCGGTAAAGCTGAAATGCTTAGTCATGAAACCGATGTATTTTCCTCTGTGTGTCTTGACTATACCTTGCCTATTTCTGTTACAGTAAAGCAAATTGGTACCAGTCAGGGAACAGTGTAAGTGGTGACAACCTAAACACGAGTGAGGGGGACCTTAATAGAAATCTGCAAAATCATGAGTGATTGGAAAGGAGAGATGAACTGAGTGTTCAGATTTCCAGAGCGGAAGCGTTGAATTAAGTTAGTAAAAGTGAGTTGCAAAGTAAAAGGTGAGGGTTTCTTTCCTCATGAATAGTAGGTGTGCAGAATTCCTTGCAAGAGGATGTTGGAGATGCTAAAAATGTACATGGGCTCAAGAAAAGACAGGCTAAGTCCTTCAAGAATCGCAAGTAGAAACTGTAGCTGTCTCTGAAGTGGGGGAAAAACCTGGAGGTTGAGAGAGCAGGTGAGGGAAGTATTGGCTAGTTCTTCCTTACCTGCTCATGGCTGTTCTTGTAGATGGAGTCTTTGGCTAGACAGACACCTCCTTGATCAGGCCCAGTACGGCATCCTGCCTTCTGTTATTAACTTATGTCGCAACTTAATCTATCCCAATGCAAAGAAATACGGTTTCCTAGAAAAGGGAGAGAAAGGGGTGAAGAATATGTGACGGTTATGAACAAAATGGATATCAATCCCCTTGGTAACTGTACCTGCACAGATTCAGACATGCCTTTTGCTGTGGATGATGATGATTTAATGCCATCTGTTTCTCAGACGGATCCTCTTCTAACAGCTAAAACACAATTTTATTGGGTGCTGCAAAAGTAGAGTCTTTTCTTTCATTTACCAAACACTGGAAATGAACATGATGCTATTCTGAGTGACAACCTTCAGCATTTTTAGGAATAGGTAGTAAAAGTTTGTCCTAACCCCTTGCTTTTGGCTATGAAGCTTAGATGCCTGGGGAAAAAAGGAAAGGGAAAAAAAAAAGGGTCAGGGGTTCACGGAGAGGGCAAAAGTAGAAGCAGATGAGTTTTACTGCAAGGCAAAATGTATTACTGTCCTGATTTTTCTGGTTCTTCCATTTTTTGTTTGCCACTTTTGCAATAACAGGATGCATAAAGGATTTTATTACATCAGCCCAGAATAGCGTAACAAAGCATTAATGTTGTTTAATTTTCCATGGGGAAGGCAGGCTTTTATCAAACTGTGTGGAGGAGAGTAGTAATGGACTAGATTTTCATTATTAATGTACTGCATGTACCCAGTGAATTGCAATGGCATGATGATGCTGTTCAGCAGAGAGATGTATCGTCTTTCTGTGCAAGGATTTTCGTTTCCAGTATGGAGGGGTACTTCTAATCTGCAAAGCCAGGAACAGCAAAATGCATTTTCTTCATCTCTGCATCTCTTTTGGAGCCAGCTCGTCTCCATGGCAACATGTTAGACGGAAAGAGATGTGGAGACTAGGGAGGAAAGGAATGAGTTAGAAACAGCCAGGCAGTGGTGTGTGTCCCCCACGTCAGCGCATCAGCCTTTTGATAGGATGATTTTGTTAACACCCATCCAAGGCTCCTGTGCAGAGCTTCTTTATTAGAGCAGCTGCCAGGGCATCTGCTTCTCTCTTCTGTATCCTTTTTCTATTTTGTGTTATTTTATTATTTTTTGCCCCCCAAATACACCCGCCACACCCCTGTTTTATTTTAGTTGCAGCCTCATTGAAGATGTGCAGCTTGTTTCCAGCTTTCTGTGAGCTTCCTTGCGATACGGTATTTTGCAAAGGCAGGAAGGCATGGCTGCATTTCACTTGACCTTAGCAGCGAAGTGAAATCTCGTCTGTGTTGCTGAAGGATACTGACTATGCAGAAATTTATTGAAGCAGATTATTATGAACTGGACTGGTATTATGAAGAATGCACGGATGGTAAATATTTCTTTCTAGTCTCCTGTTGCAGAATTTGGAGCTTGTAAGTCAGAACCATCGTTACTCAATGGTTTTAAAAATGAAGTACCTTGAAAAAGAAGGCAGCATCCTGGTGTGGCGGAGATGCCCGCATCTCTGTTCCACCTCAGCATCTCTTGTGAGCATGCTACAAGAGACTGCCGTATAGCTTTCCCTTTTTGAAAGGGAGTGGCAGAGGAGCATATGCACTATATGAGCAATCTTTGGGCAGGGGAGAAATATTTGAAATGCTGTGACTGTATGTATAATAATTTAGCTGAATTACACTTACTGTAAGATCTTGTATTGGTTTGAGTTTTAAGCCTTTGTCTTTTTTCTGCCTTACCAATATGCTGTAATATGTATATATTTAATGTGTTAATAGGCACTACATATTTTCTCTCTGGTTATTTGTCTGTGAAAGATATTTAAAACTGTAGTTTCTTAGAAGCGAGCAGGTTAACTTTTTTAATTGAAAAAATTACAAACTCTGGCAAGCACTATCTTCCTGGCCTGTTGTGATTTTTCTAATGTTTGCTTGGGCGATTATTTCTTTATCAGAGCATTGAATGTATTCATCAGACTTCTGATAGAAGGCACTTGAGGAAGGATAAGGAATGGCTAAAACTGTACTCTCAGCAGAGTGGAAAAATCAAGATTCCTCATTGATGGTACTCAGTGGTAACCTCTAAAGCAAATGCAGGCTTCAGGAAAGCAGTATTTGTATATGGATTTTATTCTGGTCTGAGAGCTCGTCTTAAATGAGCCAAGTCCAAGATCACAGTGAAGCAAAGAACAGAAAGGAGTAAGGAGCGTAGGCCCAGGGATTGTTGTATGTATGTAGTACATAAAGATATTTCATACTGCTTCAATAACAATATCAGAGGAGACATGAAGAGTAAAGATATGTGTGATAAAATTTTAATGGGTTTTTATGGTCTTTTGAGTGGCATATGCCTCCATTTGTTGCTCTGTACTGGATTTTCGAATGGAATGCAATTTTAGAAGCTTGTTAAAATTAACCTTCTCTTATGTTTAATTGATTATTCCTGTCCAGGTGTTCAAAGAGGAAAGGTGCATATTTATTTGAAAGATCTGACCACTTTAAGTTGGACTGAATCCATTATGTAACCTTTATCCCCTAGGTTTAACCCTAGTAAATACTATAGCATCTGATTAATCCACATGATGTAACAGGCTGAGTTGGCCTGGTTTTAGAAGCTTAAAAATAGAACAGTTGTGCTGTCATTAAAAGCTGTAGCTGATTTCATTATTTTTTTCCCCCCAGGTTAAATACAGATAACCTTTTTATTGTTCTTTTCTATGGTCCTTCGTCTGTCAGGTCAAAGTGTCATTATGCAGAAGCGTGGCACGGCTGAATGTCTGACCTAGGAGCTCATCTGCTCCTCAGTTTTGTCTTAAGGTGTGTACTACACTGGAGAAGCTATGGGAATTCCACAGTAATGGAATAAACAACAGGTGTTGGGCAAGCATTTAAATACCTTGTGGGATCAGGGCCTCAGGAGCATGGTAGTTGTTGGTCTGACCTGGGCTGACAAGTTTTCTTGGGAGTGCTGAGCCCCCGCCCAGCGTACTTCTTCCATGAGCTGAGGTCTACGGAGAGCCAGATAGTTGGTGCTAGCTAGAAGTATCTGGGGAGTTCTCCCCTAAGAGAAAGCAGGGTTTGATGTCTGATAGTGAAAAATCTCTCCAGTAGGTAAGGCATAATGCTTTATTTATTATTATTTTTTTAAATTAAAGTACTACTTTTTACGTGATGGAAGGATAGTGCTGTCAGTCCTGTCTCAGTCTCTCATGTGAATGGTAGTCTCAAAAGGTTTAATGGAACTTTATGGTGTTTAGCTTTCTTTTGCTTCTCCCAGTTGAAGTGTGTGAGAAAGAGAAGGATTTGAGAGGTGCAGTGGAAGGCATAGTCTTTGGCCTTTGATACTGGGATATTAATTTGGGTTTAAAATAGTATCGACACTTCCTGTTGATGGAGGAAGGTATTCTGATTGTAGTGGGAGAGAAAAGGCATCTTTAAAATACAGTAGAAAATTGAGCTTTTTCAAAAACCTAGAGCAGATGGTGTATTATAAGAGATGCTTGTCTCTTGATGCTTGATTTTTTTTTTTTTTTTTTATTTTTTTTCCCTACCATATATTTGTCGATACCGGAGTCTTTTGCCTGAGATGCTTTTTATATTCAGTAGAGAGTGATAGGCAGTTGCAGCTCAGACGACCTGTTTTGAATATCTATTTTAAGACAAGATGAAGCGTAGTTAGAGAGCTTATTTCTCTGCTATATACGGACTCTCTGGAACTCAGATGCATGTGTGCATTCAATTGCGAATCCTACCCAGTTCACCCTTTTTGGTAAATAGAACATTGGAGGAGAGTTGGTGGTACATTGAAACTAATAGAAAACCTCACAATCTATTATCCTACAGAATGATTTTTCTGATTAAACTGTTCATGCTTCCGTTGTCAAAGCTGCTGAGACTCAAGATTTCCATTTAAAAGGTGTGGCTTTAATTGTTTTACTTTTTTTAGTAATTACATTAGCAGCATATGGCTTCTTGTTCTTCAAGGGCACTCCAAAAAGCACTCCAAAATTACACCAGGATATAAGGTTTTAATGCTGTTATTTAACTTAATAGGTAAAGAAGTGACCCTCACTTTTACCTCAGATTTAATGAACTTTTATATGGACCAAAGTTGTAATGATGTCTTCAACTTGCATTTGGTGACGATAATTTTTTTAATGCCTTGCAAAAGAAAATGGACAAATGATCAAAACTTACAATTTATAAATCTTTACAAAAACTTTCTAGGGTTGGAATAATTAATTAATCCCGTTACATAAAGTCCTTTACAGAGTGTTTTTGGTAGGAGTAGATGGAATTGGACAATAAAATATCACACTATTTATCTGAAGATTGAATCACTGTTTTTAACTAACATTACAATCAATTGAAACTTCTATTAATAAGAACTATTACACTGTGCCTTTTAGGTACATTTTCAAGTATAATATTTTTTAATATGAGTGACAGTTGTCACCTTATTTTGGTATTAATGAAATATATTGTGTAGGTGGAAGGGGGAGCGGGAAAGAGTGTGTACTTGAGTAGGAAAGTAGTTGTTTTCATAGCAGACTGAGATTGACAAAACCAATGATAAAAGAGAAAAAGATGAAACTTTTGCAGACTTATTCTGAAAGATAATAGTATAAAAGTCTAAGTTCATCTAGGTGGGTTTTTTTTTTTAGAGAAAAACAAATAGATTCTTAAAAAAATGTATGCAACACAACTTGGGTGAAAAAAAATATGCAAAAAACCTCCCACAAACTCCCAAATAGCTAAATAAACAGATAAGTATCATAGAATCTTTTGGGGTTGGGTTGGAAGGGGCCTTAAAGATCATCTAGTTCCACCCCCCCTCCCATGGGCAGGGACACCTCCCGCTAGACCAGGTTGCTCAAGTAGATACTCAGAGAAATCTTTATGAATAGCCTTCTCCTGCAGCCTCTTTCTTAGGCCAATATTTTTCAACCTCTCAATGAACAATGCTTTCTAGAGGAATACAGATTGACTTTGGATCAAATTGCTTTTCTTGTGGTTTCTTCCATTACTTGTTTACTTCTAGCTGAACAACTCCACAGTAATGCCTGAGAGTTCATTGCCTGCAACTGCAGATGACTTCATGTGAAGCTGGCTCTTTCCTCCTTGTTTTGTTGGCCATGAGTTTTGGCAATTTCTTGTGGAGAAAACAGTGTCTTTTCCATTTCTCCCTCACCAATCACACTGTGTGCCCTGTTTGTCACGTGCTAAAGCTTCTAACCCCCTTATGTTTGCCTGAGCAACTTCATCTCACTTTCTTGGTCGTTCCAGCACCCCTTATCTTGCCTCTGCTCTTCTCTATAACTTTCAACCCCTACCTGGATCACATTGAAATGTTTTCATCCTTTGCTCTATTTGCAATTTGGAGCTCCTCTCCTCTGTTCTATTTTCTAGTCTGCTGAAAGGATTATCAGCAAGCTCCCTAACTTTCTTTTTAGCTGAACAATATTTAACAATGTTAATGCCTGCTCTCCTTGACCTCTCAGTCACTTTAAGCATGATTACTTATCCTTGCCTTGCTAATGTTAGTGTGACTTTGAGGATTTACTTATTTTTTTTTAAATCACTCCTTTAAGGTAGCATTAGAATAATATTTTGTATTCCCTGCTGCAGCTCTTTAAGAGTTCTTGGTTGTCTGTGTTTCTTCTCTGTGTGCCTTAGTTACAGGTAACCTCTCAAACACACATCTGCCAGCTCTGTGGATGGCACAGTCAACCTTTTTACTTCAAATATGCTTCCCTTGACACTTTCTCCCTTAGAGTAGGATCTTGGCTGATGGTTGGGCATTTATGATGAGTCATCATCTCCCTGATACGTTAGCCCCTTTTGTCTCCATCCCTGTGGGCATAGTAACCCTGGTGTTACTCTGGATGTTGAGTGGATGCTGACTGTGGGTATGTCATCTAAATCTAGAAGAATCTTACAAATGCTTGTAATTCTCTGAAACAGCCCTTGCTCTATAGGTATGCAGCTAGAATTCTTATTCAGGTTGTTCTTGTTTTGCTCCTATGTCCTTTATCTCTATATTTGCTAAATGTGATTGAACCTTGCTTATATTCATGTAATCATTGATATAATTTTCCCAGTTTTCTGCTTTTTATTCTTTTTCTTTATTCCTCCATTGACTTTCTAGTCTTTATCCAGTCAGACCTAAGCTACATCTACTTGTATGTTGCCTTAACATGGCTTATTTTTCAGTATGTCTTTTTCCTCTTTATTCTGCTCAGCCACTGAATTTCCAGATAAGTGTTTTCCCAATTCATCCCATTTCGTTCCTTTTCTGCAAAAGTAGCATGCTGGCCTTTTGGTTGAGCTGACAGAAAATAATTTGGGTGGGCTTTTGAAAGTGTGGGAAACACGCAAAGCCTGTAAACATTTGAACAAGCTAACTTGTTTGACTGTATGTCTTAATAGAAAGTACATTCAATTCAATGACCAATTTATCAACGTATTTTTAAATGTGGATGCTGCTATTTTAGTTGCTGGTTTTAGGACTTCTTAGCTTACAGAGAATCTCTTTGTTCTAAATGCAGCATTGTTGTCATTAGTTAATAGTGGTCAAAATGAATGTGGTTAATTGTGCAAAAGTCTAGATGTTTTTATTGATAAAGGAAGGTTAAAATGATTTGAATGCATTGGAGTTCCTTGGAAATAGTGAGTCAGGATAAGAGGGTTTATTTATATTGTACCCAGCCTCACCCTTCTTCAAACTAGGTCCTGGTTTGTGTTTCCTGCTTGATTGCAAAGTTACTGAAGGCGTTCTGTACCTTAGTGCAAGCATCGCCTGAGGAATGTGCATCTGTGTGTTTTAAGCATTGTAACTCACTTAGGAAGCTTGCTGAAAGGAGTTAAATGTCTTTAGCCACTAATTCAGAGCGGTGATTGCAGCAAATATGCCAAATTTACTTTGCAGTGGCAACCCATAAAAATGAATGTTCATTCTGGTATGTTCTTTAAGTCCCCGAGTATGCCTTTACAGGAAACATTAAAAATCTCTTTTGAGTCTTTCCTGATTAGAATGTGTATTTTCAGAACCATGTACAATTTAGCCTTTTTTTTTTTCCATAGACGGTTATTGTTTGGTATCTGTTGGAAACCTGGCTCTTAATATTTAGCAAGTAAATATTCCTGCACTAGTAAAAGGGCTTAATTCAGAATAACTCTAAAAAACGAGTTGATAGTATAAGGGAGCGGTACACGTTCCTTCTCCACCCATTATGAATTTGCATCAGCATGTATCATATGCTGCTATCAGTATAGGCATTGCAACAATTATTTTATCCGCTCAGCTTTTGAATGTCGGAGTCCTTCTGTGCGGCATGAGTTGACATGAGTCGCAGTTCAGAAGTCAGCTTGTGGGAATATTCATTGAATCTCCTTATATTGTCATGCGTGTTGGGCAGCAACGTGTGTGTTTTCAGCGTGTCGCTCACTGCCATGCCCTCCTTTATAAGCTACCTGGTTAGCTATGGTTGAACACTTGTCAGCAATATTAAAACCAACAGAGTTTAAAATCAACAGGGTTGCCAGGGCTGGACTTTTTTGTCTTAAGCTAAATTTAAAAGGTGCTTCTTGCATTCTTTTAAATATATCTGAGTCTTATTGTTTTGTGTACTCTCTGAATTTCTGTTCTCTAGCTATTACCAAAATGCGGTAGATTGACACTGGGTGGCAAGTAGGTACTTAAGACTTACTATCTGTTTTTTTTTTAAAGAGTTTTGATTTACTGTTACAGGGGAGAAACGAAGATACAGAAAGCTCTAAAGAATCGGAAACTAGAAGTAATCCTCATTACATTATTATTAAAATTCCATCTGTTAACATCATTATATGGGGAGAAGGGGATAATCACATTTCTCCCCCAACTGAGTTCTCGAGGCTATTGTTGCTGCTGAATATTGCAGTGGATTTTGGCAGTCAAAGGTCAAGTTGTTAAGTTTGAGTAGTAAGATCTTCCTTTATTCAGAAATGAGTGTTCCTTTTCTCAGCAAGCACTTATGTGTGTTTCATATCCTTTGGCTATTGTTTATATAAATGTTGTTACATTGTTTATGTATAAATATCAAGAGTTTAAAACCAAAACAGAATAATTCATCGTGATTGTATAAAATTAGTTCTTTCCCATCTCCTGCTACTTCATACTTTCACACCACTAGAGAAGTGCTAACAGAGAAGTTGTTCTTGCATGACCTGAACTGTTATGTTCTGCTGGCTTGTCATGTTTGTCTGTCTCCCTCCCCAGCAGTGATGTCCCCTCAGAGGGTGATGAGCTGCCTTTGCGTTGCTGTGCCCCCACTTTGCCTGCGACTGTTTTGCTTTGTGACGCAGATAAGAATGCTTTCTGCGAGCAGCAAAGGGCACCTCTTTGGCCATTGAAAGCAAGGGAGGCAACCTGGCAAACATTAAATATCTAGAGCTGAAAAAAGTTAAATAAGAAAGCGAACCTGCCCTATGTGTGCAGTTAAGTTTAGCAAACACAACCTGTTGTAAACCAAGAGATCTGGGGACAAGGAGTTTTGTTGTTGAACGGAGAAGAGATATGTGCGCCCTTGGAAATACACTATGGTACCATATATGGACTTGAGGTATTTCATTTCCCACAGCAGACAGAAAAGTAAAGATGACTGTAGAAAACATGGTATTTGACAGCTGATGTGATATGTAATTTAAATGCTTTGTGCAAGTAATATTTATTACGAAAGCAATAAAAAGAAGCCCCAAACACCCACTCCCTTCCCCCCAGCCCCGTTCTCCAGGTGGTGGTTTCAGTATGTGGTGGATGCTGTCGTCGGACCATACTATACCATACCATACCATACCATACCATACCATACCATACCATACCTGCAGCTTTCACCATCTCTCTGCTGGGCGGGATTAGCATGTGCATGTGTACAGGCTTTGGCTGTTCACTCTTCCTGTGAAATCTGTTACTTGCAGCATTAGGCAACATGAGAGGTGATTTAACTCTGTGAAGGTGCACACCCTTCACCAGGTGTGACAGTCGGAGGCTGGGTCAGACTTCCGTGTTGCTGAGACGCTCGTGGGAAGCTACCACTTCACCTGGAGGAGCAGGGGCAGAGGAGAGAGAACCTTGACGACGTGAGGAGTGCCAGGGAGGGGGCTTTCAGTCCACTTACTCTGTCTGAAATATGCTGGTGGAGCTGTTGAGCAGAAACTGGCTACCTTCAGAGCTGGTATGAGGAACAACATAAATCTTCTAGTAATTATTAGACAGATGGTCTCTTCCCTCCTCCACCCCATCTGCACAACACAAAGCTGTTGTGCTAAGGACAAATTCTCAGTCGCTCAGGAGCTCCCTGGCTGAGCATGTGAGTAAGGAAAGATGGTATCCTGCTTTGTGGAGACCTTGCCTTGCACTCCCCAAAAATACAGCCTCCGAGGGAATGACTTCCCATCTCCTGTGAGACTAAGGCATCGTAGCGTGTCTATCTGGGATAACTTCAGCAATGTCACTAAACGAAGAGGAAAGCTTTGAATATGACTATGAAATGGAAAGTAAGAGAGAACGTCGATTTAACAGGCAGAGCCTTGATATCCTGGAAGAAGGTACTGTTCACCTTTTGGTTTTAAATTTCTATGGTAGTAGCACATGGTAACATGTAAGCAATTTGAGGGATGTGTGTGGATTTCCTAAATTTGACTTTTTTTTTTCCAAATGTGTAGCCAGTATATTCAGAAGAAATATCAAGAAAATACTCTTATATGAATCTTAATTTATGGACACTTCTTTAAAGAAGAAATACATGATCAACAGATGTAGGCTATGCAATACCTTTTTTTATGATGAAACTGGATTTGGGAAACTATCTTTCTTTGGAAATGTAATATATTTTTTATATGTAGAGCTCACATGTATTATGAGACTGTGTCTGATAGGTTATTATTCCCTACAGGTACTTCTGAAAATGAGCAAAAGAACAGGGCAAGAATTTTGTGCTTATCCATGAACTTGAAAGCACTTAGAAATAATCCAAGTTGTGGGTTTTGTGACTTAACCTTTCCACAAAACAAATGACCCAAAATCTTGTCATACTTCGTGGAAATAAGACATCTACAGTATTGCAGGCAACTGGGTGGGAATATGAATCTCTGTACATTGAAAATTCTCCTGTGCACCTGCTGTATAGAGAATGTACTCATTCAAGGGCTGCTTCCAGCCAATCTGGCAATTTTTTTCAGGGCTTCAGGTACTAACAGCTAAATGCACCATTTATCTTCATGTGCTGTAAATTTCACTCCAAAATAGTGCTTTTGTGCTAGAGAACTTGTACTTCCAAATAGACTATCATAAAGCTGGTGTAAGGATGCTTTGAAAGATTGGTAGCACAGAGAATGTGACCTGCTGTGCACTTACACCTTTATTCACCCCCTGTCTTCAAAGCCTCAGTGGATGTAATGTGCTCTTTGAATCCCATGACATAGGTCTTTCCTGTAGAGACTTCCTCAGAATCAAATATTCTGCCTGAATTTCATTCATACTTAGTCAATAAACTATGCATCTCTCCTGTTGTGGGTCCCTGAAGGAAGCTGAGATAATTTGTATGTCTGTGCAAAATAGAAAGGTGCTGGAGACGATACTGGTGAAAGGAAACTTTAAAACTGGGGATTGGGGTGGGGAGGAAGCTTAGTGAGAGAGGCCAGCCAGCGTTATGTTTGATTCCTTTTTTTCTTTTTTTTAATGATTAGGTGTTTGCTGAAACATACATCATGCTGTTATTCTTCCTGCTGACTTTACATTTCATGCAGATCTAAGTACAGTCTGAGACTGTTCTCATCGATTTTGAGAGAGGGGGAAAAAATGTTGAGCTCTATCTGGGATAAAATTAGCCCTGTCTTTCTACAGTACGTTCTCCTCGAAAGCTCAGTATGTATTTGAAATGTCTTTTAAAGATGCCTTTTCTCCTCCACCTATATGTTCAGGTCATCTACACACTCACAGCAGTAGTGATACAGTTGTACAAAAATGATACACGGTATTTCTGTGTATCTTTGCATGTGGGCGCACTTATAAATGGTAGTATTTCTCTTGGGGATGAGTCAATCCATTCTATAAGTAAAGCAGATGGAAACACCAGCATGTAGCCTTTTCATGCTGAACAAAAGAAACAGTTTAGCCATATCTGGCTATAAATTTGATATCAGAAATGTAAAGTCTTGAGAATATGCTTCACTTCAACCATTTATAGTTGTTGAAGAGAAGGTGGTAAAAATTGTGTAATTAAGGCTCCTTAACTGTTCGGCCTCTTCCGTGAGCAGAATGTGTGCTTACTACTTGTCTGTTACTTACATGGTTGTTTTGGTTTTTGATGTAGTGAGGTTTTTCCCCGTCCTGACACTTAGATCCTGTGACTGCCCTTGGTCCTGTTTCTAGAGCCTCTGTCACAGAACAAACAGTACACTTGGCAGCGTTACAGAGCCGGTTCTCTGGAGTATGGGAAACACCTTCATAAAGGTCTAGGCAGAACAGTTGGAGAGTCAGTGCATTGCTTTAGAGTTGTAAATTTGCCTGATAGCAACATATTTACTCATCATTTGATGAGCTGGTCTTTGAGCTGACTGCAGTGAAACTTTGTGCAGGGATACCTGTTCATAGTGACTACTCAGTTTTTGGTAATAAAACCTGAGCTATAAAGGGACAGCCTGTTAGTTTTCTTTGGTTAGTCATTTGTTTTGTCAGCTAATTCTGAAACTGGGCTGTGTTTTGATTCTTGCTTTTGCGGGTAGGACAGGAAAAGACTTTTACCTGGTTAGGACCTGTGATGGCAGCCATTCATTACTATTTCAATTTACTAATGTAACAGATTAAATATCCTCCTTTTCTAAAGTACTGGGTAAATGCAGGCTAAGAATCTAGCTAGTTTAATAAAAAAAAAAAAAAGTCTTGTGATCATTGTTAAAATCTCAAGTTCAGGCACTCCAAGGGTCTGGCTTACAGAAAATGAAAAATACCTGTTTTATCCTACAAAGACATTGACTAGACTGGAGGCTGTACAAGGGCTCTGGAATCTTCAAACACTAAAGCAAAGAAAAATGGAGACTAGTAATTCTTGAAAGCTTTGGTACAGCCAATTCCTCCCAGGGTTGGAATAGGAAAAGATCCTGTATTTAAGAGAGGGAGACAGCTGACAACGTGTGGCTTTTAATACAGGCTTGTAACTTTGTTTTTGGATTTTTGAAAGATTTAGAGTCTAGATCCTGATTTAAGCCCTACACCCATTTATTAGTTGCAAGGACTGTGGTCCAGACACTTCTTGACAAGAAATGGATGGAGGAGAATGTCAAGACAGTAATTCAGTGACTGGGAATTGAAAGTCCTGCAAGAAAAGTTTTACTTTTAACAGAAGAGCTATGCTGAGCTGTATCAGTAAATGGTGTGTGCACTACGATGATGGAAAGTTGTGGGGTCCAAACATGGAGATGACAATAAAGTCAAGTCTTTGGTTCTCTCCAGGTGTTTTTCCTTATCTCTTTAGTTTTGCTTTGCGGTTGTGTTTTAGAAGTTACCACATTTGATCTGTGTTTGTGCTAACAGAAGGAATAAGTGTGTGATGCTCTGTTTGAAATTTCCTTTAACCTGGTTCTTCATTCACCACAAGAAAATTTGTTGCAGTCTATGCCCTATTTGTCTATTTGTTTCTCTATGCCCTGCATAGAGAAAATACTTTGAAATGGCTACCAATCTGAGTGTTTGGGCATTAAGCTTTAGAAGAGAAATAACAGCAGAGTGTTTTCCCAAACCTGAGGTTAAGTAATAACATAGGTTTGTATGTGTGGCTTTAATATGGGATATACTGAGCTATTTGAGTACTGTATGAGAGAAATGACAGTAAACAAACACCCTTCAAACCATAGGTTAAAAGGCAAGATAAAATCTCTTCTTCTAGAAGAATCAGTAACTGCACCTTAATATTAAAAGATTAATTTGCAAACTACGCCCTTGAAATCACAGTAAGCTAGGCTGTAACAGTTTAAAAAAAAAAAAAGAAAGAAAGAAAAAAATAATCTATTGGCATTGTCTATTGAACTTACGGTAGTTAATTTTAACCGCACTAATATGTGCTTGCTGAGTGAGTGTTTATCGCTCACTACATTATGTTCTTCCAGACTCCTCCATGGAGCTCGCCCACAGTGTGACTTGACAGCTGTGGAGCAGTTGGCGCGCTGTGACCGCTCTTTATCCCTCTCGCCGGGGTCGCAGCCACCCGCTGAACTCCCTGTTTGCCTTCTGGAGTGTCCGACCCGCTCCTGCTGTGCTAGGGGAGCCGGGGGTAGGCTGGAGGAACTGCTGGTGTGTTGCGTCAAAACTTGGGTTTATAGCAAGTTGTGCCTCAGAAGCATTTTTCAAGCTCCTGTGACAGTAGTCTCTTAAAATTTTTAAGCTCTTTAGATGAACATGTTCTCTTGGGGCCATCTCAAATGTGACAACCTGAAGCCTCTGCCCCAGTTTAGCCAGGGCTGCTAAAACCTTCTCTTTAGTGGAGGAGAAGCTACCATGTCTGGGTCAGTAACAGAGCTGATAGCACATTTTAGGTACAATTTTCATGAGTTTATTTGAAAAGGAATATAGGTTATATGGCACAGTTTCAGAGTTCCTCATGTGCTTGGCTCAAGTTGATGTAGTGCTCGCACTAACCAGTGCGAGAGGATAACTGTCGGTGGCTAAAAATCACAGCTTTGGTTCTAGAGCAAGTGCCTTATCCTTGGAGTGCAAAAATAGCCTTTCAGAAATGAAACCAACGTGAGCTGAGGAGTCAGAGTCTGCCAGGGGCTCTGACTGCTCTGACTGCCAAGTGGCACCCAGCAGTAAGAGGGGTGGCTGGTTACTTGGTGTTTAGCATTTAGGATGCAATAAACTTGCCATTGTATTATACGTCAGTGTTTGGGGAGAGCCCTGAGCAGAAGCCTCTGAGAAGGGAGGGAGACAAAAGCCGTTCACGAGGCAGGGCTTCTCGTGACGGATCAGGAATATAGTGGGCCTTGCCATGGTTAAAGGCTTTGGGTAGGGAACTGTTACCAAAAAAAAGCAGTAAGTTTGTCCCCTGCTGCCACCTGGCCAACAAGGAGCATCAGTATTAAAATTGCCAGAGATCTGTGTCCCCTGAACAGTATTCCCTTATCCTGATGTAGTTTCTGAGGAAATAAACTATGGTTATAGGGAAATCCCCATGCACTAGGGCCTTCCCTGTTAGACTCAATAATTGTAATTATACATGTCATTATTATCTGCCTCAAAAGTGGAACTTTATTGTAACATCTTATCTTCCTTTTGTTTCCCAGTAGTTCTAAATAGATGAGAAGAGGAGCAGTGGGGAGCTGTGATTTCCTCTTCAGCCATGGCTGCTCTCTTTTAGTTCTTTAATTTGTCCCTGATTGATAGGTCTCAAAAATGAATAGGGGATATGCCTCAAGGAGGGATGCAGGGGGCAGGGGCTGAGGACACCTGTGACTGCTAGCTCTTGTGATTATTTTTTTTCCTTCTTTTTTTCTTCCACCTGAATCCCCTGTTTGGTGGGTGGTGGCTCATTGCAGCAACTTCCAATAGTGGTTTTCTTTCTCTGCTTCCCTTCCATGGCTGTTTCCTGTTCCTGGAAACATACTTTTCCTTTAAGCAGCATGCTAGATGGCTGTGTGACTTTCAGGGAGCAATCCAGGAAGGCAGGTACATTCCTCCCTTCTCCCTGAGCATCTTCGGCTTGCAAATAAGTGCTTTAGTCATTGTGGAGCTCAGAGCTTGCAAGAAGCTTCCAGTTAGATGCTGTGTTAAATAGATGATGAAAAATAAATGCAGAGTACAACCTTTCAGCTGTACTCACTTTGGGAAACACAGGAATGTGGGTACCCAAAAATTTGCAAGCCTTAAGAGGGTGTGAAGATGGTGCTAGGTACTTTAAGGCAGAGGAAATACTTGATCTGTGTAGCATTTGTCCATTTTTGTGTTTGGCTTTTAAAAAACCCAAATACTTTGAACCTTAGATATGTCCCTGGTAGCATGTATTTAATGCTGTCATGGAAATAATGTGATAGAAGCTTTCTCTGTTCTTTGTTTCCCGTCTTGGATTTGTGACGTTTGTTTCAAAGCAGTTACCAAATCACATTTTCTAACTCTGTGTTTCTGGAATTCTGTGGTCCCCCCACTTTCTTGTAGACAATTTTATTTTTCTTAATTTATTTGTTATTTCTTTATTGTCTAACAGCCTTGTCCATAAACCGAGAGGTGCAAAGTGTATTTGATTTGAATGTTTGCATGCATCCATCCATTTAGACACTGTGCTTCCTTTCACCCTCAAACAAAAATACTACTGATTTGCAAGTGAGCAAAAAGAGGTCAGTAAATTGGCAGTATAGGTTTTGTGTTACAGAGTGTTGACCTTCGTTTACTCTTGCTTTATCTTTATGGTAGTGTTACGAAGCTCTCTTATTCATCAGAACCTCCAGCAGTCTAGAAATTTGCTATGCAGAATCCATTAGAGCTGTGGAGTTTGTGGGCTTTGGTTTGGTTTTTTTTTGTGATGTGTCATCTCGCCCCCCCCGATCAGAGCTCAAAATTATTATTCAAAATAGTGTGTCTTTTTCACTTGGTAGTCTTTTTGGACACCAAGGAAATCAAAATTGCCACCCTAGCGATTGACCAAATCTTGTAATCTGTGGAGGCTGACTAACTGCATAGTTAGACGCTGAGTTTTTGAAATGTTTCTTCTGAATTGCTTTCCCTCCCCTCACTTTTCCCCTCCTCTTCCCCACCAGCTTTGGCTTCTGAGGGATGGAGAGCACCACCTCTTTGCAAGTTTGCCCTTCTTCTGCAAGGAAAGCTTTCCATTCAGTTAGTAGCTCTGTACTTCTGCTGTGTTGCACATTGAGTGCCGATAGGAGGTGGTTGACCAGAGGCGGCATTTTATTATATGCAGTCTATTGTTTGTTTCCACTTGGACGTTGAAGGGGATGCCTGAGATAATAATTTCTGGTTTTAAACCCTTCCACATTGGCAGAGTAGTATATTAAGGCTTCTGTTTTAACAGTGACCAACAGAAGTTTGATGGACGTTTTGAGATATAAAAGCTATTGGTGATCAGGTCGCTACTTCTTTGCTAGTAATAAGTCTGTTGTGATAAGTCTATAGTGTTACCCTTCCGCATTAAAGATTAAATGGTAAGTTCTGAAGGAATAGCAAATTGAGCAGCCACACGAATCAACCTTTATCACTCTTTCTCCCATCTGAGTGACTTTATTTTGTCTGTGGGAGCACCGTCTTTTTATCAGCTTGGATGTTAGGAACATTATACATTCACCTGAATTCAGATGGTGTGAGGTTGCCATAGTAATAATCAGTGGTGATTATTAGTGCTAGGTATGGAGTTAAAATGAGCTTGCTAATGACAATCTCAAACATTATTTTATAGTAGCAAGGGAATGTTGTAACCAAGGGAACTACTTAGTGTACAGTTGCTTTGGAAAATAAACTGCTGGCATCAGGGTTTCTGATAGATGTCTTACTGCATGAGTTATGAATTTACTATGTTTAAAAAATTTGGTTTATGGTGGTGATAATTTTTATTTTTATTTTTTTTTTAAATTGTGAATAGTCTTCTGGACATGACACCATCTGTGGAATCTGATTTTTCTGTGGAATCCTGATTAGTCTGCTTTTGACTAATATAGCTTGTATTTTACAGATGCAGTGGTATAGTTATTCTTTATATTTGCTATGCAATTTTTGTGAAATTACTACTTTGAAGCTTAAACTTTTTACTGTTACCACTTTCAGACTCAATTATTTGGATAAGGATAATTATCTTTTTAATACTTTGAGTTCACTGGAACTACTGATGTCACTAAACATGCTCAAAAATAGGATTTGAGAAACAGGCAAATAAACAGAGACAAATTGTATTTCTTGCTGTAGTCCAAGCATCAAGTTCTGATGTTTAGGTGTGGACCCTCCAACATTTCAACAGATACCGAAGTACTGTTGCACTTGATATATTATTAATGTGCTTTAGTAATGATCAACTGTATATTTATGTATATGTAGATTGTATATTTATAGATTGGGTAGCGTTGTTTCCTTAGGGTGACAAGTGATCTCCTGGCAATGTTACTGTACTCAATATACTTTTCCTTTGTGGTTTTTTTGTTTGTTTGTTTTTAAATTTAAATCTTATTAGGCCTTATCTGTCTCCACCACCCACCCCCCCCACCCCCGCCTTAATGCACACTAGAGCAACATTAGCCAATTTGCCAGACTGAGCTTTAACTGACACTGTCAAGGGTAAATCCCCTGAAGAACAGTTTCTGTTACAGCAGCCTGATAACCAATAGTCCATATGATCAACTCAACTTCATTAACAATCCCTCTTTTCCAGAATTGAGGAGTTTGAGGAATAGGTGTAGCTGAATATAAAAAGAATATAAGGATAGAGA
The DNA here is from genome assembly GCA_013398915.1 of Dromas ardeola. Classification (NCBI taxonomy): domain Eukaryota; kingdom Metazoa; phylum Chordata; class Aves; order Charadriiformes; family Dromadidae; genus Dromas; species Dromas ardeola. Next base: position 268,110 of record VYZM01015772.1, on the reverse strand, counting down.
AGAAAGTGCTGTTTCCTCAGATTGTTGGTGGATTTTTAGAAAACTCGCAGACTTCTAGATAAATCAGTGTAGCTTTTTAAAGGATCATCTATAGTGGTAGACTAAACTTCTGCATACTTTCTTCAGTCTGACAAGACTCCTGGTTCCGCCTTAGTGATTAATCATCTCATACAGTCTAAGTAAATATTTTTTATGAGTGATACTGTGGTCACGGTGGTGTGGTCTGGGTATTATGAGAATCATTTATTATTTTGCATGCGTTTTGTATTTACTTTGCTGTCTCATACCATAGAACCCAGCTCTTAACAACTTAATATGACATAGTACATTTCTGTCGAACAGTGTTACTAACAGTATTGGAGTTGCCTGTTCATGGAGTAATTCTACTACACGTAATACAATGACTAGGTGACACGATAGAATCCTAATTATGGATCCAAGAACATCTGTTTTCACTTCTTCCTTGATTATTTTTTTCATAAGCTCAAGGCATGCCCCTTCAGAGGAGAAAGCTTTAACATTTTAACAGTTTGCTCGGCCACTGACAGAAGCAAATACTCATTGCAGAAGAGAAACACTTGTATTCTCAGTTTAACTTGAAGCTTTGATATTTATTTTTTTAACTTTTGATATACTTACCCAAGAGTATACATAAGTAGTTTTAAGATGAAAACTTATGCAAACCTAAACTCTTTAAAGGATGTTTTTCCCCTAATAGTATTGCCAATATGATTAATGTTTTGTTTTATTTTATTTCCTCACAGTTCTATGTGCTGAAAGAGTGGGCCAGATGACTAAAACATACAATGACATAGATGCTGTTACACGTCTTCTTGAAGAGGCAAGTATTACATCTCTTTAAGGACCCATACACAGTATGAGAAAGTGGTACAGAAATTACATCGTACCACTTCTAAAGGCTGTTGGTAGACTGTCTTCAAACGAAGAGGAATAAGTACTCTGAGTGTGTGTACACTTTATTTCATTGGTAAGGTAAATATTCTTTCTAAGCAGAGGTAATTTGTTTACCTCAGTCATGTAGATTCATTACTTGTGCTTATTTTTCAGTTGAGGCCATTTAACTTCATTTAACTTGCTCTTGGCCAAATATTTGCCATAACGAATGCAGGGGGTGGGAATCATCCTAAAATTACACATATTTTTACAGTACACGTAAAGCTAATAGTATCATTACTGATGAATTTATTCTCTTTTAAAATTTAAAAAAAAAAGTATTTCACAAATAGTCTTGTATTCATGATTACTATCTTAGATAACATCTTTTGAGAGAAGTGCATAGCCATAAAATTAGAAAATATCTAATACTTGGTTTGTCTCCAAGCCTTTTCTTCTTTGCTTTTTCTTTGGTTGGTTTGTTTGGGATATTTTATTTTAATACCATTAATATGTAAATTGTCATTACTGTAATCTTTGGCACTCAAGACATGGTAAAATGCAACTGTCCTATGTTCAATAAATGTCATGATAAATTGTTTGAATGAAATTAGCTCCTTTTCTGTAGTAAGCTTGAGCAATCATTTTTCCAAATAACGTTTATGAAGAGTTCTTTAGGTGACAACTGTTACAATTGAATTAGTTCATGGCTGGGTGTAATTTAGTCCTTCATATTTATTTGCTTGCTTATTGCAATAGCAATGTTAAAAATGGGGTCTGTCTAACCAAGATACATTGGGTGGTCTGTTCTTCCTCTTAATTCCGCAAGGAAACAAGCATGGGAATGCTCCCATCTCCCACCTACGCTAGATGCATCTGATTTCAGTACCAAGTCCTGAGTTTTGTGCTTTAAGCTGAACTCTTAAACAACTTTCTATGAAATATCAGTTAAAACCGATGCTTTACCTAAGAGACTTGTCCTGGAATAATCCATTAACTTGTAGTAACAGTCTGTTACCTGTTTGTGTTCTGTTCCCTTTGTCTTATTTGGCTGAGATTTACTTGCATTCGTTTCCATGGCTCCTTCTAGTAATGATGCAGCATTCTGCCAAACTGTTTCCTCCCCTGCGTCCATGTAGCCAAATGTCTATAGATCCAGAAATCACGCTCACGGGAGCAATGCTAGAAGGACTTGCTGAGCCATTGTTTTCAAGCCTCTGGTGTACCTCCCTATCTCGATGATAGCAAAGGAAAAATGGGAAATTGTGTAATAAATGAACCTTTAATAAAACAAATACTTTCACTGAGCTTTTCTGTTTTATTTATGACTCTCTACCTAGGCAGACATGCACTTACAGCTCCTTTCTCTCTCTCAAAATGATGGTTGTCACAAGAGATTATATCTGTTTGCAGAAGTTAAGGTGTAACTTCTGCTACCTTCATGCACACAAGCGAAAAACAACCCCAAAAGCTACTCCTTGTCTGTCCTTGTTGGCGAGCTTCAAATGAATGTATTACAAAGTTGGCAGGGTGAAAGGTGTAACATTTTGGGGCAGAGAGGGAGACAGGAAAGAGAAGATCGCAAAACAACATGCATGCAGATATTTTGAAAATCTGTGCCTATTGCCCTGAAACTAAGCCAAGTGAGTGATACCGGGCCTGCCTGGGTGTGTGGTAAGAAAGGAGCCAGTTTCCTCTGTGAACCCGCTTTCGCATCCCTTTCTAATAATACTGTAAATGTGTCTGGCTTCAGTGTTTTCTTGCATATTGCTGTAATACATCAGTTCCTTATCACTCCGAGTAAGAGGCCTGACCCCAAACTGAGATTTAGAGTTGAATTGCTAAAAATTGTGTAGGAAGTCTAGGGAGGTTAATTAAAGAGCCTGGAAATATTCTTACATTCCTCAACTTTGAGGTTAGAAACCTTGCTGCTATGTAGCTCTTCCTCTCTAGAGTCAAAGCTGCAGCAATATGGTTTTTTTCCACTTCGTATTTATGAAGTGAGCCAATTTACTAAACAATAAGTTGGCTCAATACGTCAACCAAACATTTTTTTGATAACTTTGTGGAACCTATTGTTCTGAAAGATTGAACGTAAGATTATATAAAGATTTTATGACTACATAATGCCAGTAGCTTTCAATGCAAATATCAGCCTGACCTTCAGAAACCATTTGGAAAATGCTATTTGTAGATACAGCAGTGATCAATAACCTCTCTTTTTATTTACCGATTATTACATAACTGCCTTTTTTTTCCACTGTGAAAAGCCTCTTCATTCAAATTCATTGACTTCAAATCCATGTGATCATTAGCTGTGGGTTTTTGTGGGCTTTCTCATTAATGTATACATGACACAAGGTAGTTTTTAGTCACACAATCTGGATGGCTGTCGGGGTGGTAAATAGGCCTCAGACAGGGAGAAAACTTCCTCAAATGGTGTTGAACTAAAAGTAAGTGGGAGTGTTAACCTTAGCACCATGTTCTCCACTATTGTAAAGATCTAGTAATTAAATAAGAAAATGATACATAGACATGCTTAATGAATGGTGCAAAGTTTTAAGCAGTTAATCATCCTGTCGCAGGTGGATTACAACCCTGTGTCTCGGCTTTTACAGAAGCTGAGACATGTATAGGCACATGTCATCAACAGGATAAGCTTCTAGGTTTTATTGGTGCATGTGGTGAACTGTGTAGATCGGTCATTTCCAGTTCTGTGCACGTAGAGGAGGGAGGAAGGGAGCAAGCATGGCATGAGAGTAATCGCTTAATGTAGATTTGGGCACCTGCAAAAAGGAAAGGGATAGGACTTCATTTTATACAAAAGCACTATTGGATCTACGTACACCAAGAATATAAGAGCTTGAACATTCATTGTGGTGGAAATTGGCTTCTGCTCCTGCACGGCTTACTGCCTTTTATTTCAAGGTGGAGCAAGTGGAAACTGAAGATTGCTTTGAAATGCCTAAGTTGCTATTTTTACTGTGCTGCTTTAAAACTCTTTAAAATGTAACCTCTAAACCTCTGTGACTGCATTTTGCAGATGGTATAACAAGGTGATGGAATAGTTTCCCTCAGTAGTTTCTCAAACAAAGCTGTAGTAGAGAACCAGGTCTGGTTTTGCTTGTGTTGTTTTACATTAGACCTTGAAGCTGTGCTTTCCTGTGTTATGGTTCAGTAACTCTGTATGGGTTAGTCTTCTGTGAATAATATGGGTATAACATAAGCAGGAATAAATAAAGAAAATTAGCAAAAAAAAAAAAAACAACCCAAACAAACTAACCCTCACAGAAGGAGAAAGTCTTCTTACTGTTCAAGTACTTGTTCCTTCCCTTTCATGACAATTTTACCCTCCCTCTGATCTTTTGGTGAATAAAAAATTTGAAATCAGCTTTCTTTTCTTAATGCTTCACAGAAAGAACGGGACTTGGAATTAGCTGCTCGTATTGGCCAGTCGCTCTTAAAGAAGAATAAATCACTGACAGAAAGAAATGACTTCCTGGAGGAGCAAGTAGAACACATCAGGGAAGAGGTAAGATTTTTACACCTTAGTGCTGTTTCTGCAGTGATGGGGAGAATTTTCCTTCTAGCTTCACCTTGTCCGTACTTAATTTTCTTGGGCATCCTTTCCATAGCTGGTCAATCTGTGTTGCTGCAGTTTGATCAGCTGTTTTTATAGCATGTACACTTTCAGAAATGTGACCCAAAAAGTAATTTGACCTGTTGGCTCAAATCAGGTGATTTGAGGAAAAAAACCAAACAGCCCTAAGCCATTGAATTTTGCTCTGCCTCAGATTTCATTTTCCTCAGAAACCAGCTGCTCTTTTAGTCTTGAGTCGGTGCACCCGCTGTTTTCTTCTGTCTGTTTTGTCCTTGTTCCCCTGCTTTATGCATAATTCCCCTCTGTTTTGATTAACTCAGTCATCACTCTTTCCCTTCTACCTCCCTTTGTGTGCAGCTCTTTCTTCTTCTTGTTTCTCCTCTGAATCTTTCTCAGTCCTCACTTGTTTCTTCCTCGCCAACTGATGTTTAATTGCTTTTTACCAAATGCTTTTCTATTCATATCCGAGTTGAATTTTTGGCTCTTAGAACCTAGCATTTGTATTCTGGGAGTGCTTCCCTTTGCTTCTCAAACTGAATATGATATAGGTATCACATATAAGGGAAGTAACTTTTTGTATTTATGGAGATTTCAGGAGTGCATGCTCACTGAGATCGTGTGCATTCTGCCTTTTTCAAGATGGGCCAACTTCATCAATTTATGTTAAGCTTCCATTTTTTAGGTGGGTCAGGATATATTTTAGTGATTGGTAATTTTAATTCAACATGATCTGTATGTATGAACTTTTCAATGTTGGGAGGCAAATGGTTATAGGTTGAAACTTGCTACCTTCTATCTACATTACTAAAATCTTACAGCTTCATGTGATTTTGCTGTATTTATTTCCAGGGAACCATAATATAATCTGTTGAAGCATGGGTCGGTAGCCTGCTGCAGTACATACTCAGATTTATCTCAGTTTGACTGCAGTAATAATGTTTTAGACATTTGATGAACATGTTTAAAATATAATATGATGGTCCATGTGTTTTCTGAATTGGTGTGCTCTGTAAAACATACCTGAAAACTTACATTGTTTCAAGTAACGCCTTGTTTTCCGCATACCATTAATTTTTTAATCATGTATTTATATGGTTGCTATTTCTTAACTGTATTCCTCTGAATGAGGAGTTGGATGCTATAAGTACTGGAAGATTCTTGATGGATGTATCTTGGATGGCACTGTACAGGGCCTTTTTATCTTTTTATAGATAAAGATTTATAAGAGCTTTTTATCTGTACTGCAAGTGTCACTAAACTCTACTGACTTAACTAACTGAGCTGGAGGCAAATATTGTTTCTTTTATTCTGGGACAGTGACCTTGGTTTGTAAATCTCGTCCATATGTAGCTTTGAGCAAGAGAGAGGAATCTCACAGTTGCCGGGCGAGCAGGAGAACAATGAACTACAGTATATTTAAAAACTTTTAAAAAGGCTGTTAATAAAACTGCTCAGGGCTGAGAGATGTTGAATTATATCCGAGATGGACTAATAAATAAAGCATGGATGGAGGGGTCCCCGTTGTGCTGTAAATGGTGTTGGAGCACACACATAGAAATAATATCCTTTGGTGCCTACCCATGTCCCAGAGGAGTGCTGCTGTTTGCCCGAGTCCCATCATGTGGCAGGCCAATTTATTTGTGCATTGGTCAACATGGCATTTACTAGGCACGTGCGTACTGACTGGGCAGGGCAGCGCATTCATACCATACATCCAGAATGGAAGATTTGATTGAGGAAGATGGTGAGCCGGGGACTGCCTCTGACAGGTCTGTTTTTATTTAGAGGGATTCAGGAGCAGCACTGGGAGAAGTGCCACCAGAAATAAGCTTCTTACCAGGTGGCTTGATATGTTGGGCCATATGTTCTATCAACACCCAACTTTCATGGTGTCATTCTGACTCCTTCAGAAATGGATGCTTTTGAGGCAGAGCTCATCAGACTTCAAAGCCATGACACTTTTGTATGTTGAAAATCTTTCCTTAGTAGGTTTCAGATCTTCCATTAATGCTGAATATTGAGTATTTGAATAGAATGGTAACTAAGACAACTGTCTCTAAGGGCAAGGCGTAAGAGAAGAGAATTGAATTGGTACTTTTAAAATTCTGTAAAAACGGCCTAAAAATGGTTTTTCTGGGGGTTCTGTGGTTTCTGTAATATATAGACAATTTTCTTCTGGTGTGTGGTATAATGTTAAGGTTTTCTTGGAATATGTGTCATGGCATGAATAATTTAGCTTTATGTCTCTCTGACCTACCAAACTTGTCCTGACCATCCTGTCAAGTAGCTCAAGTTTTTCCTGTGTCCTTGTAACGTGCCCCATTCATAGGTACATATGAAAGTAATATAGACCTGTGCAAAATGCATTAGATTCTCGGGTTTGTATTTTGAGTTTGTATTGTCAGGTGCTGCTTAGGTTTAGGATATTGTCATGTTCAATAAAAACTGATGGAACTGAGACTTTTCTTGTAGTGCACTAGAGAACAAAAGGTGAGTGCACTGAAGCAAACACTATATTGCATGCACGGACACTTTGGTCTCAGCTTGCTGTTCCAGAATTATATACTGAAAGCATAAACATTATATTGAGAAAACTCCCTTAAGTGTAAGTAGTTTTGGTTAGAGAGATGGGTGTCCGCCTTTTCAGCAGCAAAAGTGTAGTTCACAGGTACAGTGTGTCTATCTGCTGATGTGTTGCCATGTTCAATAAGAATGCTGCAGTTCCAATCTCAAGATGTGTCCCTTCTCGCTGAGGTGGTGCTACCTACAATTTAATATTGTCTCCTTTGAAATTAGAGCTCGGGATCAAAGCAACGTAAACCGTCACAATGTGAACTGTGTTTGAAATAGAGTAGGTCATTAGGTTTTAGCTTCTCCTAATCTTTCTAAATTTCCCAGTTCACACTTCTTTTTCCTCTTCAGATTTTGGCATGTTTTTCTAAAGCTAAAAAGGTAGCTTCAAACCTCAAACCTGTGGTGACATCCGAGTCATACAGTCCTGTTGTTCTAGTTCCGGGCCACATATTAATCAGAGTTTGTGTTTTGGTGATAGCTGGTTTTAAAGCCTTTTCTAGATTTGATTTTGTTCTGTGTAAAGTGAGAGGAAAGGAAAAGTATAATCTGGAATGGTGGCTTAAAAAAAGGGCACATTGCTTTTGGTCTGTTAGAGTAGAAGGTAATGTTGGAAAGACAGAAACGCACTTTGGCTTGTTACATGCATGGATGTTATTTACACACAGTGTAACTGGGTGTCTTCATTTTAAGTGAGTAATTCCAACCTGTTAAGCATTTAGCTGCTGTCAGTCAGCAATCAGCTGGACTCCTGAAATGGTCGTTCATGGTTCAGTAAGGATTGTTCCTGCAAGCTAGGTCTCGTGTCTCTAAACTGTTGTGCTCTATACAAGGATCCTTTTATTTTCTGCCTTAAATTATTTCTAAGGTAGTTCATGACATAGTTCTGAAGCTGAATGAAGCTTTCAGGGTGATGGAGTGAATAAGAAGCCTGAACAGATGAAGTCTTGGAAACCAAGCATGGTGACAGCTCATGGGCCTTTTCCCTGTGGGATGAGGGCTCAGTCCCTATTGCTTGGTAACAATACGTTGTGCAGCAGTAGTGCGGTAGTGTTTCCTCCAAAGGGTACATGTGTAGTGGCTTGTGAAAATGTAGAAAAGGTCCTTTCTGTTCATAGAATGAATCTTGTGGTTTGCAATGTAAAAATGTGTAGTGGGTCTGGTTGGGATGGAGCTAATATTCTTCATGGCAGGCTGTATGGTGCTGTGTTTTGGATTTGTGACTAAAATGGTATTGTTAACAACCAGTGTTTTAGCTATTGCTGATCAGTGGTTGCACAGCATCAGGGCACTCTTTTTTTTTCT
>VYZM01015772.1:211000-259727 GCA_013398915.1 Dromas ardeola | reverse complement strand
CTTTTTTCTTTCTTTCTTTCTGCCCTTTCCTCCTTCTGTCCCCATCTGTGCAAGATGTTGGGGGAGGGAGCACAGCTAGGGTAGCTGATCCGAACTGACCAAAGGGATATTCTATACCTTATGTTGTTATGCTTAACTGTAAAAGCTCAGGGAAGGGCGGAAGAAGCTGGGACATTCATGATTATGGTGTATGTCTTTACAAGTAAACATCGTGTATGCTTAGGTCCTACTTTCCACAAAGTGGCTGAATGTCTGCCTGCTGATAGAAAATAATGAATAAATTCCTTATTTTGCTTTGCTTGCACAAGCAACTTTGCTTTACTTATTAAACTATCTTTATCTCAGCCCATGAGTTTTTCTGGCTTTTGTGGTTCTGATCCTCTTCTCCATCCTGTGGGGGTTGTGGGGGCAGCCTGCAGTGAGGTGGTTTGTTTGTTTGGGTTTTTTTTGGCATTTCACAGCATGGTTGAGGTTGGACGTAACCTCTGGAGGCCATCATGCCTGAACCCCACTGCTCAAATAGGGCCACCTACAGCCAGTTGCTCAGGCCCATGTCCAGACTGTGTTTGAATATCTCCAAGGATGTAGACTCCACAACCTCCCTGGGCAACCTGTGCCAGTCCTTGGTCACCCTTACAATCAAAAAGTTGTTCCTGATGTTCAGGGGGAACCTCCTGTGTTTCAGTTTGTGCCCATTGCTTCTGGTCCTTTTCCCATAGAAGGTCACACTTTCTGGCTGTTCACCCTCCTTTGGAGAATTGGAATGCTTGGAAATGGCAGTGAAAACAGTATCTTCAGCCTTTTTAATTCATAGAGGAAAAAAGTGTACCAAAAACTGGAGATGATCTAGTGCCCACCCACTGACAGTATCTGAATCCTTGCTACTTGAAGAGGCTGAAACATAATGGAGGGAAGTAAATTGTTATTTTTGGCTCAGCTTTTTAGCTCTTCCTGAAATGAGGAAAGTGAACCTCCCAAAATTAATGCATGGATTTTATATCATGGTTTTCGGAAATGTAGTTGGTTGGGGCTTTTTTCTCCCTTGCTTTTTAGAACTAATGTCTCAGGAGGACTTGGTGCCTTAGCGCATCTGACTACAAAGAATAGCCTTAGTAAAGTAAATGATCTTGCTTTGCTTACAATTCTGCACAGTTTAAGTGCTTTATTGCATTGAGTCTGCGTTTTGTTTGATGAAAATGCAGCCTAAATCTATTTTATTGATATTCTCTGTTTTTTTTGCCAGTAATAACTACAAATATAAATATACCTACAATACAAAAAGCAGAAGTCTAATAAAAACAAACGTGCTCTGCAATTTGTGCATTGGAAAGTGAAAACCGAGGGCCAAGTCTTGCATACAAGTGGAAGGGAACAGATCTAGCTGATCAGTTATGCTACTTATAGCTATGCAAGTAAAATAAAAATTAATCTCTTGCTATTTGGGTCTTAAATTGCAGCTGTGAAGTGGTGTAACTGCTACTGTGTAATTGGGCTTTTAACCCTTTTCTTGGAGAATCACAATATGAATTAACCAAGGTTAAGTTTGTGGAGCTCACAATTACAGGGTCTCTTAAGCACCAAATTTTGATGTTCTGTTCGTTTTTGATACATATGTGTATTCTGTATGGGACTCCCACATACTACTTTAGTAGACTTACGTTTCGGAGTCATCAAAAGCCCAAATTACACCCAGAAACTGACTGCAGCTTCCACCATTGCAGCAACCTCAGAATGGCAGCCTGCCACTGTGTGGTTGTGTTCTGCAGCTCAATAGGCAGTTGAGTCCCAAATGCAACCTTACTACACAACCACTGGAGTAATTTTATCTAAAGTCTTTTGGAGAGGAAGAAATGTCTTTATCTGAGGTTGGCAAGGTCTGTATCCAAGCCAGATGGCGACAGTCATCACGTAAAATAGATAAGGAAGTGATATTTGACTTGATTGTGCCACATTAATTTCTTGCAGTACCATTGCCATATATCTGTTCCTGTGGATATGAATCTAGAATAATGCAATAGTGAATCAGGATTGCTCATCTTAAAGAAGGTGAAAGAGAAATGTGTCTAATAGCAGTGAATAGTTGCGTTTTTGAACTTCCAAAAAATAACATTTAATGGCTTATTTAAAAGGTACCCTTTTCATTCTTTCTAAGAAATAAAAGAAATGGTTCTGGTCTGTTTCAGTCTTGGCCTCTTGATTTAGTCTGAAGCTGATGCTCGGAGGATGAACGACTGATTTATAGTGGGTTTACTTAAGGATGTGCCTAGAAAAGCAACTTACTGATCTGCAAGCTGCATCTTTGTGCAGGTTTCTCAGTTGCGGCATGAGCTCTCCATGAAAGATGAGCTGCTACAGTTCTATACCAGTGCTGCTGAAGAAAGTGAGCCGGAGTCCGTCTGTTCCACCCCGTAAGTTACCAATCTACAACACTGAACCTTATCTGGTACTAAGCAGGGGTAGTCTGGACAATTTGATAGCTTTGAAAAGCAGTAAAATGATCTCTTTATTGGCTGGAACTATAAACGGGACTCTGAACTTGCTTCATGGCACCGGCTGGAAGGATTTGCATTGGACCAGCTGGCTAGACTGGTGCCAACAAGAGTCAGGAGGAGAAAGTACATAGGGAGGCCGCTCATGGAGCACTGCGACTTTCACAGGAACTAGGTCACTGTGGTGGTGAGGCAGACATAGGTCCCACTTGCAGTACCACACTCCATCACATCCTCTGCACACTGTGCTGGAACGTGCTACGTGTGTGACCTTTGTGCTTTACGGACCTGAGGGTACTGTGAAAAATTCTAAGCAGAAGGAAAGAAATAAAGCATGGATTATTGCGTGGGTTCCAGGCAATTAGCTGGCTGAACGGCATCACAGGCTCTGAGGGGCTGTCTGCTCTTGCTTGCAGAGTGGTGAAGTATGTGCAACATTAATCAGGAAGCTATTGGGTTGCTCCCTGTAGTAAGGTGGTTTCCTTTCTCATAGCATTGGCTGAATGACTTTTCCATAGGAAGTGTGGAAAATAATAAATAAATCTTAAAAAAATGTTCTTTTTTGGAAATCACTGCAAATACATTGCTGCCCAAACATACTGGCATGAAAAAAACTGGTTTTTGTGTGGCTCTGACTGTTTTTGAGACCTCTGTTCAGTCTGTTCTCCTGTGAGATTGGCCCTAATACAGGTAAAAATTGGTTAAAACTCTTGTTTTCGTTACAAGGCTGAAGAGGAATGAATCTTCCTCCTCCGTCCAGAACTACTTTCATTTGGATTCTCTTCAAAAGAAACTCAAGGACCTTGAAGAGGAGAATGTTGTGCTTAGATCTGAGGTGAAATTGCTCCCTTTGTGTTTTGCTTAATACAGTTGTTCATTTAAACGCTGGAACACAGGTATTGAGAAGCGTGTATTAAAAGTCGAGAGAGTCTAATTAAGACTATTTAATTCCATATGACACATCTCTTTGTAGTTGTTTAATCACCATCCTTTATACTTCTAAATGAAGGAAAGACTGAAACATGGAATCTTACATGAAGCTACATGCAAAGCAGTTTCCTTGCCAAAAGAACGTGCAGAAGTGTGGGCAGGTTTTGGAGGCCAGAACTGTGTTTTGAAACAGGTGTTAAAGGGCTGACCTGGTAGATACGGGGACTTTACAAACTTCTGGTCTGCAGCTAAGCTGGCATGATCTCTCTGGCACAAATTCAGTGTTTGTCACAATAAAAATTGCTAGCCTAAATTTGCATTAAATATCTTCAATTTGTATTTCAAGTCAGGCTGGTAATATTTTAAGTTGAATGTGTTTTTCTTGCGTTTTATTTCTGACAACATTATGTTTGTTTCACAGACAATGCAGTTTTTAAATGTTTACTTACTCTTCCCTGTCTGTCAGAGATAACACTTCATAATTGAATATCCTATGAATAATTTTATATTAACTTTCAATGCAACTTTTAAACTTTGGAAGCGTGTTGCCATTTTGCAAAAATGTAGCAGAGTATAGCAGAAGGAATCTTTTGAGCTAAGAATGAATGTAGGCAAACAGACTATCACTACCATTTTCTACTGCAAATGCAGGAACCATTGCAAATAGGTAGTGTCACATCTTTGGACAAGACACCATGTAATGGAGAGTGCTGCACGCTTCATTGAGAAGTTGCACAAGGAAAAAGAGCAATAGATAGTTTGAGAATAATGAAGGTAGGGGTTAGAATTGAGATGGCCGCTGCCATTAGTTCTGCTGATGTACCACTGATATCCCTTCCAGGGAGATGCAGCCTGTGCTATTGAGGCACAGGATGGAGCCGAACCTGAAACCTCCGAGCTACACATCTCTCTACAGATGCAGCCTGTGGTTGTCTGTGCGTGCCCCCAGCATTGGGAACAGGTTATGGACCCACCAAGGTGGTGCCAGACAGAACCATCTGGGTGTAGCAATGCTCCTCTTGGCACTCCTAGAATTGGAGCAGAAAGGACAAAGCAAGGCAGGAGGTAGCACTAAGGTTTTATGTGGGATATATGGCTACAGTGCCAGAGCTTTTCAAATGTTTTTTAAATACTTGGATGCTTAATTCAGTTATTTAAACCAAGTATTTAATTAGTTTGTGATGATACCTAGCTCTGTTCAGGTGACCAGATCAAGATCTGTAAATTAGTCTTTAGAATGTTCAGGGCTTTTTTTTATTTTAAGTGCAAAATACTCAAGTGACATCTAGTGGGGATATGGTGATAATGATACATGTTTCTTCATGCTGAGAATGTCTCTGCTGAATGTTCACCTGGCCCCTTTTTCTAGAACATGAGGGTGGGCAGGCAAAAACTGTCGTTTCTGACTGCCTTCCTGGAGGAGTCATTAGAAAAGCTTGTCTTTCTGAAGCAGATGGAAATACAGCAACAGACTGGCAAAGAACAAATGTGCTAATGTAGCATATTTGATGTTGATTTCTTGAATAGGCCTGTCAGCTGAAGACTGAAACAATTACTTACGAAGAGAAAGAACAACAACTTGTCAATGACTGCGTAAAAGAGCTAAGTATGTTCTTATTTCTTTTCCCTTCTCATCAAGATTATTCAGTTAAAAAAAAACCCAAAACAACCAAACAACTGAGTCAGATCAGTCAGTCATGTTTTTTCTGTGGCACTTATTTTCCTTATATAAATGGTGGGAAGGAGAAAATTTCTGGTTGAAATTTTACAGCAGAAAATTCCGGCTGTAAGCTAAGTCTTTCTCAGTTGCAAAATAATTTTGCATAGAAAATGTTGTTGTTAAGGGGAGGTGCAGTCTCCTTTGCTGCACAAGCACTTTGTGTCTTTCCGGTTTTGCATCTTACTGCTGTTTTTCAAAAATACATTGCTGTGTATTAGGGAAGGATTCTGCTGAATCAAGTGATGTTCTAAAATAACATCTTTCTGCTTACTTTTCTGCTTTTTGGGTTTATAATGTTAATTGTAATTGCTTATTTTAAAGGGGATGCAAACATCCAGATTGCCAATATCTCTGAAGAGTTAGCAAAGAAAACCGAAGACGCTGCCCGGCAACAGGAAGAAATCACCCATCTTCTCTCTCAGATAGTTGATCTGCAGAAAAAGGCCAAAGCTGTAAGGAATCCAGTTGCAAGACTATTGTTGTGATTTGCTACTATTGTATCTGGACGACAAGTTAACAATCCTCTGTATACTAGAGCCTAAAGGAAATTTTCCACCCTCGTTATCTGGGTGACCTTGTTTGATGTTAGTATCTGGTATACTTGGCTAGAAAGCATCAATTTATTAAAAGATGCATATATGAGTTATCAAATACAATAGTTAAATTTATTTTAAATATTAGATACGAAATTCTGCAGTGAGCTGAGTGACTTTGGTAAGACAAGAATGTCAGTACAAATGTTTCAGTGGGCACATACTCATTAGTTTTATGGTCTTGGGGGATCATTTAGTGGGACACAGACTGGTGCTGGGTGTTCTTGTGTTAACATCTTAAAGTGTTGGTTAGATGTTTTAAAACTAACGTGTGGACTACTATTGCTGCAGAGAGGGTCTTGAGAAAAGTTAGAATCCTCCTACTTACCTGTAGTATAGGATACAAACATGATCACAGGACAAAATGTCACAGTATTTCTAACATTCCTTGGCATATTTTAGTGTGCTGTTGAAAATGAAGAACTTGTCCAGCATTTGGGAGCAGCTAAAGATGCCCAGAGACAGCTCACAGCAGAGGTGAGTACATTACTTAGCATTACAATAATTTAGTACTATGGCAATGGCTGTTCAGTTTACCATGGGAGTTTTAGCTGGATCAGAAGTATTAAATAATTTTGCCTCTCTATATGGAATGAAGGAACATTTGTGTTCCTGGTAGAGTTCAAAACCTTTTCCTTCCTGTTCTTTTCTCCTTCAACTGGCACACATTTTGAAAAACTGAGGCTTATGGGCCACATAGGAACCCCTTTAGAAATTGACTTTTCTGGGCTGGTAGTTTAAGCCCATTTTGAATAGTGAGATAACATGGAAGAGTCATTTGTGCTGTATTTGTTCAACAAATAAACCAAACACAGTCTAGGATTGCTGTCTGTCTTCTGGGCACTACGTTCACATGATCGAAATGGTCAAAATAGAATGAATAAAACTTAATTCTCCGTATGATATGTCTTGCGTTTGAAGTACTTGGTGTAAAAGGTGGGAATGCCCGTAGAAACTTTTCCTGCCGATGAGCCTGTTGTATCTGTGCTGCTCCACAAAGATTGAGGTCATGCTTCTCCATCACGTTATTGGGAAAGACATTAACAGGATGTCGTTTCTATGCCAAGTAGCCTATTTTTATGAAACTTGTAGGAATGTGGTATTTCAGACTTCTACCCCTTTGCCAAACTTGGTTGAAATGGCTGATGAACTCAAAAACTATGAGGGCACACAGGCATCTGCAGACAGTGTGATGTGTTCCCTGAGAAAGTCAACCTAGAAATAAGGCATTGTCTTCGGCTGTTGGAGGTTATATGTGTGTATATATATATATATATTTATGTATGTAAGTCTTGGTTTTAAAATTCCTAAGTCCTTTGGAACAAGGAAATAACTTATCCTTTTCCCGTGCTGTTTGCCACTGTGGTCATCATGGCAGTAATTAGGCACTATACCTGATCAGGCTAAAGGTGCTTTTAGCTCTGTATCTTCTCCTTGACAGTGGCTTCATGGAGATATGTAGGATAGGTAATGGAGCAAGCAGTTCCTTCCCTCTGGCCCTTCCTGTTACTAATCCATGTAATTTATTATTTTCAATGATATTCACTCTTTGGAGTTCTTTTCCTTTAAAGTGAGATATTCTTCCCTACACCATTATCCTTTACCAGTGTGGAAAGAATTTGCAGTCTTTTTGTAATGACAGTGCAGCCCATAACGTCTTAGACTGTTTTCTGTATGTTACAGTTGCGGGAGCTGGAAGACAAGTATGCAGAGTGTATGGAAATGCTTCACGAGGCTCAAGAAGAGCTGAAAAACCTTAGGAACAAGACGATGCCAAATGCCATATCACGTCGGTACCACTCTCTCGGTCTCTTCCCTATGGTAAGCTGATGTAAGAAAAAAACCTGCACAAACCAGAAAACCACAAACCAAAGGAAATGTGTTTGCATCTGACTTACAGCCTCAGGGCTAGGATGCTAGGCCAGCCATGAGCATAGGCGAAATGTGTATTTATATAGTGTTAAGGGATACCCGAGTGATCAATTTTGCATACCTGGTTCTGAAACAGCAGTGCTGTGCAGTTACTTGGTTTTGCTACAGTATTGTCTACAACCTGCAGCTGGCTTTGCTTATGCTGTGAATCATGGGTGGCATTCATAGGTTGTTACACCATTCTGTACATCTTTTTTATGCATCTCCTGTACTGTGGTGGCTGATTTTCAGTAGGAGTTTCCTGCATTTCTTCAATATCCTTGGTGGTGTAACTTCCTGATAACATAACTAATGGTTTTTGGACAGGGCATCCTTCTAGTCGCTTATGATATACATTCAGTACTTGAATAGGTTACACATATATTCTTGGTTTAGTGTCGCTGAAAATTTGGTGGTTCATTAAAAGAATGCTTGTTGCTAATATGTATTACGGCAACATCAATTATGACAGTGTCACTGGTCTTACCAACTTTGTTTATCTAGTTTCATTTGATTATGGCATTGTAAATTTAACGCATGAGGAATAGGCAGTACCCTCAACCAAATGAGAAAAGAAGAGTGGATAAGAACGTCTAGGAAAGGTCAGTGCCTGGCTCTGCTTGCCTGTGTATCTCTAGAATAATTCCATTACTTCCGAAGGCAATGATATCAGTGAAGTTTCTTTTGAGTTACATTAATGTAATCAAGCAGCAGAACCTGGCCCTTTTTGTTTTTAGCCATGTCTCATCTTAACTGCTGAGGAAGAAAACAGATGATTATTTGTCCTCACAAGAAGTAAATTGTCAACAAAGGCTTAGCTTCCCTTTTTGTGTTCTCTTCTGAGGACGAACACAGACCAATTTAAAGTGCAGACATTTAATAATACAGGTTGTACTTGCACAAATACAAGCTGAGATAGGTTTATGCATTTTGTACAGAAATGTTTTTCAAATGCTGAATCATGGGACCAAAAGTCATTTAGGTTTGTGAACATTTGACACTTAAACCCTGCAATTAATTACATTTAGGCAGTAAAACTCACTGACCAGCAGTGGAGAACTGATAGCCTGTCACCTTTAACCCTGTAGGGGAAGTATATAATACTTTATGCCAAGAACCATGTCTTTTCTGTGGGTGAGTGGGTAATGTTGCGAAAGGGAAGAGTGTGTTCCGTTTGTTTTAAATGAAAACAAATTAAGAAAAACTCCTTACATGAAAGGAGCATGTTACGGAGTAGGGAATTTCATCTGGGAAGTTGGTGCACCTGGATTCTGTTGTTGCCCGTGATGTTTTTTTTAGGTCTTTAACAGGTGTTATGTGTCCTTGGATTTTAAGTACTGTAGCAGTATGAAGCTAAACCATAATTCGTCATTCATTTAGATATGTTCATTAGTCTTCCAGCTTTCCAGTCAATTTTCATTGTTAAACCTGTATTATTTTTTTTCTGGAATGACACCTTATTAGTTATTAATTATTTTATATAAATAATTATTTTTATGCAATGACAACCTGTTAATACTTTGATATTTGTTTTTCTTTTGTGCTTGTTTTTAACAGGATTCTTTGGCAGCAGAGATAGAAGGGTCAATGAGGAAAGAACTGCATTTAGATGAACCCGACTCTCCTGACTTGGCGTACGACTGAAAAGAATTGGTTCCTAATTGATTGATTATATCTGAAGTTAATTAGTATTTGATAAGAAAGGAAAAGACGGGAAATAGCTGAGCTAGGGATTTAGAAAAAAATATTTGTGTCAGAGTGTGAATGATAGAGAGAAAGGTAAATACGTTGTCTGGTTATTGAGGTGGTTATATTCTCTGCTAAAGCTACCAAAAGAAAATGCCTATATATAGGTTTTCTCTTGTTTTATGAATTTTTTATCCTCATTCTTGAGTGCTGAGGATGAGAAAAGGTCGGTTTTCTTGTGTGTTACCATGCTAGGTTTCTTCACTTAATGATTAAGGGATGACTTCTGTCCCTTGGGTTCTCTCTTCAGGCATTATAACAGAAGTCACCAGGTAATTACTGATCTAATCCAGTTTTTACAGGGTGAACATATATGCAGAAAGGGATCCAGAGTGGTTGGCCTATTACACCTGTGCAAAGTAGTTAGCAACCATTTTGCTAAAGTTCTCTTGAATTAAAGAAGAGAGCGGTTTGAAACAAGTTAAATACTTGTGATGGTCTAAAAGCTAAGGATAGATACAGCTTGGCACAAATGGCCTTACTGACATCAGTTGCACGTGTTCTCCAATAGGCTTATCTCACCTATTTGTACAAAGCATGGACTGGTTAATTTGAAACAAATTAATCCTATTTAGAGGGTCTGTTAGAGCTTTTATGTGTTTTGACCTGACCTTTACAAAGAAAGGACACTCAGGGAAGGTACAGTAGCCACTTTCCAGAAACCTAAGTGTATTTACAAAGTTTGACACACACTTAAACCTTCTCTGAGCAGGAGCCAAGAAACTGTAAATGAGGCTTTGGCAGAGTGAAATTTTGATTAGAAAAATGTAAGATCAGAAAGATGTAAGCATGCTTTTTCTTTAAAATTTGTGCTTCCAGAGTAATCGAACCTAAGGATAGTTTAACTTCTTTAGAATGTCTTTTATATTGCTATGCATGTACCAAAGGATACCTTTTTTTGGTTTCATGGCTCGTCTTGGTTTTATTAATTTACTCAGCAGGGGTAACTGGAACCTCTGTGGGACTATTTATTGATAGATGCTGTTAGATTCAGCCTCTTAAAGATATACGCCTACAGGCTTGGAGCCTACACACAAACATTGTGACTGTTGAGCACTTATAGACAGAGGGAAAGAAATCTGAATGACATGAAATAGTTTAAGGCATGCTGTTGTTGTTACACCCCGGCAGTATTTAGGCTGGAAGGGATGCGCTGTTCTTGTGTTCAGCCATTGCTGAACTGTAAAACAAAGCAGCAATGGCACTTTTGTAGCATGAGGTAGGGCAAGTTTATTTTGTCAAGAAACTTCTGCTGAAGTGTCGTCTGATCTTAATCTTGAAGCAGATGAACAAAGTTTATTATGATATCAAGACAAAGGTGATAAAGCGTGACCTGTAGGAGTAGGTAAAAAACAAGGTTTCCAGCCTTGACAGTCTCTCTCTAGAATCTTGATCCATTATATTTCTGATTCTTCTTTTTTTTTCAAATGGTATTTAAAGGGGTAGGAAATTGGTTTCAGAAAGGAAAGATGCAAGACTTGCTTGCATAGAGATAGTAAATTCAAATTCTCTTTTAAAATGCATTAGCCAGTTCATAGTTAAGAATTGAGTGGAGATCAGTTTTGCTTTTTTGAAACTCATTTCCACACAATGGCTTTAAGGCATTTTTTAGCTGATGTACTGAAATGCCCTTTCACTTAATTTTTATTAGTATTTGAGAGGGTCCATGCACATAATTCTCAAATGTTCTGTCTAAAATATTCTAGGATGATGGAAGTGTGTTGATGGATTGCATGTAATGGCCGCACTGTAGCAAGTATGGGACCCTATGTATACTACTTCCCAGAAACAATACAGACAAGGTGGTTGGTGGAGCTGTGATAGGAAGGGTTGTTAACAAGCTGTTACCTGTTTCTCTGTTCCTTCTTAAGGTAAGAAGGCACTGTGTGATTATTAACTGTGTGTGTGTCTTACCAGTCATCAGAAGCGGGTCTTCGAGACTGTGAGAAATGTTAACCAAGTTGTCAAGCAGAGATCCATGACTCCGTCGCCAATGAATATCCCAGGCTCTAACCAGTCCTCTGCTATGAACTCGGTTATTTCTAGCTGTGTCAGCACTCCACGTTCCAGTTTCTATGGGGGAGACATCGCTAACATTATGATAGACAACAAGACCAATAGCATCATCCTTGAGACAGAATCCTCTGACAATGGGTTAGTACTGTAGCACTGGGCTTTGGTTTTGCTTTGTTTCTGACGTAAAGGCAAAGCATTTCTGTTTTCTTCTTTATGTCTTGCGTTGTGCAGTTAACACAGTGACTTACATCTTCAAAAGTTACTTTATTTTGTGCTTACGGTTCTTGAGACATAGTAATTTACAGGTATTGGTGAATGTCTCAAAACTGTCACGTGGAAGTTTTAAGCTTCTCTCAGAATTTTTTTTTCTCCCTCCCCGTCTTTTTTTTTTTGTGTGTGTGTGTATGTCCCTTGTTATGCTTTAGAAATGAAGAAAGGATGAAGAAGCCTGGAACTCCAGGGACTCCAGGCTCCAGTGACCTAGAGACTGCCCTTCGTAGGCTGTCCCTCAGGCGGGAGAATTACCTCTCAGAGCGGAAATTCTTCGAAGAAGAGCAGGAAAGGAAGTTGCGGGAACTGGCGGAAAAGGGCGAACTCCATAGTGGTTCCGTTACTCCCACAGAGAGCATCATGTCACTGGGAACTCACTCCAGATTTTCAGAATTCACTGGATATTCAGGAATGTCGATCAGCAGTCGCTCCTACCTGCCAGAAAAGCTTCAGATTGTGAAACCACTAGAAGGTGATAACAAAGGGCCTCGGCCTTTATCTGTTCTTCTTAGTGACTCTTTGTGGTCTCTTATCCATCACCAGAAAGCAGGAAATCTTTGCAATACATATTCCTTCTACTTTAGAGACAGTAATCCACGCTGTTGGTTTGAAATCTTTTAACTACTGTATTTTTCCTCAAGCCTTAAAAGTGTTAGGAAACAATTCCAGCCACGGCAGTAAAATAAATGTTGCAGGCCACACGTGCATCAGCAGTGCAGCCTTACATCTAACCTAAATCCCAGTGTTGCCATTTCATACTTAGAAAAGGAAGGTGGTTGAGTATCTGAAATCTAAGCAACTAGAATATTGGTTCATCAAATCTCAGTTCTGCAAATCAGCATCTGGAAAGACCTCTACCTACTTCAAATAGTCCAGTTGGTCTAATAGGACTATTTTTGCATTAAAAATGACCTCTAGACTTTAATTTGCTGTTTGAGTGCCACACATGAGTCTCCATGGCTTTGGTTTCATGTGTGAAATGAGGTAGGTTTTTTTTTTTAAGTCAAATTTCTTCCATATATTGTCTCAGAAGGCAAGATATAGGTAGATGGTAGTCAGGGCTAGAGCTTTATTTCAGAGTTAAGTGGATTTCTGTAGTCTGTCTAACAAAGCTGACAGAGCACACATAGTATAGTTTGCCTGGCTTTCTTCAGTCTTTTCAGGTTGTTGCTGAAAGTTAAAATTGAAGTCAATTCCTTTAGGTTTTAAACAAAGTGAAGCTGTTTTCCTATAGTACTTCATAGTTATGCTAGTTACGTAACTTAGCTTTGGTTTCTCTCTCTCTTTTCCTTTAACAGAACTCTGGCGTTACATTACATTGTCTATGTGTGTTTTAATTGCAAAAGTTCCCTTTTTCATCTTTTTAGAACAATTTTATTTCATCTATAAGGAGCATTTAGCATGACACACATTCAGAAGCAAAATTAATCCTTCTTGTGTCCTGAAGAAAGTGATATGCTGTATCTGCCTATTGAAATGAAACTATAGCCATAGTGCACAAGTCCATGCTGTTTAGCAGATTTTAGTAGTTTGTTTTCATGACTGCTTTTAAATGGTCATAAAAGTTCTTGTACCACATGAGGGAAGGGATGATCCAGCTTTGTTTCAGTTACTGGTTGCTACCACTGTAATAGATTTCTGTCACCATCCCATTATATCTGCTTTTTTCTTCCAATAAACTCTTAAAGTCTTTATCATCTTACTATCTGTCTGGGTTTTTTTTTCCTAGTTTTGTTCATTGTTCTCACTGGGTCATTTTTTTCCTTAAAATTATTGCACCTTTTAAAGTAGTTCTCATGTTTGGTTTTACATTTCATTTGTAGTATGGTCGTGTCTGCCTGTTTCATAAGTTTAGTGTTTGTTATCTTTTATTAAATATATGTTTATGATTCTGTTCCTCACTTCAGCTTAGTTTCTTTCCTGAGTATTTTTCATGAGATTTAACTTTTTCAACTTCATGGATACTTTCAAACTACTGGGGCAAAATAGTCTGCTGTACCTGCAGACTGTTATTGCTAGCTGTGCCTTTGGTTTTTATTACTGTTTTTCTAAGAGTGCTCATGCCATAAAATTAGGAAAGAAAAAAATCAATTTTATAATACATTTCAGGTTAGTGGCTTCTATTCCTTTAAAGAAATCTTTTAAATCCTACAGTAAAATAAATAGTGTGATAGAGGCACTAAGAAATGAATCTTCTTTCGCACTTTAAAAAAAAAAAAAAAAAAAAAAACGAACAACCAAAAACAAACCAGAAAGCCCCACGTTCTTTTAGTTGAATAGAATGATTGCTTGGTTTGTCTTGCTTTAATTACAGTCTGGTGGGTTGTTTGGTTTGGTTTGGTTTTGGTTTTTAAACTGTGCATTTGTAGCTTGTTGTGCCATAAGCATGAAATAGCATTCCCTGTGTCCTATAGGAAAACCAGAACCAGAACTGATTATGTCTTGACTGACTTTGTTGCAATTGTGGCAACACCACATCATGGATTTCCAAGCTTTCTCTGGCCCCCATATTCTACGTGTGATGACGCAGATATCAGGAACGGAAAAACAAACTCTATTCATAGACTTTATTTTGCTTTTAAATTTCTTTTGATTTCAGCCTGGCAGTCCCACTGTTGCACACCAATTCTCTCATACCAGCTTTTTGCGATAGCATAATTGACAAAACTGTCTAGTAGGACCCTGGGACTGAATATAGGTTAAAGTGTTGTATTCCCTCCTTCAGTTTGGCACCTTTTTTTTTTCCTTCTCTTAAATCATAAGGTAGTTGACAACTGTTGCATTGCTTTCTGCATTACTGTTAATTTTCTGTATGGAAAAGTTAAAGCTCCCTCTCACACATTTTATGAGATCAAGATTAAAGTAGCAGAGATGGGAAAAAACTCTGGTATCCTCCTTTTTGTGATGAAGTTTCGGCCACTTTGATTTCAGTTTCCAAAAGAAACTAATAACATATAGTGTCAAAAGAAACATTAAAGCTCAAAATGCAGATATTCTGGTGATACAAAATGTTATCAATGTAATGCAGAGTTTTTCTGAGTATACGTTTTGGTGAGCTTTAAGGTGAAAAAGATTACTTCTTCAGAAGCTTGCATATAGAGAGTAATTAGCAACAAGATTTTATACTTGCATACTGTGCAGAAAGAAATTTTGATTTCCGGTGTTTTTCTTTAACTTTTTGAGGGTATTGTCATACTGCAAAACTCTTATTATTTGCTTACGACTTGACAATATCTGGCACTTCTCCATGTTCTGGAATATTTCTTTTATGTGGGAGCAAAAAAACTTGACCTTCGTGACAATTCAGGAATAAATATAAGTTACAGGGATTTTTTTCTTCATTAGTTATTTATTTTGGGGTTGTAACAGTTACTACTTCTTGACCCTCAAGAGTACCAATTAGTCTAAATCTACTCTTTAGTCCCTCAAAAATTGCTTAAAAAAATAAAAATAGCAACATTATGCAGAGTAATCTAGCGGATCCAATTATTCTGAGCTAAAAATTACACATTTTAAGAAGTGAGATAGACTTAATTAAAATGCTACTCACTGATCCCAGTCACTCTATAGAAGGACCTTTTCCCTATTCGCTTCCTATTTACAATAAGCTTCCTGTAATGCAGTATCGTTATTGTGAAAGGACAATTTTTCTCATTCCATAGGATTTTTCTCAGATGCAAAATAACGTGTATAAGAGCCATCCCTTCCCTAGTTATTACAGTGGCTTATTATTATTGACTAGGTCAGTATTCTGCTTTGAGAAGAGGGGACAGGAACAAGACAACAAAAACTGCTCTGATTTGAGCTGGCAGAGATGAAAATAAAGATGTTTTGTTTCTGCAACAGGACCTGGAATGAATAGTTTTAAGTCACGTGTTACAGCACAGTAATTATTGGTGGACACACAGGAAAATTTAGGCCCTTATGAGCGTTGTTTAATCACTACTTGAGGAATCAGATAAATCCTTCCTGATTTAAGTGGGCTCCTATTAGTGTATATATCAATTTAACCTGATACATTGCTGTTTCTGACTCCTTGTCTCCTATTGAATGATGAATATTGAATGCTTTTCTCTGTAAAATGCATCTTTTTCCTTACTCAAAACACTTTTCTGCCAAGGATGAAGCTACAGGTACAGTAGCATTTAGTTATGTAGTAGTTGAGTTCCTGTAGCATAGGGGCTGTGCAAGTATTTAGACTTGATGTCTATATCAGAGGCATTATCTGCTTACACATGCCTGGAGTTGATGTGGCTTTCAAAGGTATGGTAGAAAGCTGAAATTGCTGTGCAATCTGGCTAACTACTGTCCTCCTGTTAGCCACCGGCACTAAATTCTGGCATGTTTTCGGCACCTTCCTTAGTGTGAGCGTAATGTGGGCATATGTGGTATATGTTCCTCTTAGAGGTTCCTGTGATGGTGCTCAGATTGACTATTAAATATAAATTCTTTCTGTTCCTGCTTAATCGTGTGAATTTAGGGATATTGATGGGGAGGGGATGTGCATGTGCACAAGTATGCCACGTCTTACCACCAGATTTTGCCTAAGTGCTGATGTGATCAGTTTATTTCATATTTCATCAACTGGAGATGATGAAGAGTAGGTGAAGCAGTTTTGCCTTGTAGTGTGTCTTCCTAGAAATATTAAACCCAGAAATATTAAGCCCAGAAACATTAAAGGTTTGCATCTCCCAAACCTTTGGTCTTCTGGATAAACGAAGTGGGATTTTTCTGCCTTTTAGGTCCTGGATTTATTTTGTTTGTCTTCTGTGTTCCCTTTCAAGGTTCTGCCACTTTGCACCACTGGCAGCAGCTGGCTCAGCCTCACCTGGGTGGGATCCTGGACCCGAGGCCCGGGGTTGTCACTAAGGGCTTCAGGACCCTAGACCTGGACCTGGATGAAGTGTACTGCCTTAATGACTATGAGGAAGATGAGACAGGTGACATTTCTTACAAGGGCCTAACTACCTCGACGCCAGTTCAGCACACAGAGACCTCAGGTGAGAGGTCACAAGCACAAGTGACTGTTTCAGACAACAAGAATAACCCCCGCCAATCTCAGGCTTTCACAGAGGAGATGCAGGAGTCCGCGACTGACGATGATGAGGGGTCTGGTGAGGGAAACTCATTAAGTCCAGTAAAACTGACATCTTTACAGGATTTTGATTACTGGGCCATTCTCACATCTCTCCAGAACAGCATCCATAGTATTGCTTTGTGTGTAGCATCTGCACGTTAATGCGTGCAGTGGTTAGAACATAACCATTCTAACATTGGCTCAAAAATCCTTTCTTTAATAATCTTTTAATTTGACTTTTTTTGCAATAACAGCATCTGTGGTCAATTTTTTTTTACTCTATTTTGATAAGAGAAGGCTGCTAAAAGGAAGTGGTTCATTCACAAACCTTTGTGTGGCATGTATGCAACTTGTATGTGTATTGAGTGCACGCTTTTCTGTGTATACAATGTATAGACCATATATATTTTGTATACTTATAGTAGAGATATTTTTCTGACTGTTCATAAGAGGTGATGCCATGCTTTAGATTTTGTACTTTGGAGGGGGGTGGGGGGGGGATGAAATGATGACAACAGGTGCATCTATGTTGCCTTTGCTGAAACAAATGGAAGTGCCTTGAAAATCAAGCAAAGAAATTCTGCAAGTTTAATTCACTTACCTCAGATACAGTTACCTGGTTTTAAATTCTCTTTCAGGTAAAGAATTAAGAAGATGTTTTTATTCCCTCATTCCCTCTCCACTGCACTATTGAATTCTGTCCTTCCTATTTATACCATATTAACACTTAAACATTTTTAAATGATGCAGTACTGCATGAGTTATTAGTTACTCTGAATTGACGTTTGCAGTCTGTTACTGCACAAGGCTACGGGTTCTCAGACTATAGCGTGTTTTGAGTTTGTGTGGTTTCTTTTTTTTTGTTGGTTTGGGGGGGAGAGGGGTGTTTTGTTTTAATAAGCTGTTTAGGAGTGTTAGTCTTCATTAAGATTTGCTATTGGTAAAGAACTATATTTAGTTCAGAATCAGAAAACTACCAGAACTCCTTTTTCTTCACACTTCTTGTTTTTACACAGCTACTTTTAATGAGGTCATTCCTTCCCCCTGCTTTTTCTGGAATAAATAGTGATTTATTATTTGACTTGCCTTTGGAAGATTAGACTGTCACAGAGCTAGGCAATAATGTTTCTGTTACTTTTATGAAGTGCAGAGTATCCTCATCTCTCACTGAAATGGCAGTTCAGTCCTTTCAGCTATTGAATATAAGCTACTTTTTGCAGCCACTTGTATTAAGATTAAACCTAGAATCGTAGAATCATTTAGGTTGGAAAAAACCCTGAAGATCATCGAGTCCAGCTGTTAACCTAACCCTGCCAAGTCCGCAACTAAACCATGCCCTAAGCACCACATCTACAGGTCTTTGAAATACCTCCAGGGGTGGTGACTCAACCACTTCTCTGGGCAACCCGTTACAATGCTTGAACATTCAAACCCTTCAACTTCCTTTTCCATTGGCAAAAATTGTTTTTATTCTACGAAATCTAATCCCCAGGAATAATGATTATATTAACTTTTTATACTAATATGGAAATAAATAATGCCTCCAGGGGAGTCGTGTACGGTTTTGGATATTATCCAGGTGCTTGTCATTTTGAAGAGTCTAAATAACAACAGCAAGAAAAGTCAGAGATCTAGGAAACATGGACTGAAATAATCAAAGAAATAACTGGCATTTTTTTAGGATCTACAGAATAAAAGATGCCGGAAAAGATACGATTCATTTTAAAATGTGTTGCTGCAGAGAGGAAGGGAGCAAGCAGTTCTTCATGTACTCAGGATACAATAATTGGGGGGGGGGTGTGGGGGGGCGGGTGTGGAAAAAGCTATTTGGGTTACACTTCAGGTGAATAATTTTCTAATTGTAAGAATATTCAACAGAGGAATATGTTGAAAATTTGGAAACCTTACTGTCATGGGCGATATGTAGACAAAGATATAGTTTAGTTTAGTTCTTTGCGTTTTTTAAGAACGGATTAGTAAAACATCTGTGGGTAATGATTTGGAAGAGTTCCTTGTTTGGATTAGAAAAATAAATGTAGACCTGCTCTATGATTACAAACTGGCAAGAAAGACTAGCATTTCCCTCCATTTCCTTTCTCCATTACAATTTGAATACATGTATGTCACTGTTGTTAACAGGTTATTGCCTAGTTAATGCTGATTTTGCCTGGGAGAACTCTAGTTACCTCAGACAAGTTTTTTAAGCATATTCCCTACGTTACAAATTGGCAAGTAGATAAAATCTATGAAATTGTCCTAGTAATCTTATTTCATTGCCTATGGTTTGATGAGTAATTTTGATACATTACAGAAATAGAGAAATTGGTCAATATGAATAACTTTGTGTAGAATAAATGAATGCACTGAAAACTTCAATTTCCCATTCTTTATGCTTCGTCCAGATTGCCCAGGTGCTTAGGATTTAGGAGTATCAGTGAGCCACCACATCATTATTGGTTGTGTTGCACAAACAAAGTAAAGATAACTGCTGTATCAGCTTTTTGTTGAAGCAATTTGTCAGGCGGTATGCAAGGAGAATTGTGAATGTTTTCAGAGTAGGCACTTACTAAGGTGACAGTGCTGCTTAGGATCCACAGTCTCCCACTGAAGAATACCATTGGGGAGCAGAGAGAGATGTGTGCTTAGCTTATGAATCTGTTTTGTATTTAAATATTGTGCGGCCATTGATTCTCTTGAGAAAACCTCCTCAGCGTTCTTTCTGCCTTTCCTAGATCCCTCTGTAAGAAATGCAGTGCAGGTAGGGGTGTGTATGGACATACGGTTCCTTAGAAGCGCTGTGATAAGCACAAGGTTATGACCTCATTGCTTGCGTGATTCCAGGGGAGATTCCAGGCGGCGATGCGCAGAATAAGCTCTTGCTAGAGAATGTGGAAGTAAAATAAAAAACGAAGGAGAGAAATATCTTGGATACAATCTTTAGTGCTTTTGCTGGTAATCCAGGAGAGCTCCGTTGTGGAAAAATCTAGTTCAAGGGGTTTGTAAAAGCCAGAAAGTATTTCCCTACAGTTGCCACTGGCAGGCCGTAGAGCGTGCCAGTCCAGGGCTACAGGTCTTCTAACTTGAGAACAAAGTGTCTTTGGTAACACAGTGCCCACAAGGACCATTCCCAGCAGGTGTAAATCATCTTAGTCTTTTGGGTGTGTGTCTGATTCATCTGATATGTATGCTTTGAGGGTTGTGTCTTGCCATTTTTTCCACTGGAGATGTTCTCTGGCAGAGTACTATGGGGTCCTGTTTTTACTGCTGTTTTGTGGACATGTAGACTGCTGCTTGAGATAAGCCCTAAGAGAAATTATTTAATGTCAAGGCTTAGGAGAACAAACATCGCTGGTAGTGCCAGAGATGCCTTGGAGCCCAAATAAATGTGTTCAGAACAGAGTTCTGATGTTTCTTGTTGAGTGATGGATAGAGTCAGAAATCATTGTGACTAAATAAGAAGTTACGATCCTTGAATTTTCCTGTCCTTTTGAGACCTGTAGTATCAAATAACTTCCCCACCATATATACAGATTATATTCCAATTAGGGCACTGAACATTTCGGAAGAAATTAACACACGTGTAATTTATGATATGCAGTTGGTCTGTCAGACCTACATACTGTGTGTAGGCTCAGTAAATTTATGGAGGATTTTAAAGTCTGGAGTCGCAGTTCTAGCCTAATACCCAGGAATAGTTTGAAATTTTTATGTCACTAGAGTAGACTCTTAGCATAATTGGAATGGTAAAGTTGTTACAGGACACAGCATTGTTAATACCGTATAGGACAAGTAACTTTTGCAGCACAAATTTTTAGTAACCTCAATATATTTTTTTACTATTATTATTATTTTTAGGAAACTGTAGTATATTCTAAAACTGTACAGAGTCTGTTTTGGGGGGAGGGGTTGTTGTTTTGTTGGTTTTTTAAAATCCTTTGCCTTTCAGATTTCTCTTAAACAAAAAAACCCTAAGTCATTCAAAGCACTTAATAATGTTGTGAATGTTCTCATTTTGAAGTTAGAAGAGCTGCACTTGATTCAGCGTGTGCTTAATTGCATGCTAGTTTTGGGTGCACGAACTGGTCTTTCAGTACTTTTGTGTGTTAGTTGCACTGATTGATTGCTTTGAACAGACGTGTGTGCAGCATTACAGGATCAGCACACTTGTACTTTGTGTTTAGACCTTAACAATGACATGGAGATCTTTCCAAATAGATGCCTAAAATTACAAAAACGCATAATGAATGTCTTACGTTTCAGTTGGTTTTAGCAGGATTACTATACATGCTTATAAGTGGTTACCATTGTACAGAAAAGCAATATATTTTGTAACTCTTCTTAGAGCTAAGGTATTGATGCATATTTAAATATATTTTATTTTCAAATGGCATGAATATTGCACGGTAATTATTTCTTTAAGAAAAATTTGTCAGCATTTGCTATCTGTGCTGTTAAAATGCTAGCATTTTAATTTGGGATCCTACCCTGCATAAAATCATGTTGAAGCCACATTAAATACATTGAAGTCTCTTTACATCTGTGCTCCATGGGTATATATGTGTGAGAAGGAGACCTCAGCCAGAGGAAAGCTAAGAAAATACTGTCCAAAGAATGCTTGTCTTTGTTCAGTTCCTCATCTCTTGCTGTTTCCAAAGGCAAAATAAATGGAAAGTTTGGAAATGCAGATATTCAGAAAATAATTTTACTGTCAATTGTTTAAGAAACGTAACACGAGTAACATTCCTAGCATAGACATATGGATTCTTGGAGGTTTTGAGCATTCATGGTTACCCCTGAAACCAGTGTTTTCTGAAAGCACCTATACACCTTTAGGAGAGCACCATACTCACATTTTACAGCTGTGTTTATCACCCATCTCCGTTTTGTTTTAGTAGTTAACCCAGGCATCAGCTCCAGCATACCCTATATTGTCCCTGTTCTGTCAACCAGGGGTTTTCAGTACAGGTAGCGCTGGGTATCGGAGCTTTTGCCTTCAGACACCTGGAGGGGATGAACTCTGCTAAATTCAGAGAGTACATGAAGCAGCTGTCTTGTCCCGTGGATCCTAAAGGGGTTTTGTGACCTAGTTTTCAGGAATTTCACCTTACCAAAGAATGGAGTTGGTGGCATAGACTAGCAAAAGTGAAGTCCATAGCTTGTATTCTGAATGATGACACTGGAGGAAAAAAGTGCCTTTTAATGGTCTTTTGTTGTTATCCTATTCCAAAGCAGGCAGAGCTTTTTTTTTTTTCTATTCAGCAATAAAATAAACTTCTAATGCTTTAAAACACCATCTCCATCTGTTACTTTAAGGACTCCCCAACGTGATTGTCATTCCATCCCTGTCTCACCAGCTTGTGCTAAAGAGATGTCCAAATTTCACTGCTCTCTGCTGAAAGAGCAGGGAACCAGGTTTCCTCCTTTTGTTAAAACAAGCCAAAGAACTTATGTTTGGAGTGGCTTGCTTCAGAGTTGGGCTAAAACTTTACCTTTGTGCCAGTCTGGATCAAGCCATATTCTGAAGATTTCTGGTGGGTTTTTTTTTTTTTCAAGTTCATTTTTGCCAGAATAGGTATTGATATAAAATGCTAAGTTTACTGGATGCTGTGAGCTCTCTGCCACCTCACTATTCATCTAGCGTAGCAGTGAATTTGAGTTTGGAACTACTGGTGCAGAAGTCAATGGTGGTTTAGGATAACTGTCTCGTACAAATCTTCCTCAAACTCAGTTTGTCTGACGCCTTTTTGTGGATGGGACAGGCCACTAGTTTACCTACTGTAACTTTGTACCTTTCTCTGCACGAGCTGGTTGAAAATCCAGATTAAACGGTCTTTTGAGGGTTCCCTGAGCAGATGATCCTCCCCTAAACTCATCTGTTTTACTGTCTGCACCTAGCAGAATGGCCCATAAGCTCTGAGTGCAGAAGCTGGATCCAAAACAGCTCTGAGCTCTATAAAATCAGCTTTGTGTTTTGAGTGGGGAAAGCTCTGTTGTACCAGAAGATGGAGCTCTCTGCAGTCAGTTTGACTAGTACCTGCTTAATAAGAATGAAAGCTTAATAGGTAAAGAATCACTAATTACTGAGAGACAAAACACAATCCAGCAGCAATCTGAGATTTAGCTTGAATTTTAATTTAGGGGAAAAATGCACGTACGGTTTAGTTTATGGTTTCCTGCTGGATGAAATTACATGATGTTTCTGTAAATTTTTTAAATACTCAATTATGTACGGATTCTTTTTCATACAAATATGAAGCCTCACTGTTAATCACTTACTACTTTGAATAAGAGGGTATAAATAAAACATTTGGTTTCAGACATAGTTATACAGAGTTTATATTTAAATAATGCTTTACTGTATGTACACGTGAAGATTGTCTCTCTTACTATGAATTTATGTATTACTTCCTCATAAACTTACACCAACGCAGGAAATGGTCATTCTTATGTAAAATTACTAGGTTAGGAATGAATTATTTTGCTTCTACTTTATAAACTTTGTTCATTTACAGCAACAGGTTCTCACTCTCTTTGTATTGTGTCCAAAGGATGGAAAATGCTACAGCAATATGATACCCCATCGTTGACTGATGGAGGATGAAGCTGGTACAGGACTTTCTTAGTGGTATTTGAGGGTGGAATACGTCCTTGGAAACTGGATTATTTTTTTTTTTAAATCATTTCAATTTGTTTCCTCTTATTAGAGCCAGTGATTTCTCTACTTTTAGCAGCCTTCTCCTATCTCTGACTCATTAATAGCAATGAGTCTTGCTTTTGCTAATGCAGCTATCTTCAATGTGCCTGTTTCCAATCTGAGGGGATGCCCAGTGGATATTACGAATGGGGAAAATGCACTTACTGTAGTACAGCTATGTGCTTTGGGTTGAGCTTGCAATCTTAAACCAGCATTGCTTTATTCTGTTCTCTATTCATCATCCAGGGATAATTGCTTTGTTTCTACTTGATTTATGTTGAAGTCCATTGTTTTCTCTAAATAACCAATTTTTTCATGTCCAGTTATTTGAGCTCTTTCTCCAGATTTTCTTTTAACTCTCTACAATATGGAGAGAATCATGATTGCTAGGCTGTGCTCCCTTGTAATAGCTTTTGTAGTGCTCACACTAATCTCTAAAGCAACTGGATTCCTGAAGCATCATAATTACCGTCTCTGGAGGTGAAGTAGAGCTTGTTGTTCTGTCATGCTGTGCTAACATTTGAGTGTGTTAACATGACACTCCAGTGGGTTTTTGGAAATATCCTTCTTTAATGTACAGCAGTACATTCCAGCGCTAACTAGAAGTTACCTCACGTTGTTTGCTTAGCCACTTCTGCTTCCACTGCTCACACTCCCTGTGCTCAAGCCTTCACACACTGCTTATATGTGTTCTTAAAGGACTACCTAACTGCACACACCGTTTTGAAGCTGTGATACTTTATATATGGAAAAAGGGAACACAGCCACGATTAAGACTTGCCTTGCTTCTGCTAAGCATCTCTGGAAGTTCAGAATGGTGTCTGGTCTATCTGTCTGTCCTTTGCAATGTGTTGAATAGTTGTGTACTGTGGTATTAAAATGTGGCTTACTCAGGGAACGGCTCAGAGGGTTGGGTAGGACCAAGAGGGAGGGAGCCGCACACGGTTTTTATTGTGCATGTCGTTTGACCACTGCGAAGTTTGGTTACTGAGTAAGAGAACCTATGCAATCATGATATCTTTGATGTAATATTTAACTCTGGGTGTTTTTCAACCAGCTTTTCAGATGCATGGCTCTTAAATTTTGTGGTTATTTTGCAATGGCCACAGCTGCATTATACAGCAGGTTAGTATATCCACGGAAGTAGCTCTGCTAAGAAGAAAGAAATTGGCCTAGATCCTTCATTTTTTAATTTCTGAGCTGTACTGCTTCTTTCCCAAATTACTGATACACTGACAGAGTGGCATCTTTACGGCTGCATTTGTGGGGAAAATGCTTTACTACAGTGTTTCCAAGTATTAGGAAAAACCTGCTATGTTGTGCAGCTGAGGGCATACATTCTTAAAGAACCTAAGCACACGCACAAGAGAAATGTCACAGATGTACAGTAGTGGATCCAAAAAACTACCTCTTTCTTTACTGTGAATGTGAAAAGTCAGAGAGAGAGAAATAGTACTATGCGTCCATCCCCTCCCCAACTTTTCAGTCTGTGTTCCTGTAGCAAGCTGGATCCATTACTGAGAAGTAATGAGGGTACCTTTTCGTGGATCAATCTAAACACTGAAATGCACAAGAATTCAGAAAAACTTAGTGCTCCTGAGCTGGTACTAGAAAATGCTGCTTGTAATTTCCACTGATGCGAGTTGCTCGTTTAGATGAGGACTAGCATTTCAAGCGCTGCTTTGTCTAAATTGGTTTTGAGCAAGACTTGTCTACAGTGTTAGTGGTCGTGGGGAAGTTTCAGCAGAACCTTTTAGCACTGGTCTTGGAGTCCTAGATGTGTTTGGAGAACAAGTGTGTGTTGGAACACTGTAGCACTTGTGTATTTCACTTTTCTCGCATTGATCCACTCCGAGGTACCTCATCACTTTTTGCATCTGCCTTATCAGCACACAGAAGTTTTGTTTTCCCCTTTTCTGTGTAAAATGCAAAGAATTTGCTTTTTTTTAATTTAGTACCTCATCCTGGGAAGTGCATGTCACAAACCAACTCCACCTTCACCTTCACCACCTGCCGCATTCTGCACCCTTCCGATGAACTCACACGAGTCACACCAAGGTAAGGGTCTCCCGTGATGGCAAAGCCTTCAGCTCTGTCAGAGTTTTCCCTGTAAGGAAATGCAAAGTAATGCCATAAGCAAAAGCATTAGCCACATTTTGGTGAATTACAACATATCCCCAAATTATTCCTCCTATTTTGAGTTACCTCAGCCTGATTTTATTTGAGGCATGCGTAATGTTTTAGAAAGTCAATGAAATTTTGTTGTCTCGGGTTAAAATATTGCAGGATCAGACATAACTAAGTTGGTTTTCAATATCCAAACCTGACTACCCTTGATCCCAAACTAGTTGTAGTCCTTGTGTGTGAATGTGTAGAATGTAGTCCCTCACAAAAAGTATATGAGAGATTTTTCCGGGGAGGAAAAATCTAAATCTTTGGTACAGAAGAAAAAGGGATGCACGTGTAAAGAAATCCAGGAAGTACATGAGGAATGGAAGAGGAAATATGCCTTCACAAAAAACAGGGAGCCATCTACTTTGTTCCTTGGTGTAATTGTTGGAAATGAGTTCATAGTAGCCAAACTGAAACTAATGAACTGGCTTAATAATAGCAATTGGCATGTGTAGGCGATACATGCTGATAAAAGGCAATCCTGTAGCTTTATAGAAAGTGAAGATCTGAGAACCAGGGAGGGTGAGTGAATTTCGTACCTAAAGAGGGAACTTTCCTTCTTAGCAAATCAGTATTTATTTTTTCTGTTTAGAAGGACAATGCCTCATGGCTTTCTCTGCCCCTTTCAGCTCCTGTGCGGGTTGTGCCATTGTGCAGCTCCCCATTCAGAGATGATGTGTCTAGACTTGTTTAGACATGAGATGGGCACTGATTACCTAAGGAACGCGTGAGAAGTAAGGGTATTAAATATGAAAACCTGTGAGGTGGAAAGGAAATGGATGATGATTAAATGTAACTTTTCTGCTTCCCTTTCTGAACTAAGTTAGTTAATCGTGGCCTGGCTGGTTTTTGTTTACTCTTTTCTGTCTTCCTCTCCCCTCAACACTGTTACTGAAGAGATCCTTTTATATGGCTGAAGTTCTATTTTAATTTTGTTATTACTGTTTAATTGTTGTTAATTGTGGTCATCATAAACTCCTTGATTAGTTTAGTTACTAAATCTAACGAGTCAGCCATAACTGACCCGTAAATCCAGTACACTTTCAGGTGCCTTAGTTGTGCCAAAATTCATCGTTCATTCAGGAGGAAAAAAAGAGCAAAATAACAAATACGTTGTTTTCAGCAAACATGTTTGACGAGCTCCTCCTTACCAACTATAAACAATTCTTCACAGGTCATGTGAGGAGGACGAGGAAACAGCATTGTGTCTCGTTATGCTGAGAGGAGGTATAGGGCAGACACTATGACCCAGCGTGGCAGGGGGTGAGCAACACTGCTGGCAGCGTCTCTGTTGGCAGGGTCATCTACGAGGAATGCTAGTGTGTGTGGCACCAGCTAACCCAAAGAGTTTTGATATTTACCTTCCTGGTTGCGTTTTAACCTCGCCTCTAACCCAGGCGACGCTCTAACTGGACTAAATTTCATCTAGCTAAATGAGGTGCTCATTTATTTGTTTCTTTTCTCAATCTAACTCTGCGACTGTCACTGGGCTGAGTTGCTGAGGCCAGTTTTGAATTTGTTTCTGTGGTTGTGTCCAGGCTGCTCTGCAGTGTTGGGCAGTTTGATGGGGAAAACGTTTCCCAGTTAAAGCAATACCAAAATGATCAAACAAACAAAAAAAGCAATGCCTACATAACAACTGCTTCTTGCAGGGATGTCCTTTTTTTTTTTTAATTGCACTGTCATGTGTACCTGTGCTGACAAATTAGTAGAAATACTAATCTAAATATCTGTGCAACTGAAATCACGAGCCGGAAGAAACGAAACTGTTGGAGTTAATAAGCCACTGGAGTGCTGTAGTCTTCATGTCGTGATTAGGACATCTTCGAAGCCTGATAATTAACGGTCTGTGTCTGGGTTTCCAAAAATGTACGTGGTCATACCCTGTAGAAAGTCAGTTCATAAAGTAAGTTCTCTTTCTTTTCCCTCCCTCATGCTTTTCAAGACCTCTGTACTTCTGTGTTTAGCCGGTGTGGGAGATGCATCACAGTGGCTGTCGCTGCTCTTTAGTTTCACCATGAGCTGGTATCAGAGCTGTGAAGATGCAGCTTTAATCAATGCTTAAGAGAAGAATTGTGAACTAACGTCTCCTTTCCTCTCAGCCTTGCCTTCAGAGTGCGTGTGTGTGCTGCTCCAGCGAGCAACTGTGGCCTCCTTAGCTCTGCTGTCAGGAGTCCTCCTGCTCTGCCGCTGGTTCATTCCGGGCGGAATGAAGAGGACCTAAGGAGAGCCTGAGCTTGCCTTAGCACGTCTGCCGTATGCGCTGTCAGCCACAGCACGCTGGAGGGTGCAAGAAGACCAATTCCAGAGCCGCTTAGCAAGGCTGCTTTTCAAATTGCACCACTCTTAATACTCGTTTTCTCAAACACGTGTTTCACTGCAGTTGGAGGAATATATGGGCTTACTCCTGTTGAACTGCAACTGCAGGGTAAAAATCCTTTGGCAGTTTCATTTGCTTTCAGTGGGAGTTGGTACAGTTCTAAATTACTGTAGAGATCATGTTGGTCAGATCCTATTTAGCCATGGAAAGAAGACATGACTTGAGACTTTGTAACATCAGGCTAATATTTCCTTAATTAAGGAGTGCCTTAAAGATGTTAAAGTTGTGCTGATTTTTAGGAGATCGCTGGACAAAAGTTTGTACCGTTATATTAATTCATGTCAGATGATTGCTATATACCATTAAACAAAGTTCTAAGCTTACCAGAAACTGGCTCAGAACAAAACATTCCAGGATGTCTAACCTGACATTCACAATAGTCTTGGCTTTCCAGAGTTCATTAATGTAAGGTGAAATGAGACTGATAATTCCAGTCGAGACATCATCTAGGCTCTGGTGTCCATAATGGGCAAAAAGGGTGCAATTCATTCATTGGTCTGAGGCTTCTCTATACCTGGAAATCCAGCCAGATTGTCGCAGTGTGGCTTTTGATTCATTTCTTGGTACAGAGAACGCAACTTAAGTTGAAGTTGTGTGTTACAGCCGAGTCGATCCAACAGCATGGCTCTGCTGAAAAGGAAAGCTCACGCTCTTTCCCCTGTTTCCCCTCCCCTCTCCCAGATACGTAGTTTTCCATCTTTCTTGCATTTGCTCTGGTTTTTGTCTGACTCTTTGCTGAGTGTCTTCTACTTGCTAACCTGGCAAGGTGAAGGGGAAGATTTCCTTCTTTGAACAGCGGTGAGCTCTCAGGTCAGTGAATTCTCTGTTGGCATCACATGTTGCATCACATGTTCAAGATGCAACTTGAAGTGCTATTAGAGGGGATGAATCCATGCCTAGCAAATACTACAGTGGAATTAACTTTTTCGTGTATGTGGCAAAAATCATCATTTCAGCATAGTTAGAAATAGTTAGAAAGCTTTTTTTATTAAAGATGCATGGAACCCTTGGGATTCTCCCAAGTAGACATGAATTTGGAGTGTCATGGATGTCCTGCATGGCTTGTTTCTGGAATAACTAAGTACACCATGCCTTATTCAATGAATGGTGTACCTTGGACTGCCATAAATTTTGAGTGGGAATTATGCATAGGTAAACATGCTGCGGCTAGCCTGATCTAAAAGGAACAAGTGTTTTAAGGATGACACCGTAGTGCCAGAAACCCTGAAACATCAGTGTCCACGAGATCTCCTACTGTGGCACGAAGGATTGGGATCGTCTCCTTTGTGTTGGTAATTCGTTGGAAATAGGCGCTGCATTGAGTCTGTTTTCTTTCAGATGATCAGTTTACGGGGAGAGGATGGTCTGCCAGAATGAATGTTATTTGATACGCCTCAAGAAATCCCAAGCCCTAATAACTAGCAGTAGTGTGCTTAAGAAAACAAAATGCAGAAAGATAGCGTGAAGCATAAGTATGTAA
The DNA here is from genome assembly GCA_013398915.1 of Dromas ardeola. NCBI lineage: Eukaryota > Metazoa > Chordata > Aves > Charadriiformes > Dromadidae > Dromas > Dromas ardeola. The sequence continues at coordinate 230,249 of VYZM01015772.1, read as the reverse complement.
TGTCTGCCACTTGTTCTAAATGTGCAGATTATTGCCCATTTAACATTTTCTTGTTAACTGCCTGTACATAGTTTATCTTGAGAAGAAAGAACTGGGATTGGGGAGCAATTTAGCCATGTTTCAAACTATAGAAATTAATGTTTTACCAAATTAGCAGTAGAATGGCTCTTTGTCATATTTGGTTTGCTGATGAGTTATCAGTTACCTGTTGACCAGTTGACGACCAAGAGCTTGACTGTATTTTCTCATCTTTTGATCTGTCAAAAGTCAGATCCCCCATCCTATTCCCCCTAAATGAAAGCAAATTCAACAGAAGAAGGGAAGAAGGGTTTGACCTTAGAGAAGTGCATGTTGGTGACAATGCCAGCTTCCAGCAGCTTTGCTACAAACGCTTCTGTAGCAAATACGTTCCCCTCCTCCCTTGCTGCTCTCTCTGCTATGACCCAGCAATACTAGAAGGACTAGCAGTTCTGTGTGCTCAGAAGTGATACTAAAAAGTAAATATGTCTTGTGTATACCATTGGTCAAGTTCTCCCAGTTTCCTTGTCCCATGGAAGCAGCTAGGAGTTGTGACAGCCAGTAGATGGAGGAGAAAAACTGAAGGTGTTGAGCACAAACCTGTCAATTTGGTAGTTTATCAGAAGAAACGTGGTGGTGTTGGGGAATGCATTAATCCCATGAGACTGGGTGGTGAAATGTGCAAAGTGGAGAGATGTGTTTTGTAAGAGATGATGTTTTAGCACTTGTCATCACACTTGCAAGGAGCTGGGAACTGTCAGTTCCCCTGTGCACTCTCAAAATGGATAAAAGGCCCTGTTCAGGGTTAAAAGTCTTGCTTGCAGTGTTTTAATTCCCTAGTGGAGAGAATAACTTGCCTGCTCTTTTGCTTTCAGCCTTAACGCAGCACCTACTCCAGCTTGTGGCAGCATTAGCAATTTGAAAGGCACCCCGGTGGCTACTCCCTGTACTCCTCGGCGTCTGAGTTTGGCCGAATCCTTCACTAACCTCCGGGAATCCACCACGACGATGAGCACGTCTCTGGGGCTGGTGTGGCTGCTGAAGGAAAGGGGCATCTCGGCAGCAGTGTACAATCCGCAGAGCTGGGACAGAGCCAGCAAAGGCACGCTCCTTAACACGTACCCCCCTAAAATGGCGATCATTCCTTCCACTCCACCAAACTCACCTATGCAGACACCTTCTTCATCCCCTCCATCTTTTGAGTTTAAGTGCACCAGCCCACCTTATGACAACTTCTTGGCTTCGAAGCCTGCTAGCTCAATCTTGAAAGAGGTGAGGAATAAAAAGAACATCAGGAACAGTGAGAGTCAGACTGACGTGTCTGTTTCCAACCTTAATCTTGTGGACAAAGTCAAGAGGTTTGGTATCGCCAAAGTTGTGAGTTCAGGGCAAACGTCAGCTCCTCCTTTAACTGATGACCAGGGACCTCTTCTCTGTGGGGCACAAGGACCGGTGAGGGCCCTTGTTCCTGGAGGCCTGGCACCAGATGGTCTCCCATTGGGCTGCCCTGCTGTGACCAGTGCCATCGGGGGCATCCAGCTCAACACTGGCATCCGAAGGAATCGGAGCTTCCCCACCATGGTGGGTTCCAGCATGCAGATGAAAGGCCCAACGTCTCTCACTTCGGGGATCCTCATGGGAACCAAGCTCCCGAAGCAAACTAGCTTACGATGAAGGACTCTATTTTTACAGCTAGTCTTTTTAAATAAAAATACTCAAATTCTTTCTCCGATCCTTTTTTCCTTTCCCTACCACCCCTTCATTGCCTCTTGAGTTTGACAAATCAACTTTGTGCCTAATGGGAGAAATGTGTATAAAATTGTATAAAATATGTAAATATGTACCAGATCTATTGTAACTAATTGGATTATTTTACTGTTCGATTGAGTGCAAAAGGCTCTACGTTATGATTGCTGTATTAAGGTTAACTTGCTAACCTTTTGAAAAGTTTTTTTGTTTTTTTTAAGATGCACTGAAAAAAAAACACAAAAGAACAAAACCAACAAAAAATAACTTGACTAGGAAAACATGAATTCCGTAGCTAGCCTAACTTGAGTTGAAGGTGCATGGGAAGCTATTGAATGTGTTTTGTGAGACCTCGCATTACATCACTTGAAGCATGGGAGCGTTTGTGCTTTGTTAAATGCTAAAAAAAAAAAAAAAAGGCACTTGGTTTAACATACGGTAGTTTTAATTTTGCTTCTGTAGATGAGTTGAGCTGAGTTATTGGAATGCCTGGCTATTATGCCTGAATGGATTAAACTGTTTTTGTTTTGGTGTTTTTTGTTTTTTTTTAGTTTTTTCTGTTCTGTATTCTCCTCCTCCCGGAGGTGCTAAACTTGAACTAAAACTGTGTTGAGGTCAGCAGGCCTAGTGGGTACCTGGAATTTGACATATTCCTACCACCGCTGTTTCATTTGGCACGCTTACACTCTGTGTGACTTTTTTTGTTTTTTGGTTTTTTTTTTGTTTTGATCGGTTTTTCAATGCTGCACTGGATTGTGAAAGGGAAAATGCTTTACTATGTGTTGCTGCCACTGAAACCTGCTTTGTCAGTGCCCCCGAAGAAAACAGTTTTCACAACTCGTGAGGTAAACATGGCAGTGACTTCCTAGAAATCAAAGTTGCGGAACAGATTGACAGATAAGAATGTTATAAAAGAACATGTAGCAAAAACAGTATTCGAAAAGGTGAGTCCTTGAAACCTCAGCAGAGAACCACAAAAAACATTTAGTAACGGAATGGTACAAGCTGGAAAGAGCAACTTGCAATCCCCCTGCTGATCCTCAGGTGTCATGCCTGTGGGGGACCCTGGCCTTGTGAGCAGGGCGAGAATTTTCCCCGCTCATTTTCTGTTTTGTTTTTTTTCAGAGAAACCTTTTTCATCCAAAGTTGGACCTTAGCAGAGGTAAAAATATGGGAAACGCTTTATTCCACAGTGTTTTTAAACTGAAAAAAAAAACCATCTCCTAGTACCAAACATATAACCCCTGCTTTTTCAGAAAAGAAACAAAAGACCTCGCACAACCTTTAGTTACAGCCAGGCCATCCTAATTCGTATTGCAATTTCCTTCTCTGTTTCTCCCAAACTTCTGCTGGGTGCTTGTAGAAAGGATTGAAATATCCTGGAACTGGAACAGACTGGGGGAGCTGAGCTTGCTCCTAGAGCTGAGCTGAGACCTGTATTTTTTTGGAAGGGAGGATGGAGAGGAGCGAAGGAGGGAGGGTTTAACATCTGCTTTTTTTTCCTTGCACTTCTTGTGGCATCTAAATCAAGCTCCCTGTTTGTTACCGTAATCACACTACACGTAATTGCCGTGAATTGCCATTTGTACCAGACTGTTACTAAATCATTAGCACTGATAATTTCTTGTATAAATGAAACTGTCTTTTAGTCTTTGTGACGAGAGATGGGTGGGTGGGTTTGGGTTTGTTTTTTTTCCTGAATGAAGTAGTTATTGCGGTAGTGCTATGGACACTAAGGATATTTTTTGAGAAAGAAAAAACACATCGGTCAGTAACTGCATGTGTTTGAAGACTTCTATTTATTCTATGAACTTAAAATGTTTTAGTAAAATGTCATCAGCTCTCTTTGCTGTTGTATGTGTGCACTTCTTGCAAGTAAATTTAACTATCTTTTTATTTGAATGTATCTTGAAACAGTAGATAGAATAACAGTTGATTCTGAAAAAAATCGTGGACTTAATGGACCATTTTATATACCCAGAGGAAGAAAGCAATACCATATGAGAACTTAAAAGTGTAGAAGTTAATCATGCAATCAGGAAGTATTATTTAGCCTTTAAATAATCCGCAGGAGCTGTCCACCCACCGGAGAAAGCAATTGTAACACACCAGAAAGATGAAATTTAAATTTTTCTTCACTAATATAAATAAAATAACAGAAAAGTTGCATTGTTGTGTATTATTAAAACATTTTTCCTCTTCTTTTACAGTGATAAATATTCCACCTTGATCCCTTGCTTTCACCTCTCAGTCAAAGCAAAATAGGAGGCCAGCACCAGGTTCGGTTTTTAAATTCTTAGGCACAGAAGTGGCTGAAGAGTTTTGAGATTTTAAGATTGCTGGAATTGGTGAAATTTGGGTCAAAACAAAAAATATAGAAGCAAATGGAGGGTTGGGGTTTTTTTTATTTGAGTTCCAAGAAAGAAGAACTGGACATTGTGTGGTTTGTGTATTTTGAGCAGGAGAGGAGTGTGAACTCTCCTGCCTAACATGATGCAAAAACTATAGTGACAAAATGTGAAAGTACAGAGTAAGGAGGAAACATCCTGTCTTTTCCAACAGAGACAGAAGTGAGGTCTGCTGTTAGCTAGGATCTTTGTTGCCGAGGGAGGAAACAGACCACTGATTAAATCCCAGGTCATGAGGAACTCCCAAAATCCTGCACACCTGGGGAAAGCTAAGTAGTGGTGTAAGAGGGGGTAGTCAGGCAATAAATCATACCAAGATTAGACAGCCTCATACATGGAGGAGAGGGACGTGTGTGAGGTTGGGAGGGATACAATACCATTTATATCACATACTTGCTACAGAGAGAAATCTGGAAAGCAGTAATGCCAAAATAAACTCTTGGAGGGCTTGCGTTAGTATGACGCAGTGCTGTACGACAGCTGGGAGAAAGGCTGATGCCGCGATGCACTGGGCACATCCAGGTACCGTGTCCGTGAGTACGGAGACTCATCCTTCCCGTCTGCCCGGCTCCCAGCCTGCGGGAGGCTCCTCACTGGAAGGTTAATGGTTAACGGGAGGGATCCAGGGAGGACGGGCACGAGCAGGGTTCATCCAGCCCTCCAGGCCTGAGGGCAGGCTGAGTTAAACAAGCGGCACTCCAGGGAAGAGGATGCTGAGGCCAGTCCACAGGGTGCCTACCTCTTTAGGATGAGTAGGATTTGGGATTCAGTTAGCCCGTGGGAGGGTGTGTACATGTGAAATGGAGAAGGAAATCTGGAAACCATCACAGATGTCTGCAGAAGAGAGAGCAATGAAGGAAGCCTTGATGTGGACTCGCAGTGGGACCTATTAATGAAACTTGATGCTTAAGGTTTAAAAAGAGAAAAGTTCTACTTGGAGAAAACAGCATTCTGTTAGTGATAAATACCATATCGGGATATTGCTTGGTCCATCTGGACCTGATCTGTCCTGCGCTCCTTTGAAAAGCAAATGTTCACAGAAACATGAGCCTAGAAGGACTCCAACTGAAATTGGAGAGTTTTAACATCATAGGCTCTACCTGCATGTATCTTATTGCAAGACTGTAGTATTAAGCTGTGAGCATTTTGAGGAAGATATTTTCTCCTATTATAATTAATAAATAAAATTTTAAATAGTAATTCAGACTAGAGAAGTCCTTTTCTACAGGCTTATATGTTTTACCTGGATACTGCAGTGGACAAAGTCAGGCGCCGGTGGCCTCATGAGGTACTTTCCTGCGCCTTTGGGAGCGAGGACCCAGCCCTGCAAGTCCAGTTCCTGAATCCCTTTGGCTGTCGCCTTGGTCAGAAGCTTCAACCCCTGAGCTCATTGCCAGTGCCATCAGGGGACAAGCGACAGTGACGTATTAGCCAGGGAAGGCAAAAGAAATGAATGTGCAGCAGAAAATGGGAAGGTAAAATTATTTGATTGCACCCAGGAAGATTTCCAAGGCAGTTGTACAAGTGACGAAAATGAAGTTTAACGCAGTTCCCTGCATGGTCCTACACCAGCCCAGCTGCTGCGTAGCCCCGCAGAAACCCGCCTCCCGGGCTCTCATCTGCTTCTAGAGGGAGCTGTTGGTTGTATAGACGCTTTCAAATGATCTTTCACAGCTTACTAATTGTAAGCCCTCACAAACTGCAAAACAAATGTTCGCTCGTTCTGCGTAAACTCTTGCCTTATGCCAGGTTGCCTGCTGTCCTCTGCTTTATAAGCTCTGCCTGTGGTGGGATTTCTCCTGTCCTGGCAGTTCTTGCTGTACCTGCAGCAGCTGCTGGCTTCTCTTGCTTTCTCGGAACAGGCTGCCCCAGTGCTCCATGCCACTTTCCACGGCCCGCAGGGAGCTCTCGGAAACCACTTGCCCACACGGTGTGGGAGCTGCTGTGATGCAGCGCCGGCCTGCGCTCTTCACCGAGACAGGAAGGTACGTGCTGAAGTGAAATACGCCATCAGCCCCCAGCCTGGGTAGCCAAGGATCAGCCCTAATCTTTGACACCATATGAGCTTCTACCTGTGTTTCTGTGCTGTTACATGGCTCTGACCCAGGGGGCCGAAAAATCCCCCTGTGACATTGCTAGCATTGCAGTTTTGCAATGCCCTGCTCGCTTCTTGCTCCATTCTCTCCCCATAGCAGCCACCCTCTCTGCGTGCACCCGGCCTGGGTTTGCCTCCCTCCTCTTGCTCCTCGTCCTGCAAGACACTGGCTGTCATCGGCGCAGCCCTCTCAGCTGCTGTCACTGGGTGCTGTGGCACTGTGGTGGCACTCAGGGTCCTGGGTGAGTTTTGTGTAAAAAGGAAACATCTTTTCTGGGTATCTGGGTATCCCCTTTTTACATCTTTTCTCCTTCCCAAATTAATAGCTCCCCCCTGCTATTCTTGCTGGTGTGCATGAATGCTCCTGCAGTGATCTAAATCTTTGGCTTTGGAAAGAATGGGGGGTTGTTGTTCATATTGTATTGTTATCGTCTGACTTTTTAAAAAAAGTATCCAGAAGGATGCATGTAGTGCTGGGTTTTTTCGCTTTGCTTGGAGATGTGCATCTTCTGTGCCAGCCAAGTGAACAGTGATGGTGTCTAATAAGCAAGTGCATGTGGATATACTGACTTTCAGGCTATCATGTGTCTGAAGGTAAATTGACCGTAAATTATAAACCCAGCTTTGCCAAAGGCCTGGAACTCTAGGGGAAACTTGGATTTTATACAACCGTGAAAATCCAGAGGTTTAGCATTCACTGCAGGTCCTACAGAAGAACTGGCCTTCAAGGTTGCATTCCTGGGAAAGGAAAACTGATCAAATACCCACATTGACAAAGGCAGACGCAGGGAAACCAAAGAGGGAATAAGTGCAGCCCACTGAGGTCAAGGGAAATCGAAGCTGAGTCAGGCAAATCTCCTCAAGGTACAAAAGGAGCAACTGGAGATTGTGCAAGGGTAGGAAATCTGTGGGGGTGCAGGACCACTCTTCTCTGTCAGATACTTCACCCTAGTGATTTTAGTGGATTTTGGAGGAAACACCCGGTTTCTGCTTCTGGAAACAATGCTGGTATTTGGAGAGTGTCTTAGTTTCTCCTTCAGGACAGTAAAGTATGCCACAGGGTAACAGGCTGCCTGAGCCATCTGGACATGTTTAATGCACTTGGATGATTTCAAAGCAGAACAGAACTATTGCATAAACTAAACCTTAAAAAACCCAATGTCTGATGAATTGGTGCCTCTGCTCTGAAACGGTCCTTCATCCTTGCAATATCCAAGTATCTCAGAAACTTTACTGGATGCATCTTCACTATCCCACAGCAAGGAACATGGTCATCCACCTCTGAAAGCTGGGTTGCAGGTGAGAGGAGGGTGAGGTGCTGAGAACGGTGTGTCTAAGACTGGGCTTTGGACACATAGGATGTTCCTTGGAGAGTCAAGACTGGTATTCCAGCCTTTTGAGACGCTTCCCTCTTTCCTTTTGCATGTCTCAAAAGCTCTGGATGGCCCCATAACATAACACTGTGGTGCAGAGAGGTCTAACAGTTGCTCCCAACTTCCTGAACACACTTGTTGGCAGCTCCCCATATTGAGTTGAAAAGTCCAGCAGTGCTGGTGAGATGCGTCCTGCCTTCCTCTGGTACAGACAGGATCTGCAGCCCGTCGCTTGGATTCGAGTTGAAGAATTAGCATTGTTCAGCTCTGCTACGGCATCTCGCTGGGCGCCATTCAGACCTACTTTAGTTCAGTTAACAAGCCAATTGAGACCACAGAATGGCAAGAAAAATAATAAAGGGCCTAAAGTTATTGGTGTTTAACAATGTCCTTAGCTGTAATATAGGCAGCAGGCTTTCATGTGAGAATGGCGTATACTCAAGAAGTTGATAATGTCTGTATTTAAAAGATTATAGAGATTATTTTGTCCTGCTGAAATAGGCTTCAAGCTGCGCTGAATCCAATTGCTGTTCAATTGACACAGGCACTCAGGAATGATTAAAGCTTTAACAAGCCCACAGCCAGACTTTTTTTCTTTCTTTAGGAGAATTTTAATGAACTCAGGGGGTACAAAAATTGAACATACAGAAAAGCCTTTCACTGCTCTGCTAGGACATTATAACATTCACATTTTGTCTGACTTGCAAATTCCTCGGCTTGGGCTGTGGAGAGGGACTGCCTGGTTTTGGGGCACTGGAGCTCGCTGGGGCGCGCAGAGCTGGGCTGGGGTTGGGAACACCTGGCTGCGGCGTGTCCCCAGCACATCCCTGCTGCTGCCCCACCTGCGGCAAGGATGGAGGGGCCGGCGACACAGCAAAGCCTGGGAGCGCAGAGCAGGATCCACACGCGTTCCTGTATGAAATCCCAGGGCAGATGAGACTGTTCGGGATGTACACGCTGCCCCAGCTCCTGGGGACAGTTGCCCCTCCTTGCTCTTGGGGGGCTGCCTGGGTTTCCTCTCACTTCCAGGGGGAGAACGCTGCTTCCACCCTCTTTTCGCGGCTGCCGTACGCATGGCCCTGCAAGAGCAGAGCCACGGGCTCTTCCCCACTCGTTTACCTGGAGTTCGCAATGAGCCGCTCTGTTCATGGAGACTTGCCCAGCACCTGTTTTGAAATGAAGTTAACAAAGCTGGAACACAGCTAATTGAATCAGGCGCACGGAGAAAACAAACTGTCTTCAAATGCAAAAAGGTATTGATTTGCTATTTTGTCAGTGTTACTTTAGCCCCTACGCACGCTCTTCCATAAAGATGCATCTGAGTAGAGCTAAATTAAATGTCAGAGAGCTGGCTGTGCTGGGAAACTCCCCTCCCAGACAAGCACCAGGAGGTTGTGCCAACGCGCTGCCGTGTGTGCCGAAATCTGTGGGGCACTTCTCAGCCCAAAGCTTTTACTGGACCTGAGGGGCTCGTACCCAGCTGCAGGGGCTCCATCCCCTGGGTTGCCCTGTTTGCCCTGGGTTAAAGCAGAGCAGCCTGGAGGGTCGCTAATACCCTGGGATGAGCATTGCAGTGACCAGAATTGTTTGGCTTCCCGAATTTGCTGGCCCCCCTGTTTAGCTCCGATTGGCACCTCCAGGTCATCTGGGAGCTGAAGGGTGTCTCAGCAGCCTTTACAACCTTTTCCTAGCTTGGGAATTTCTTTTGCTCCCAGAGGAGCTGGTGACTGATGTTTTGAGGAGGAGGAGGACTTTTCTGAGCTGCTTACAGCCAGCTCCCCCTCACCTCCAGGAACAGAGCTGTGTCCATCCTGGGGCAGCAATTCCTCTTACCTTGATGATTCCTGCAATTGTCCCCAGACCAGCTCTCCTGAGTGTCAAGAATGAAGAGGAGACATCCACTGCAGCTACAAGTTTGTGTCTTAGCGGCACCTGAAAAAACATGTCAGTCCTGAGCTGGGTTTTAGGTGGTAAAGAAAGGGCTTTTTAGGCAGAATTGAGACCTGTAGGTCCTGACTTGAGGTCCTGAACGGGTCCCTGCCTGGTGCTCCGGCTCCACGCAGGTGCCTGACCTGAGCAGGGCTGTGGACATGCGGTGTTGCCTTGCCTCAGGCTGCGTCTCCATGCGGGTGTGTGAGGGCTGGGCAGCTCAACACCTGCCCGAAATCCAGGTGAGGTTCAGTAAGAAGCTCTTTTCTACTAAAAGACTGAGGGACGGGTGGACCCAAAAAGCATCTGCAAACACAGCATTTGGACCGTGGCAGGATCAAGGCGTCTGCAAAGCACACGTTCTTTTGATAGTTATTTCAATGCCCAGTCAGAAGAGGGCCCCCATTTACCCATACAGTCTGGAGAGATTAAATGATGTACGCTTTAAATCCTCACTTGGATGCCAGGTACGTCACTGCAAGCCTGTTTATTCCCCTGGTCTATTTTACAGCACTGTTACAGCTTAAATATTAAAACCAGCATGTGCAGTGACTGTAAAAAAAATTAGACCAAGTTTTGTCTGAAGCTCTCCGGCACCCAGGAAAGGCAGCAGATGCGATGACTTACAAATGTCATGCTGGTGGTGGGCTGGCAAAGAAGAATAATGTTTTCTCTTAATCGCTCTGAAAACCAGCGAAACTTTTCTTGCAATAGTATCACAAGGAGAAAGCAGATTTCACAGGTGAAACTACTTTTCCTGTAATTGGCGTTTTTGTGATTTAAAACGAGCAGATGCTCAGTCAAAGGCAATGGTGGCGGTGGTTTGGCAGGGGTGGAAGTGTTATTTTGTGCCTGGGAATGGTGCCTTGGAAGTTATTCACCTGCTGGGGACACAGAAAGTCCCAACCCTGATAACTGTGAGAGCAGTGTCGCCCCCCCAGCCCCCCCCGGGACCATGGTCTCGCTCACAGGGCAGGAGTTTTGCAGCACAAAGGAGGGGGCTGTGGGGCTCCTCTTACCTGGAGCCTTGTGAGCCGCCGGGTGGTGAAACCACTGTCGTGTGTGGCAGGTGACAAAAAGGTGCCTCTGTCCTGGGGGAGCAGGGGAGAGGCTTGCAAAAACCCCCGAAACCATCATCCAGCTGCGCTGAGGACCATGAGATTTCAAGGACGTCTTCAGAGTCCTTCAAAAGGGAGAGGAATAGGATGAAACATCTTTGACCTTCCTGGAGGGAGGGACATGGCCCTGCCTGGGTGAAATGAGACAGAAGAAAAAAAAAAAGGTTTTTTTTTTTTTCTAATTACAACATTCCCCAGCACTAAGGCTAAATTTGTAACATCACCCATTCCCAGCCCCACCCCACCCCAGCAATATTATAATATTACACCCTTCAATAAGGGTAGAAACACTTTTAAATATTGTTTGAATGTTCCTGTCAGTAAAAGATAGTAAAGTAGAAACTTACTTTTCTCCCAACTTACTTTTAAAGAAGCATGACTGCTGAGAAATGTGTGCATTTTAAAATTAATTTGTATTTTCCTCAGGTTAAAAAAAAAAAAAAGATTAATTGGTTGAGAATTATGGAAAAAAATGGGCACTTCGGGCTGTTTTCCTGTAGGCAATAGTCAAAACTAAGGAGAGAATTCAGGTGTTTAGAGACTCATTATGTTTGGAAAGGAACCAAGAAAAGCCAGTCGAGGTGGCTCGGAAACTGGTTGACTGGAAGGAGCTTGAGAGGAAGAAAAGTTCGTGCAGAAAAGCAGCTCCACGTTTTCAAGAGGAGATCCGCAAAAAGAGAGGTTTGGTGTTACTAGGGAAGAAAATTCCCCATTACCATTTGCTGAAGTCTCCCTTCCCTCGCAGATTTCTGCGGTGCTGTCTCTCTCTCCCAGCTGCTGCTGGGAACAACTCAAAATGTTTCCGTGTTCGGCTCTTGGCATAACCATTTCGTTTTGTTTCCCAGTCTTCTCAGTTTTGGTAGAATTTTGGTTTAGCCCAAATATTTTGCGTATTGTTTCCTGTGCCTTGCTTTTGCCTATTAACTGCTGTAGAAATTGCTACAGAGACACTCACCCGCCTCTTTCCTTTGGCAAGCACCTGCTTTTCAGCATGCGAAAAACGCATTCCTTTTCTTATTAATGTACATATTCAGGAGAAATTCTGTGAAATACGCAGTGCAAGATCATCTTCTTTTTTCAATTTAGGGAATTCCTGTGAGAACCAGCTTGCTGAGGCAGACCCAGGAGGGGTTACCTTGGAGGGGGAAGGAGGAGAGTGCAAGTAAAACGCCTTTTGCAGGCAGGACAGCGAGGGGACGCACTGGACAGTCCCCAGGGTGCCCGTTTTGCACAGGCAGGGATTGCTGCCCTGCCCTGTGCCGGGTAAGGGCTGAGGACAATCTCCCTCCTCCTCCCCACGCCAGTGGGCGATAGCCAACTCGGGCTGGCCCCGTGACACTTGGGAGCGACCCGTTTCTTTTTAACACACTGTGACCAGACTGCTCTGGTGCCTTCTCCCCCTCCCCTTCTACCCCTTCCCCTTGGACACGCGGAAAAATTTGTTTACTTTGAGGGTGGCAGAGCACGGGAACAGGCTGCCACGAGAGAGGTGGTGGAGTCTCCTCTGGAGATCTTCAAACCCCACCTGGACACGTTCCTGTGTAACCTGCTCTAGGTGACCCTGCTCTGGCAGGGGGGTTGGACTAGGTGATCTCCAGAGGTCCCTTCCAACCCTTACCGTTCTGTGATTCCCTATGGATCATCTTCTGCTCTGTTCAGGGAACTTTCCTCACCCCCTCCCCGAATGAACGCTTGGCTAACCACACGGCAGGGAATGCTCTGTTTATTCCGTGATTCGCAGCTGTCAGCAGAACTTTCACATTTAGTTGACAACATGAAATAAATAAGCCAGGAAGGTGAAACGAGTTGGTGTCATTCCTCTTTTTCTTTTAGTTTTAGCACTGTTGACTGTTCACGACAAACACAAGGGTTTGGTGTATAACTCAATCCCTTACAAATGGGGTCACCATGAAGATAGCTGTCCTCTTCTGGCAGCAGTGTGCTGTTGTGTTTATATTTGGACAAGTCCCTCTTAGAGCTCACAGATATCGGGACTGTCACAAGATTTCTCTAAGAAGTGGCTCATTTGTCTGACTACTCAGCACATTTACATTGCAGAATGAAGGCACTTTCCTGCCTCTCTTTACAGTAAGACACCCAGCAAAATGCGGTGACAGGACAAGAAGGGATAAGTGAAATCATTTTAATATCAGTGTATGAGAAACCACAAAAGAAAGAAAACATTTTCTGGAAAATTCTGCATATGTATATATTGCATCGTAGAGTCTTACAGACAAATTTACATCCAATACATGATATATTTTAAAACACTGATTCGAAGAGGACAACAAATTAATTTTTCTCTTTCTGTACAGACATGGGAGTGTGATTTTTTTTTTTTTCCTGTTGCTATAGTTTGCTGTTCTTTAGGAGGAGTACTCATATTCTTCAGCACTGCGGCGTCCAAAATCCATCCAGCCCATGTAGTCTCTGTCATTTATCCTGTGCGTAGGATCAATGCTCTGTACCCTGTTTCCCATAACTGAGAGCCTTCCAGTGGGACCTAAAGAAAAAGCAGTTGGGAGAGCAGAGAGTAAGTAGACACATTTTTCAGCTTCATCCATTTTCTGATCTGTTTTATACTCACTAGCAGATGTCTGCAATTGTTGCTTGACTTAATACAGACCATGTAACACCACTGTCGTGTCACTGATGAACCCGTCATAGAAATGTTATGGGTAATGTTCTGAAAGTGGCTTGGGTTTTTATCGTAAAATAAAACAGATCTTTTTCTCCCTCCTGGCTGGCAGGAAGGAATATGGGCGCATTTCTCCTTTTCCCTTCCTATTTCACTGAAAAGGGAAAACCCAAACCATTTCTCAGTCTTCCTATCAGACCGCCCCCTTGCTTGCTGGTATTGGGAGAGTTGCTCTACAGGCAAAATAACTCTGCTTGAGAGCAGTCTTGGGCCTGAGACAGAATTCCTCCACAGTCCCATGTGGCTTTAAGAGCCATAAATGTAAGTACAGGAGCTCTTGCTCTGCAAATTCAGTAACAAGCAAGGTAGAGTTATCAATCCCAGCTTTTGTGGAGAAGTAGGAATAGTCCTGAAATGGAGAAAGTTGTGTCTGGAATTTACAGCTAGAGATGTCAGTTGCTGGAATTATACACGGCTTATTACTATGTCAGTGGTATTTTCATTGCTTATACAAAGCTTTCATAATTCCTACCACAGTAGGACTGGATGCTGATCTCTGATCTTGCCTTAGCCTTTCTGTCATCCTTCCTTAGGGTGCCAAATAAATGCAAATTATTTGCAAGGAGAATTTATGCTTTAAAAAATAGATGTCATCCTCTGTTTTGACATCATGACATTATGCAACTAAAAATGCAGGGAAAGGTAAATTACTTCTCTTTGTGCTCCCTGAAAACAGCCCAAATTGACTTATGCCAGTAATTACATTGAGCATACACCTTGAGTGAGGAAGGAACAGATTCAATATACATATATATATAGGTTCTATATACATATATCTCTCTCTGTCTCAATATTCAATGCAGACCGAGGCTTGAGGAATACTTGAACTGATCAAAAAGGAAAAGCAGCCCAAATCAAACCCCACAAATCCAAATCTACGCAATTGCCTTGCTTGCAGTTTCTTGTGTTTTGAAGAAACCTTTGGTGACTCTGTGCTTTTATATTTCAAGGTTTTCCCCACGTAATGATTTATAATGAACACGATCCATTAAAAACAAAAACAACTGCATTGTTTCGTTGGTGGTTGCAGAGAAGCAGGAGAGTTAAAGGTACCAAAAAAAGAAACCAGCCATGTTTTAGACATTTACCTAAAACAAAATCGCAAAAAGATTCATTATCTCTAGAAAATAATATTTGTTTACTGTTAAACACTCACACCCCATGAAATTCCCATTTATAATTCAAAATATGCAATTAAGTTGACGAGAATGGCTTCTTGGCACTATAATCAAGCAAGGCTAAGACAGCGCAAAACCATCTCTCGGATGTTGGTATTTAAGCGACTTCTCAGCCTGCAGTGACCTGTTGGCTGTAATGGCTCCCCTGGTGGCATTTTGGTCTGGCCTGGCAAGGGCTCCTTAGAGGACAGTAAATGTGTGTGTCGCTGACTTGACAGCTACAGTGTCTCATCTACACGGTGCCAGATTCATGCTGAAAGCCTGGAGATAAAGTTAATTGAAAGATAGGGGTCATAAACGGTAAAATAAATTTCTTAAAAGCACCACAATTACCTTTCCTCAAACCACCAGAGATGTCCTGCAGAACCAACGTACAGGAAACGCATTCAAAACTCTTGGCAGTTTGGCTACGAGGCTGCCATCTAGCCCTAACCTCTTGAGAGAATTTAACTTTCTCACTGTTTTAGCTGGAAATATTGTCCAAAATCTGTCTTTCTATTAATCACAAGGAAAATGCCATCAATGATGACTGTTAACACCTGCAAATGTCCAGACTCTCTTTCTCCCTACATGGAATTTTCTAGTGAGTCTTATGGTTTTGACAGGTTACAAGTGACTAATACAGTAGAAGTGAGTGTTCTGCAGAGATTGCTTTAATACTGCCCAGAACCTTCAGGTTAAATGAGACTATGTTTTGATTGGAACACTGTAGGTATTGTTACAAATTAAGTAAATACTGTTTGTCCCTGTGAATCTTCTCTTCCGTAACTAGCAAGCACATCTACAAACCGGAGTCCAACTAGCCTAGTCATGTCACAAGAATCCCATCATCTGCTAACAGTCACTTTGTAGAGTTAATTATATATGTCACTTAACAAGTATACAGGAAATTCTCCCTCATATTAATCCAAAGTGTTTTTTTCCCACTTCCTCTGATTAAGCTATTTGGAAATGTCAGCCAGATATTTAAGAGAATATAATGGCTACATAAACTAGAATGAGGAGTTTGGTTTCCGTGTAGGTGAGTGACAACGACTACACTGGGGAAAGGTAATGAGGATTCTGTTTTGTAGAGTCCTTCAATAAGATTCTTATTCAGTAACAGCTTTAAATGTAGCGCTGAATTGTGGAATTTCATATCTGAATTCTATTTCCACAAGGTCATGTGAACTGCTAGAAGTTCCTTAATGGATATTGTGCAAATTGGTAACATGAGATGAAGTCTCTCAGACTATATTAAAAGTGGTCCTTTTTCTGTTGTCTCTGATTTGCCCCTATTCTATGTACACAGATGAATGTGTATGGCTGCATATGTAACGCGTAAGATACACATGGCATCTCTTAATTGCAGACAGCCATCAGAAATAAGAATAGGATTACACCTAGCATACAGGTCAGCAGTGAGGCTCAAGAGAGAAGGGTTAAATGATCTGTGTAAGGTCGTGTGGAGTGACAGAAGAGGAGAAAGCTCTTACTTATGTAAAGTGAACTTTATCCTAAGCACAGTCTGGGACTGGGAGTGAATTCATTTCTCAAAGTCCAGGTAATCCTCATTACTGCCTTCCCCTCGGCCCTCTTTGCTTCTCAGTTGTCCTGTTTCCCTGCAGTACAGGGGATAGACTGGAGTGAAGCTATCCCAAGCAAACAAGATTTGTGTAGTGGCTTTTGTTGAGGTTGGCAGTCAAAAGGCCACAGCAATTAGGCTGCCCATGGTGCTACTGTACTGAGATACAAAGCAGTACAGAGATGAGACAGTTCAAAAGGAAAAATGTTTTCTTGGGGGGGGGGTTTTACATAGACACAAACTCTATGTGCTGCCATTTCTACTGGTAGCACAGACGGCGTGTGTTTGTGTCTATGTAAAACATATGCTGGAAGATGTCAACAGGGACAACTTTACTCTTCCTCTTGCTAGCTCATGTATGTAATACAATTGTTTCCTCCAGTAACTAATAAATCACATCATAAGAATGAAGCCCTTTAATTCCAGTACTCTACCGGTGCTTCATGCCCTTGTTACAAACGCAGTGCCATGGAGGTTTTAAGTAACTTCAAGACTGTGTTCCAAGGCTGCCTGGAACCAAAAACCTAACAGGAACTGACGTGTTTTGAAGCATATGTGCTTTTACTTGTCGCTGCTTTTAGTTATTGTGTTCATAAATATGAGTGCTGATCTTTCAAAAGCTTTCCCACTTTTGTAACTTCCTCTGGGAACAAATACATGGAAAATTCAATACTCAGAAGATTTCCTCAGTACAGGTATTTCTGGCTGAGACGAGGTTAGCCATTTGGTCTGTATTTAGCCTCAGAAAAGTTTTACTGCTCTAGCTTCTAAAAAGGGAGGGAGGGGGTTAACTAAATTTAAAAATTTGAAGAAAATGCAATTACTGTATTTTATCTGAGATACAACATGCTGAAAATAACACCAAAATAATTATAAGGCTATGAAAATAGTAAGTTAAAAATAAAAGCTGAACTATGACCTGACAGGTAGGTTACATTTTCTTCAGTTACCTGTACGCAGCTCTCAGTCAGTGGCTGCTATGTACGGATCTTTTTTTAGTGGAGTTTCGCAGTAGATAAGAGAATGTTCTCTACTTCAGGAATAACCAAGCAAAATCTACATCCTGTCCTTTCTAGGAATTCATGCTAGATGATAACAGGGTTATCTTAACATCTAGGTATCCCTGCAGGAAATTCCACTGACACAGAAGTAGCACAGAAAGAAAGCCATAACCAGTACCTTTTCTGGCTTGCTGGAGATACTTGGCCAACAAAGCGCCGATGTTAGCTCTCTGGTCAATGCTTCCATCCAGACGCGGCACAGATTTCAGCGGGCCAGTAGACGAAGGGGCACGGACGTGCCGGTGATGTTCTGTCAAGCTCTGCTCGAGCTCAGCAGCCAGTGGATTCCCATTGTGCGAGCCCACAGTTTGCTGTCCGAAAGAGCTCGCTGAGAGCACAGCAAGGAACACGCAGATGCATATACCACTGTACATTGCTGGACAGAAAAGGAATGATAGGTTGTTAAAATGATCAGATTTACAACGTCATATGTTCTCCCTACCCCCATCTTCCATTGCAGATGCTAGTTTCTGAGCAAACCAGGGTTGTGTGGGTCTTTTTTTAATGCAGGTAATTGCGGGATCTGCCTTAAGTTGGAAAACATGTAGGTAAATAGTTAAATATCCCTTGATAAGAAGAAGATACACTGGAAGGAATAAAATTAATTCATTGTAGTCTGTGCTATGTCTCCTTAATCTACTCCATTTGCTTTTCTTTTTTGGAAGCTGTAGATCGATAAAACTTAAGGGAGATGAATCTGGCTCTGTGAAAAATCTTAGGATTCAAACACTTCAATATTTTGCTGTTGTACTAAAAACTGCTGGGTTTAGTATACTATTCAGTTTTGTATGATTTTGTTTAGTGTAATACTCAGTTTTGACAAGTTCTATGAAGAGCCTTTACTCTATCAACCTTTATTGATTTGAAATTCAGTGTTCAAAAGGTTTCATCTCATCATACACAGAAAGGAAAAACAAAGAAAAACCAAAATCCAACACCACCCCCCAACATTTGATCTAAAAGCTGGTGGTAAAAGCTGTTTAGTTAAAAGCCGTAAGAAATAACGTGCAACTTAACAATATTCTTCTTCATATAAAACAGAGAATTCAAGTGTAACAGATTTTTTTACTGCTTTCTTAAACAAGTGTTAGACAAAACGATGTCATTTTACTAGATTGTTTGATCATATAAGCTGAAACAGTATTTTTCTAGAAACACAGAAATTACTCTCAGTTTTTAGGAAAAACAAGGTACCTCGTACTTAAGGCTATAGGGGTATTTTCGTGTTATAAATATACATGAATTACCTCATCTATGTGAGAATTTTTGACTCGTTTAAGTTTTTGAACAGTATACTGAACATTATCTTTTAATTTTAAAAGAGGAGAAAAATAAGCTTATTTGCCCACCACACGCACTAGAAAGAAAACATTCGGAACGCATAAAATATGTTCTTTTTGTATTGTTAGGCGATGAATGAAAAGTGTCAAAATGTCCCTCCCGCACGGTTATTAGCGGTGTACCCATCTCGGTTTTGGTACTTAGAAACCAAAGGTGCGTTGCATCCTTTCCACAGAGGTATCTTTTCAACCGACCTGTATTTTACGGATGTATATATGTATTTATGTACATACTAACGACTCCAAACGCAAAACCTCATCGTTCCCGGTAGTTGTTTCTTTCGCAGCGCGCTCGCTCGCCCCCACCCCGGGCAGCCCCGCCGCTGCCCGCAGACCCTCGCCCCGGGCTGGGGACCGACCGACCCTCCGCCCGCCGGGGAGCAGCCGGAATTCCTCTCCCCCGACGGACCCGGCTGCGTTTCCTCCGGCAAACGGCGGGAGATGCCTTCAGAGCCGCCGCACAGGTAAGCGCCTGGCACCCCCATTTAACCCCCCCCGCCCCCCCCAGCAGAGATGCAGTCAGAGCAGGGGCGATGGGTGCTTCCTACCTTTCCGCTGCGCCTTCCCGAGGAGGGAGCGAAGCCCGTTGTGTGCCCAGGCAAGGAGGGAACTTGGGGGCGACTCAGCCTCGCCCCCTTAAATAGCGGCGGGCGCCGCGGCGGTGTTTGCACAGCTCTGACGCAGGCCGGGGCCGCCGCCCGCTCAACCCCCCCGTCCCGGG
>VYZM01015772.1:180984-210891 GCA_013398915.1 Dromas ardeola | reverse complement strand
GGGCGGGCGGGGCGGGCTCACCCCGACCGCGCCGTCGGGGGCGGTGGGAGCTGCGGGGGTCTGGGGGCTCGGGGTCTTCGCCCTGCGGCCTCCGGCGACTTGAGCCCGGGGGCCACAAGCGCCTCCAGCCTCCCCTCCCTGGCGCCCTCCCCTTCGTCTCTGCTCAGGAGTTTTATTGTTAAATAACACAAAGGCAAGGACGTCCGGCAGAAAGCCGGGAATGGGGACGCCTTCGACCTGGTTCTCCCTCGCCGACCCCCAGAGCGACACGTCTCCCCCGGCCGCTGCGGGGGGACCGCTGCCCGGTCCCGCTGCCCAGCAGCCATGCCCGCCAGGTCCCCCGCAGCCTCCGCCGCCCTCCCTCCCTTCCTCCCCCCTCCTCCTTTTCGGAGTGGGGAGGAAATCTCCTCCGTTCCGGGCCGCCCGGGATGGAGGGGAAGAAATCTCCTCCGTCCCGGGATGCCGCGGCGAGGCCAGGCCGGGCCGGGCGCTTGGCACGGCCGGGGGGGGCGGCTGTCGCTGGGGGAGCCCAGCCTGCAGCCGGCAAATAACCCGCTGCCGGCAGCTTCACCGAGCCCGCCTCCAGGAGCAGCCTTTTCTCGGGACGCGGCGCTGGGCTCCGGCGTGGCCGTGCCGAGTTCGTGTCTTAATTTTTTAAGTTTACAACTTGGGAGGCAAGCCAGCGCCGCAGGTCGCTTTTCCCTCCTCGGAAAGGCAGCCGGGCAGCCCGGCTTTCTTGTAAGACACCGATGCTCTCCCGGGAGCCCGCAGTGCTGTTGCGGGGGGTGCAGGAGCCGGAGGGGGCCGGGGCCGTGCCAAGCCGAAACGGCAGCCGAAGGGGGGTTCCAGCCCTCCGAGGCGGGCCGCGGGGATGCGTGTGTGGGTCCTCAAGTCACAGAAGAAGGGAGTCCCGGGGAGGGAGCTGCGCTTCTTCCCCATCTCATCCCCCGCTCCGGTGCTCCGTTGCACCCCGGCCCGGGCTCCGTCCCCGGGCTGGGCTCGGCCCGACCCCGCGGCCCGGCTCTTCCCGCGGCGGCCGGCAGAGGNCCCCCCCCGCCCCCCGCCCCGCAACACTCCTCCCGCTTCGCCCGGGGCCGCTGAGCCCGACGCCGGGAGGCTCGACGAGAGGGATAAATTCCCCGAAAAGCCATGAAATCCCGTGGCAAGAGGGTGCCACGCGGCGTGGGAGTAGGGAGAAAAAGCCGACCTGCCGGCACCTCCTCGGCGCGGGGGAGCCACGGCCCAGGGACGTGGCCAGCGGCCCCTCAGGCCCAACGGCCCCTCATGGCCAATGGTTCCTCACGCCCAACAGTTTGCCATGCCCAAAGGTTCCTCACGCCCAAGGGTTCCTCACACCCAACGGCTCCTCGTGCCCCACGGCTCCTGAGCTGAGGGCCTGGCCGTGCGGAAAGCCACACCGCAAAGCGCTGCTGGCGTGGCTTGGAGCTTTACTGGCGTGTGAGGGGTGTTGTGGCCTCCGGCGTTCCCGCTGCCTTGGTGGGGTGAGGCTGGGAGGTGACAGGGGTGGCCATGCATGAGGTTTGTCATCCAGTCTCAGCCGCTGACCGGGGTGTCTGGCACCGAACGGGATGTGCTGACTGGACTGAGGGCTGCTCTTCAGCTCCCACGTCGGCGCTGGTGTCGGGCAAAGGTGCCATCCCGAGGCAATTAAAAAAAGAAAGCAAAATCAAAACCTACTTTGAAAACAGAAAAGTAAGTTGAAGTGGATTGGCGGGGGAAAGAACAATGCTGAAATTGTTCCAGCAGAACCCATCCAAGTGCTACTTTAATGGCTCTGTCTTGCCTCTGAAGAAAAAACCCCAGTAATATTCCTGATAATTCAATTTCACTCTTTTGGCTTGGTGGAAAAAATGCTCACTGCTATTAGACAATTAAATAGGCAATGTTGAATTGAACTGTAGGTGTCTGGGAAAAGTATCACAATCTTTCTGGGAAGGTACAATACAATAACAATTCTGGTAGAGTCACATCAAGCCCTTGTGAAACTCGCTGTAGATAATGAGTTCCCAAGGGACCAGCCCAAACCTTAATAGAAGAGAAAGACAGAGAACTTACTAATATATGCATATGCATAATTCATATCGCAGAGGTATAAATATAAATGCAGGCATTTAAGGCTGAAATATTTGCCTGGTTGAACACATACACACTGTAGGAATTCATTTATGTTGAGCTAATTTGGAATATCAGTTCACTTATAAATATAGCCAGCAACGCACAAATGGAGTGAGAGTGTGTGTGCACGTGTGTACGCGTGGCAGCCAAACTTACTATTTGTGTTCGTGAACATGCAGAAAGGCAACAACATAAAAAATCGAATAGACAACACAGGAATGTTTGCTGGATAGTTACATGCATAAATTTCTGTGAGATCTCTGTGCTTTTGTAAGATCGTAAACTAGCTTTTTCACTGTACCTCTGAAGTGGTCAAATTACTGTATTTGCAGTAAGGGGGTCAGGAACGCAACAGTGCAAGCACAGTGTGAAGTTTTCCGGTTCATTCTGCCTACCTGTTCTTTACATTGACTGCAAATGCTTGTTTTTCTTATTTAGCCATCGTAGCGTGTGAAGAAAGTTAGTGAGGCTACGGCATCATGTCAAGTTCTGAAAGTCAGCAGTTCTGCACCATCTACAACTTCGGTTATAGACTTTTGAACACCGGATTTTCCTCACTGAATTCCTTAATACTAGTATGTACAGTCCTTGGAGATCATTTTCTGACTTCCTGATGTTTTCTTCGGTGAATGTTTGAGGTTGTGTGCAAGTTCCAGTCCTCCATAAATATATGTTAATTAATGGCATTTTAGAATTGTTTTGGGCAGAGACAAAAGACCAGAAAGCCTGTTCACCTTGAGCAATACGATAGCAGGACTCTGAGGCGAGTCGCATGTGGAAACTTACTTACTGATGTGGCACAAAGAGAAAAGAATGAGGGTTTGATTTGCAGTGACCTGGTTAGGTTCCAGGACTAGTGTTTTCACCAGTTGCTGGGTGTAGACGTGCACCATGGATGTGTAGCGTGTTAACCACAGGAGGGCCTTGTGCCACCATCACAGGTGGGATGAGACACATGCTGCTCTAATGCATGGCTTCAGCCTAAATTCACCAGGAAGGAAAGTGCTTTGGCTGCACCAGAACTTGAGCGATATTGCAAGAATCCAAGTATAGGTGCAAAACAAATTGAAAGCTAAAACAAACCCTGCAATGCAGTAAATGCTCATATAGATGCATCCCTAAGGTAGAAGCTGGATGATACCATAGTTTAGAGGCTGCAGGCTTTCTAAAATTGGTTTTCTGGCAAGTGTCTGTTACAAGATCTGAGTTTCTCTAAGCTTTTCCCCATGACAATCAAGATAACGCTATTCTCAACTGCTTTCTGTATTTATCTGCTAAAGGTTTTCTCCTATGTAGCTGAGGCGGCAAAAGAGCATATGTTTTGTGCTGTTCCAGTGCAAAGCTTGGAGTTGGGTTTGGAGCAAGAAGGCAGCGTGAGAACAGAGGGATGGAGATACTTTCTTGTATCTGTTATGCAAATGGCGGTGGCCGGTGCCAATAGTGCCCCAACAGGGCACTGTGCTAACGTCTGGATCTCTTTCTGTTGTGAGATGGAGCAGAGCTTGTCTGTAAGTGTCAGAGTGGCAGCAAGCTTGGAAATGCCCTGCTCTTTCCTGCAGCGGTAAGCGTGCAATTGCTGTGCAATACTTCATTTGTGTCCATGTGACTTTTGTCTCTACAGTATGTATTTTCCTTGGCAACATCACATGCAGTTTGCAATAGCATGGTTGTCGTGTGGATGGCATAGCAACTTATGATGCCTATGTTTGATGCCTTTTTAGCCAAAAGTAAAACATATGGATATTACTCAGCATTATTGTATGGCTTTGGATTCCGAGACATTTAGGCTGAACATTAAATATGGAGCAGTATACTGCCAAGGATAAGTATGTTGAAATTTTAGACCATGAAGGAAGGATAAAGCCAGGTGGCTATCCTGTGGGACTAGGGGCGGCTCGTGTTCAAGAGAGTTACAAGAAATACATTCCTTTGTTTCTAAGTATTATATCCTTTTCTGATTATCACTGTGCAGGGTTTTTTTACTTTCGTCTGAACCCTGATACTTAAGGGTAACTTTCTTTGCTGTGTTGGGGCAAATTAATGTTTTTTTTCAGTGAAACTAATGGAGTGGCAGTGTGGAGGATTACAGTGAATTAGGAATAATTGGCAGAGGATAACGGGGAAAAGAATGGTATAGTTTTCTCAAACTAATGGACAAATTGGAGAATATATTATTTGTACCAACTGTATGGATTGTAGATGTAAAACAGAGTCTTGAATATATTTTAAGACGATACATTGTTCTGCTGCTATTTCTGTGGGCGTTGATTCAGACTTTACATTTTTGGTATTTTGTTTTTTCAAATATTTTGAATTTTAATTCTGTAATTACTATCAGATGGCCTAAGTGCTTTCACTGTAGTCTCTTTTCACTGAATTTACATCCCACTTGACAGGAAGATAAACTCTGCTTGGAGTCAACCCAGAAACTGTGGGAGAAATTTTGGTCCAGAGCAAGTGAAAAGCAGTGTTGCCTGGAACTATAAGGAATTTGGGTCTTCTGCCTGAAGAGTGCTGACCTACTTTCACAGAGCAGTGCCTGAAACTAATATATTAGTCCTGAAGAGATACCAGACTAATATATCAGACCTAAAGAAAGGTCCAGCAGAAGCAGATCAGCAGAGCTGGTGCTGAGGATGATTGGATATTCACAGACTGCTCTGCAATGAAAACCAACAAGCAGTGAGTGGGAATGATCAGGAAATCTGTTTCAAAAGCATACTCCTGGTATAAACTATGTGCACTAATGTAAATTCACTCGTCTTAGAATTACACATTATCCTGCAGTTGTGTGAAGAAGGAAAATAGGAGGAAAAAATATAATTTCCTGGGACTAGGGTTGGATTGTTTAGAAAATCAGATTTCAGCCTGTATCCCATGAAATTCAGGCAGTTAGTATTTAAGCTCCCTAGAGATGAACTGGGAAACTTACTTGTATGATGTCTTCAGATTTGGTTCCCTGTGGTTTCAAGAAGATATGGCAAAATGGAGCAGAGTGGATCCAGAATCACTTTCGAGGAGACCACTCAATCCCAAATCACTTACGTTTTTGTATGGTTTTCGTTTGAGGGTTTTTTTCTCTTTGAAAGACCAAATTGATTTTCTGTGGAAATTGGCTATATATTTTCCAAATTGACCACAGCTTAGAGGTTTTTGTGCAAGTTGAAAACTGGAAAAGGAAATCAAAGTACTAGAAAAAAATGACAAAGACCTGTCAAGTGTTTGTTCCTAGCAAATTCTCTGTGATTTCAACAGTACTTTGAGAGGTATGGTAGAGTTTGAAAAAAGTAGAAAAAAAAAGGGCTATGTTGGCAAGCACAAACCAGAAGTACAGTAACTAGTCTCTCACGAAGAACAGGAAGTCTCGTTAATGCCTGCTTTGTGGAATGTTTTGGCATTTGGGACTCATCTTCCCTTTTCTTTATTGCCTGTGACATACTAAGTTACTTTGCCATGTACATTTCAACTAAAAATGGATGAAAATAAATAGTAAATAAAGATTATGTGTTATGTATCAATGTAGAAGGAAGGAGAACGTGACAACTTGTGCTAGCTGTATCTAAAGCACGTGAATTTATTCCTAGCAGTGTGCTTCTAATCCCTGCTTCTGTGAGGTATTTAAGTATGTGCATAGGCACCTGCACATGTGGTTTGTTAGCCACAGAGGGATGACACATCTTTAAAAATGTCCCTAAATGTTCTGTGGTGACACCCATAAAGACCACCTGTTCTTTGAGCTTGTTCTTTGTTTTGAGACCTCAGGGCTGTGATCTCCCAGATTTTGTCACATTTTGCTGTCTAAAATTCAAAATTTCATTCAGCTTCTCTTGCTTGCTGTTACCTTAGATATATGCCATGAGCCTCAGGAGAGTCCTTGCCTTTCTTCAGAGGAGAGGTTTTGAACAGACCTTTTGTTGCCTACCATTCAGACTTGAAGTACTTGCTTCATGAGACGATACTTTTTTGAGAAAGCAGCTGTGGTCGCACTCTTGTCTATGAAACTAAAATACTTATTCACAAGTACTGGAATCTGTCTTACATTGATGGGATAATTTATTATTTTAAATAATTGTATTTTATTCCATAATTAGCATTTACTTTTATGTAGGAGAAACCAGTCCAACACACTTTCAATGTATATATTAATTCATTTATTATAAAAATAGCCTAGTTCAGAAAGAAAAAAAAAACATTGTACCTTTCAAAATACCTTGTACTTTTCATACGTGCTCTCCATCTCGCTGCCGAGACCCAGACAAAAAGTCTGTTTTCCGCTGTGTGGCAATAACAGAATACTGTAGGAGATAGATAACCATTTGCTCCACAGTCCTCTGTTGTGAAAGGGGAATGTCTGACTAATCAACATTTGTCAAACAATTTAAAATCCCAGAGAGGAAATTCTATAAATGACAAGTACGATGTATTAGCCTCTTGTCTTCCAAATATTTGCATGTCTTCATCTGTGCTAAAACTAGAATCAGAATTTAAGAATAGCAAAGTAATTTGACACTGGACAGACTGGCCAGCCAGTTAAGGCTTTTTAGCATCCTTCAGAAGAGATAGGGGCTTTCTGTTTGAGACCTAAGTGGATGGGACAGCTGCAGTCTTGTTATTTCACATCTACTGTTAAATTACACTTCATAATATGGAAGGAAATTGAATTAACCTGGGTGCAAAATATGAATTGTTGTTCTGACAATTCCTGTTTAAATGGAAATGCCTGAAATGTCCATGGAAGGTGTAGATGCTACATAGCTGTTTTGAATAGTTAGAATGGAAGGAAAAAATAATGGTGATCTTTGGACAACAACGCTGACTGCATTGCAGTAAGCTGATGGAAGGACTTTGGTATAAGAGTGTTGTAAAGAAGATACTTGGAAGTCCTAGGGATTGCCCACTGGATGAAGTAGATATTCCCACTTTAGACAAGGCTGCTCCTTTACTGATTGCTCAGCAATATCTCTCGGCTGTGCTGGAGGAGGGTTACCTGCCATGTGGCAGTAAAAAAAGCACTAGCCAGGAGGCTCCATAGTCTAACAGTTAACTTTTTGTGGCCTGTTATTTCCACACTCAGAAACACCTAGCTCTGTGACCACCGTTACTGAGTTACGGCCTCCAGGAGGTCAGATTGATTCAACCTGTTCAACTTATTCAAAGGCTGAGGAAAGAGACAGTTAATTCAGAGCACTACTTTAAATACCTCTCAGCTGCCCCTTAGTGTGTGAACCTTCCCTTTAAAAAGCTGAAGGAAGACTTCTAAATTAAGATATTTTACTGAATTATTAGGTATAAATGTATTTTGAAAGCACTGGGAGCTAAGAACACACATGATAGAAAAGAATTATCACCCAGACAGAATAACTAAATCTAAGGGGAATAATTCTTTGGAAGCAGACAAACCTTGATATATGCTGCTTACTTTTTATTGTTTCTAACTTTCTGTCTCTAAATTAGGATTTTCTAAATAAAAAGATTTACTGTATTCAGAGTACAGCCTGGAATTACTTAAATTCAGCTGTTCTACACAATGCTGTGTGGCATGAAAGACACAACTTTATGAGGCATTTAAATAAGTATGTTTTCAGGTTGACTTCCTAAAATTAACAAAGACTAATTAGTGAGATTATTCTGTATGGTAACAGTATCTTAGGTTCACTGTTTGATAATAGAAATACATTAATTTTAACCCCTTACCAATGTTGTATTTTCTTTCGCGTGTTCTTAGGCCAAGTAAATGAATTCCATCAAAAGGCACCTCGGGGTAAGAGCTGCTCTCAGGACTACCTAATTAGCATTTACTAGTGGAAACAGGAATAAAATGGTTGGAATGGGATGGCCCTGAGTTCTCTGGCTCAAATTTTCTCTTGAAATGAAAGAATTACTGATGACTTCACCAGTGTAACATGGCGGCTTGTTTATTTACAGGCTACTGGGGACCTGGTGCAATAGTGAAAGGGTACTGTGCAGCGTGCAAGTGTGTAGGATGGAGGAACTACAGTGACTGTATTTTCTTTTCCTTTGTGCATTTCTACTCAAAGTATTATTATGGAAATGCACACTGCTTCTTTTTTGTTTTCTTATGATTTCCCTCCTCCCTTCTGCCTTTACTTCATTATAGTCTGAAATAAGGCATCCAGGCTGAAAGAGCCGTTTGTATGCTGTCGATAAAATAGCTCTGTCTTTGAGTCAGTGGGTTACGCTTTCGGTATAACCTGAGTCAGGGAGGAGGCCAAGGAAAGTGTGGTCCTGACCACATCAGGGCCTGGTCAGGGCAGGTGAGAAGTTCCAGCTCAAAGCTTAAGCAGAGCGTGAGGGTGAAGGAATGGTGAGACTGGACAGGTATCTCCAGGGAAAGGGTAAGCGCTGTGGGGAGCAGGCTGCTGGAGGTGGGCTGAGCTAAGAGTCTTAGGAACCTGCTGTGATTTGTATTTAAGAGAAGACGACTGAGTGTCCTGTAGCCTAGCGATAGCACCTGCATCCCCACCTGACTGACGGTGCTTGTTGCCTGCATGGTGACTTTCTTTGGTTTTTGGGTGTCAGTGATGTGCCCCATGCGATGCTGGGGTTCCCAGTGTGACTCGTGAGGGGGGACAGGCATACAAGCATGTTCTTTGGGAGATAATGCCAGTGGGAGGACAGCAAAAAAGATACATTATAATTGTCAACTTTATAAGAGCTGTACACATTGTCCTCTTGTTCCAGCAATATAATAGAGCATCCACTGTTTGGATGTACGTAGGCTCTGCTAAGTGGTTGTTGGCTACTTGATCAGGATAATCCATACCTGAAATATGCATCAGTGTCTGTGTAGTGGTGGATCTGATGATGCTGTTGTTGAACATACCACTGATTGCAACAAATGGGTTGGCATTCTCTGACATTCTGCTCATAGAAAAGTTCAGGTCATGAACAACACACTCTCAAGTCCTTATTTGCATCCAGTAAAATTGTGTTAAATCTCTTCAGGTTTGGTGAGGGGCAAAGATTCCAAGTTGGTTACTAGTATATCAGAAAACATGCTATCATCTCCAGCCATAAATAATAATATGATTAACTATTTGACCAAAACATTTTGAAGTGGAATCAGCCACCAAATCCTCGGACACTACTGAACATAAAGTCCACACTTCAGATTAATCAGTATCTAATTAATCAGTATCTAACCTCAAACGTATTTTAACATAATAGAAAGATGAATTCAGGTTAGTTTGTTGGTTTTGTCTTAAAAACTCTTCCCTCTTATGAGTTTGAACCACTATCTTGAATTTATTCAAAGCTAATCCTTTCATTTTTTAAATAATGCTATTAAGATAGTTATTAGAAGTGCACAATTAAATTGAAATGTAGATCTTAATGTATTTATTTTTTGTATTTGTGAGAGAGAATAACTCCTGAATATTGATTTATCTGGTGAATATTCACCTCTTTATAATTTCATTACTAACCAAAACAAAAATCAAAGAACCTTTCATACGACTAACAAATTCAAATGATCATGTTTAATTAGAATCACATTATCTTGCTAGAAATATAAAATTAAGGGTTTTTTTTGTAGAAATTAATTATTTAAGTTTTACCTTGATTTTAATTATTTTTCTGTTGCTTTCCTTTATTATGATATGCTTGATTCGTTACTGTTACTCAACAGTGAACAGTGTTTCAGCCCAAGCCCTCAAGCATGGATCAAACATATTACAATACTTCAGCAATGCTATAGTTTGGGTGAGTTGTACTTCTGCTTTTCTCTGTGGAATATGTAATTGTTTGAACTCCCTTGATGGCTTCTCTCCTTGGAGAGAAAAAGTGGTTTGTCATATGTATCCAAGCTGTGTTTTGTCCTAGGTGAGGACTCTGAAGCCCACAAGGAGAGCGTAAGTCTGAAACAACTGAACTACAGATTCAGTGAAAGCATTATTTGCTCATTATATGCTCTGTAAGTGTGAGTATTTAACTTTTGGCTGAATTAAATTGTTACTGAGACATTTGTGTGTTTGGCCAGATTCACCTGTTTCAGCAGTTTGGTAGCTTTTTTAATCCCTGTGATGTATCAGTTAGCAGTAGTGGGACAATATACCAGTGATTGTGGGTAATATCCAAGAGCATCTTTTGTAAAAGAAACAACGCCTGAGTGCAGAGAGCCAAGATTTGCACCTGAAGACAGAAGCAGATTGCATTTCTCTGATTTTTGAAGCATGAGGAGCAGCTTTCCACCAAGAGAGGAAAAAGAGACTGGCAACAGTCTGGGTGATGTTCCTCAGCAGAGTTAATGGCCGAGCAGGGTGACTGATGCCTCCTGTAGTACCTGTCTTGTCAGGATAGCAGCAACCACAGTGTTACAGATCCTTACAAAATGCTCTGTGGAGTAGCCAAACTATGTACCATTTTATGCTGGCTATTTTTATTTATTTTTTCATTTTTTACATAATTTGCATAGATAAGATTTGACCATAATTTGATTAAGGGCCAAATCCTGCTCCTTCAAAATGCTGGCAAATAGAAATTTTCAAGGCTAAGCAACGGTGTGCACATATGTGTGGGTGTGCGGGAAGGTGGATACTGAGCTTTCCTTGGCACCGTGGTTTCTTTCCAGTCCGTGAGAGTGCTCATGGCACTGATTCTTTCGTCATCCTTTTCTTTTTTCATCTTAAGCAGAACATTTGTATGTATCTTTTTTCCATGCCAAACTAGATTTTCATTTATACAGAGAGTACAAGATATATCACATTAAAATGCACTGGAAAGGTTTATAGAAATGAGAGCTTTGCAAGTAGGTTGCTATTTTACAGACTTTGCAGTGTTTGGTATTAAATATTTTGTTCAAAACAAAAGGAAAGGAAAAATCCTCAACCGGGCCTTGGTGCTATTATTATTTTGCCCTGTTGAGGCCTGCTACTATGTGACTAGAGTAAGTTATTTTTAAGAATTCCCCAGTGAATTAGGGGCCTACAAGCCACTTACTGCAGTGATGTAGACATGTTGGGAGCTTTGACGCTGATGGTTAAGTAAAGATGGATCTGAGGCATCTGAATCTTCAAGTTCTTGAACATTTTTGCCTGATTTGGTTTATCATACTGTTAAAAATTACAAATAGTTCTAATCTGAAACCCTACCTCGGTAGGCTTTTTTAAATTTGGAGGTGTTTTAAATGGTGACAAGGTTCCAACATGCTTTATGAGAGGCTGCACACAAACCTTGAGTATGAATAACACATATTCCAAAAGGGAATAAGATTTTTGCAGCCTGACTACATTGTCTCTGAAGTGGTTTACACAGTGGAATAATAGTTTTAGTGTTGAAAATAGTGAAAAAGTGGTGTTGGCTCTGCTTTATGCCTTAGGCAGAAAACCACAATACCAGAAGCGTAGGACATTAATAACCTTGTGTATACTGATGTTAGAGAGAATACTGCAGTTCATCCTTGTTTGCTATTGTAAAAGTTTTTCTGGGCTTTTGGCTGTATCTGTTCTTCCATACTCCTGAGGACGCTTACTGTTAAGATGGATTTAGGATGTTCTTTTCTAAGTACAAAATTGTACAAGAAAAACAAACATTCAGTATTCAAAAGACAGACATATAGACACATGAAACTGAAGAACAGTCTCCTAGCAGTCATAATTCCTTGGGAAGATAGATACAGCGTGAATAGTATCACGCATTATGTGTTTTGTCTAATATCCTGCTCAATAAGGAGGCAGGAAATCAATAGGGTGTTTCATTATGGCATTTTAGGAACAAACTTAAGCATATGTCCTAGTCAACCATTTATCTCGAAGACCTTACAAGGCAAGGCGTATCCACTCGCCTGCATTCCTCATAAGGTCACTAAAAGCTGTAGATGTTGCAGATGTCCTTGGAAAGACTTGAGCACCTCTGAATGTGGTGATCATGAGCCACAGGAGAAAATCTCTATGTCTCTAATCTATGTCTGTGCGCACAGTGGCTTTAGTGCATTTTCCCACAGCTCTTTGTTGCAGAGCTCTCATTTTCCCCTTGCTTTTGTAACAACTCTGGTGTTACCCGTGAACCTTTTCTGAAGTTGAATGTCATGTTTTTTTCACCGTTTTCTTGGTTCTTTGACTTGCTAGTTAACTTTATTAAAAGCAGGCTAATTAGAGGGAAAGTGACAAGTAGTTTGATATCATTATCTAAGTGGGAGAGAGATGGGAGGATGATCTTCATAGATCAGTTTGATTTTGCTCGCTAACCCAAGGATGATAAGCCAGCTAGGGCTCATCTTTTTATCCCAGAAAAGCAGTAAATTATCTTCTTTTAGTCTTGGATAGTTATTTTCTGTCAATGAAAAAGTATTCTGCTTTGTCCCTGGTACAGGCTACAAAACATAACACTTGACTGTGCTCTCCATCCTTAGCTTAATGTATCTGGAGTTATTTGCTAGTAAAAGTTTAAGAAGAATGGGTACTACTGCCACATCCAGACTATATACAAGTTCTGCACGTACAAATTTGTACAACCTCTACCATTGACATTTCCCTGTCTTACTGTGCTTCCAAATATGAGCATTGCTTCATGGCTTTGAGAGGAAGTCCATACATAGAAGCAGGGTGAGGACTCTAGATGCCAGCTACAGAAGACATCTGTCTGCCATGTCTGAGAAGGAGAAAATTTAAAAGGCATCCTTGTCCTTTTGTGTTGCATTATTTATATGCCCAAAACAACACAGTGCTGACTTCAGGTGGCTTTCTCCACTTTCTGGTTGCTGCAGACCACTTTCTTTGCAAGCTCTATGCGGAAGATAGTTGTCTTGCTGAACATTTAAGATTCTGCTCCAGGAACCAGTAAACTTTTAGTCAAAGAATATTCTGAAGCATAATTTTTAGTTACCAGAGTCAGTTGTTACTGGGTCAAGCCCAGTGTACTAGGCTGGAGTCAACAGATGATGCCAGGGCAAATTTGAAGTTTGGCTACTACAAGATTTATTACTCTCACATCCACGCAGGCATTTTGCTTTGTTTAATTTGTGATAGTGCCTGGACTAGGTAGTAAAAATTTCATTTTTTTTCTGTAACAGGATATGAATGACTGGACATGATAAATAATGGAATGTCTTGTAATTGTATCTACATGAATATTTCATATTCTTAGAACTGTGAAATTATCCCATGTCTGAGAATGTTCTGAAGTATCTGACAGAGCTTAATTGTTTGCTTTTGCTCCATCCTTCTCATACTGATGACACAAGTCCGTGGCTACTTAAGATCACACCATTTTGCAAAAGCTCAGTGTGCCTACACATGCATGGAAAACCAAGGAGCAGACTCTGAATCTTCACCCTTTTGTTGCAAAGTCTGTAACAGTGGAAAGAAGCAAGTTAAACTGGTCTTGTCTTTCTCTTTGGAAGTCTGCTTTCCTCTTGTACGGTATAGATATAGGGATTGGCTGCAACAGTTAATACAAGTTTCAAAGAGGCCTCAGGGGCTAAATATGAGTGCTAGCTAGCAAGCAACATGCAAGGAATTTCTCAGTGCAGGCGTAGCCTGAGAGTGAGAGAGAAGGCATTCAATAGTACTAGGTATGTTTCAAAACCAAAATGGGCAAAAGTATTATTTTTTCAGCAGTTACTTTTTGAGTCACTGGAAATTAACACATATGTCAAATGTGTGGATTTGTTAATGAAATGACAGTACTTCTCATCTCTAGGAAGGGGCAAAGGAGAAACAGGAAAGTCAAAACAATGGTTTTTGAGATTTCATAGGATGTTTTGTGAGATCTAGATCTGAAGGAAAAAAAAAGACTAAGATAGCTCACAATTCTTTGATGAAATAATATTAAGGGTACAGTGGAACGACAAGTGTAGAAAGAAACCAACTCTGCTAAATCGTAAGTTCTCAATTGACCTTTAACACATGGAAGAAGAATATAGAAGTTGGAGTGCAGATCAGGCAGCTGGGACAAGTCTCAAAGTGCAGTGTGGGTAGGCAGAGAAAAAAATCAGAAGGGTCAGTGAACAAAATGAGATGCAGTTAGTGAGGGACATCAAAAGTAACTGGAAATCACTTGAAAAGTACATTAGTGATAAGACAAAGAAGAAGAAAAGTTTGTCCGCTACTGACTCTGAGGATAAATATGTTAAAAGCTGTTTCTTTTGTATCAGTCTTCACTTGAAGCTCAATGGCAACCTTTCACAATTAATGCTAATGACAAATGAAGACAATCTCAGCCTTTAGGGGGTACACCAGGCCAAACAGTACTTAGATGTATCTGATATTTTAAGATTGATGACAGCTTCTCTCTCTGTTAACAGCTGACCAAAGCTATTTGAGTTATCTTGAAGATTCATGAATGACAGAGGATGTACCAGAAGACTGAAATAAAACTAAATTTAGTGCTTCTTTTGTTGGAGGACAAGAAGAGTTGGGGATTTATAGTGTAATTTTAATCCCCAGAACAAGTACTGATTCTGATAAAATTTTGTAAAAACCTAGATGGTAATGAGATGAGTAAAAGCCTTTCCCCTCTCGCCATCCTCTTGCCCCCCTTCAAATGCAAGAAAAATGGGTGTAATTTAAAATGGCAAGACAGCATCTGACTCTGCACAAGTCAATACTTAGTCATAGCAACCCGTGTAATTCAGCTTTCTAGCATTGTTCCTCATATGTATCAAGAAACGTTCCTGTAATTACAGATGTAGAAATTACTGGCATATTTGCCAACAAGAATACCCAGCTAGCACTTTAAATAAGCTTTCTGCACTGTCTTATGTAGGACTAAGGTATTAGGTTGTCACTGGAGAATTTCTTCCTTTGATTTTGTGTCTATTTCGTATTAAGTATTGCCAGCTTAGTTTTAAATGCAGAAAGAGTGTAGCCAGCCAAATTCAGTAGCACACATTCAGTTTTTCATGGTGGTGGTGGTCCAAAGAATACTGAAGCGTATATAAAGGGGAAGTCTGCATTCACATATTATCTGATATTGAACAGAGGATGTGCCACCAAGCCTATAATCAATGTTTATTAAAGGAAGGAATAAATATTGCATGACCTTCCAATCCTAGATATAGCTGTCTCATTCTGTTTAATAAGCAGAGGAGGTTATAGTGTTTGCTCAACCATTTCCCAAGATACCTTTTTTTACTAGGCTTTGTCACGATGTGACTTTATTACTTCTTGCTGCGTTAAGATCCTACATTGTCTTGTCTGTTCTCTGACTGAGATACATTTGTTAGATCAACTGTTATGAATCAGTGGACCTCCAGTGAAACTGTTGCAGCAATATTGATTTACAACAGCTGAATATTGGCTCTTATTCTTCACAAATTGTTGATGTCATTAACTGTTTAGAAGCCAAGTTTAAAAAAATGTATCCAGCACAGACCAGAAAACCACAGTAATTCCATTTCATAGAAAATGTAAAAAAAAAATGTTTATCAAGAAATGAAGCCAAGACATATAAATGGAGAGAAGCTGATTATCCTAGGAGAGTGAGTATTCCGAATTATAAGAACAGTGAACAATGCCGTCATTTGTTCATCTACCTGAGATTTGAGAGACCTGTGTTTTCCAGCCTGTGCTTCAAATCAAGTCCAACAGGGACTGGAACCTACTTTCTATCCATTCTCACTGAATTACCTAGCTGCCAAGTTACTTCATCCCACTCCAGATTCCATCCTGGATCTGATGTGCTTTAATTAAAATCAAATGTTTACAGAAATGTCGCTCTTAAATCCGTTTTTGACAGAACAGTATTCTTCAGTGGGAAGTAAGTAACTTTATAGGTGGGAAGTAATTATCTATACAGTATAGTCATTATTTTTTCTGTGAGCTCTAACAGTGTCCAAATCACAGCTAGTGTGAGAATGGTTTCTTTTGCACATAACTTTTCAAAGCAAGCCAGCTTCATATCACTTCAGAAGAAGAAAGGAAAAAGATTTTTAACAAATGTGGATCCATGGAACATAATATAGGCAGTGTGCAAATGGTCACATGAGGGAGATGCTCCCTTCCTGGGGATTTGTAACTATACAGTTCATTTACGATTTGCTCATATAGTTCTTGATGAATGCATCAAAGTCTCTAAATACTGTTATGGCCTCATAAAACCTAATTCACATGCGATTTTATCTGCACTGCATTGCAGCAATTACTTAAATCGCTTTTGAAAGTCTTCATACTAAGACCGTTCTGGCCAGATTGTGATTGTTCAAATCACTTGTCTGAATGGAATGAAAATACATTCACATTTCATGGAAAAAGGAAAAAACAAAACAAACTTAACACATACAATGAATAAACAACCAGCGAAAACTGTACAGAATAGAATCGCATTATTAGATGCCATTGAATTTCTAACAAGTCATATACAATTGTTATTGCTAGGCAATAAGCGATTAGCAGCAGGTCATTTATATGACTATTCAGCTCTGTAGAAATCATCTTTAAACTGAAGATATAGTAATACTATAGAAATGCAGTGGAGAAATGTCTTGTTTAAAGTAAAGATAGAACATTACTGTGGAGGTGCAGCCAAGAAAGATCATATTTTACCCTCTTCTTCCTGTATGGCTCTTATCTTCATTCATGCTAATTTTCCTACTCTTTTGTCTTTTCTTTATCATTTATGTATTTCTGTTACTTACGATTTCTAAGCATGCTGCATATTTCAGCCAAAGCTGAGCACTGTGATTTGCACTCAGATGGATGCCTATAAGAAATCTATGCTAGTAGAATTTTAAGGCAATCTGTTCCTTGTTGTTGTAAATCTGAATGAGTGTACTGTGCTGCAGTGCAATGATATTCCTTATTACAAGAGTCACAGGGGGCGTGTGGCAGTCTTTAAGATTAAGGAGCTACTGACTTCTCAATATGAGATGACATTTGTCAAGGTTGATACAGGGGCATGGGTATACAGAAAGGGGACCAATGCCACACACAAACCTGGGACTATGTGACTGTATTGCTTCTGTATTAATGTAGGTGAAATTGGTACTTCATGATTCATGTAAAGTATGTGGAGATAGACAGAAGGTTCTCTCCAAGTATGAACTTGAGGTTATGACCACAAAAGGCTGACTTTACACATAAAGAAAAACATGGATAGAAGTTTAATTCTAATTAAAATTAATTTTACGATTTTATGTGCACATTATACACTCTTTAAAATACATTATTTTTAGCTTTTGCATCAGGTATCAGAATTCTCTGTAGTAGCTGGATGTTGTTCCTTGAGCAATTTAGTAATCTGAGATTTTTCAAGACTGCTAGGGTGTGGTCTCTACCTCCTCTAAATTGAACTGAGAGATGAGATTGGAAAGGTGTGAGTTTTTGAGTTTTTCAGCTGTTGTTTTTTATGGATATAGTTATGGAACATATATTATTTATTTAAAAGTTATATAATAGCTGTATTTATATAATAATTACATTTATATAAGTATACAATCATGTTTTATACATCAGAAGTATCCCCAAGTTTCGGTCACGCAGTCTGATCATGAACAGATTATTGCTTGAGAACACAGGGTTAAACTTACTGGAGTGAATCAACAATTTATTAAAATGGAAATTACAAAAATTATTTGTATCTCTACCTCTGTAGAGGGACTTTGTCCTTCCCATAATTTGCTGATAAAGCAGTCCTTTTCACAAGATCATGAGGCAGTTCTCCCAACTAACAGATAATCATCAGTTGTCTTTACTACAGATTCAGAGAAACGGATTCAGCAATGATATGGTATGAATATCCACATAGGCAAATCAGCTTATGCCTTGAAAAGTGTTTTTAGATAGAACTCAAGAGACTGATCTGTGATTGAGTAGGTTAAACTCATGTAAATCTGGTTTGTGGTTGTATATTTTTGCGCCAAAGCAAGGGAGGATCATTCACACAAATCACCACAGCCCCTCATTAGAGTCTAGTCTCTTACCCAGATATAAAGATTAATTTTAAAAGGTTTGATTATATCTTTGTGCACTTTTCATCTGCCATTGAAATGTAAAGAAAGATTTGTATCCTTCCTGTTTTCATATGAATGCAGATCTTTCCCTAGCCTAGTTTAATAAATCTATCTTTGTAAAGTTTTCAGGGACAAAATAAATCTTTCTAGTTTTTGTTTCAACTCAGTAATATTCTTCCCTCTTTTTTTGCAAGTGAAATTAATGGTAACTTGAAAATTTATGTTTCATTTCATTGGTAGGTGAGAAGATGGCATTTGTGTACCAGACAAGTGAATGGCAATGGGAAGGAGGCATCTGATGTTCTCTAATAGCTGCAATTTGTGGGCACTTTTCACGGGACTGCCATTGTGCAGAAATGGGAATGCATTCCCATTTACCTGTAATGAGAGGTAAGTGGAACTTGCTTTCTCAATCTCCTTTTAAGATGGAAGCTGCTTAGTTTATCACTCCTGATCTAAAGTACCAGGCTTTGCCTGTTGTATTCATTTCTTGTTTGCTTTTCAATTCATTCACTATCAAGATAAAAGTCAGGATGAGGCAAAATGCAGACCTGTCCTTTTCACAGGTTTCTGATTGTTTTAAATCTGCTGTGTCGCCACACACTTTTAGTCTTTCTTTCCTCGAGAAGTAATAAATTGGAATCTAGTTAGATAATCAAGAAAAGCATCTCTGTTGGGGTTTTTTTTGGGTGTTCTGTTTTTTCTTTTGTCTTGTTTGTTTTTTTCATAAAGACATTAATAAATGGGGGTACTTAGCAGAAAAATCAGTGTTGTGCAGAGGAGACCTCCCTTTCTTAGCCAGTAATAAAATGGTTCTGAGTCTTACGGTCCTGTTACATGTTTTAGGGTTGAATGTGGAACCAATATGTTTGTTAGCAAAAACTTACACGTGCACACACAGGACTTCATTTGAAATAAAATGAGGTGATGAAGGTGGAGAAGTTGTGAATCACGAAGAAAGGGGTTCATAGCTGGTGCTTTTCGATGAGGGGAATGAACTCTGTTTTTGTTTGAATGCTGATGGTTCAGTTTATTTGCCCAATAAAATGATGATGGTATTATGGGGGTAGTTATGAGACACCTTACTGAGATCACAGTGCTATTTTGTTAAGTTCTGTAAAATGGAGAACAGGTAATGAATGGTCTAGGGAGCTCACGGCAAGACTATGAAGACAGTCTATGTTACTTCAGAGGTCAGGAACTGACCAAAGACCTGATTAATACATGGAGTTCACATTCTGAACGAGTCAGCTTGTATGAGATTAAACAAAAAACAATCAATAAGCAGACAAAGGACAATTGCTTTAAAAATATTTAAAATGGATCAGAAAATGAAAACAAATCTATTGACAGTGAAAACAAATCTCTTAAGAGCATGAAAAGAGCTGGAGAAAAAGAAAAGAACCTTGTTAACTCAAACTCTGCTTCTAGCCATAACTGCAAATACTTGAGCCTTTCTCTTTTCCCCACCACTTCTCTGCCCTTGTGATAGTGGTGACCATGTTAGTCTAAA
Organism: Dromas ardeola; assembly: GCA_013398915.1. Classification (NCBI taxonomy): domain Eukaryota; kingdom Metazoa; phylum Chordata; class Aves; order Charadriiformes; family Dromadidae; genus Dromas; species Dromas ardeola. The sequence continues at coordinate 191,335 of VYZM01015772.1, read as the reverse complement.
GACCTCCATTGAACACCAAGTTTTAGCAAGAAAGATGGAGGATTGTTTCAGTCTCTTAAAACAAGGCACAAGTTAGAAACAGAGCTCCTGACAGAACTACCACTGGGGCAGTTTCTATAAACGTTGCTGTTTGTTTTATTTCTCCACCTTGGAGAAATGACTGGAGAAATGAAAAAACGACAAATTTGCTGCCATTGAAAGGCATGACTGTATCTATTACAGCGCTGACTGTCCTCACATGCTAGTCTGTGTATATTGTTATTTTGCCTCATTTCAACATTAATACTCTACTGTGCTGTAGATTGCAGACCACAATGGGACGATTTCTGAGTAATTTTGAAAGCCAAAATCTACCTTACATATATCCATATCATGCTGCTCTGTAGGAGTGATTTTTCACAAAGAGTTTGAATCAGGCTCTGGCACGCTGTCTGCCAACACTTTGAAATGTTATTGAGCCATTCAAAAATAGGGGAAGTTGAACTGGCAGTAACTATCATGAGATAAGGAAGAAAACAGTATTCAATAAAGTAAAGCTAGTTTACCATCATTATAAGTGTAATCTGGAACAGAAACCAATTTGTCTGATCCTCAGCAGCATTTTTTATAAGGGTACTTAGCCAGCTCTTTAAGCAGGTGGATCACAGCATAGTTCTTTCCAGAATTCCACGAAATCTCTAGCTAGAGATCTACAAAATCAATAATGGTATGGAAAGAATAACTAGACTAGAAACTACTAACTGTTTTTTCCGCTATAAAAATTCAAGACATGACCGAAAGCATCACACTACCTGTTTGGAATCCTAAAACCAAAGTGGGTCTTTACGATCATGATATGTAGCTACACTATGAAACTTGTTCCCGCAGGATGTGGAGGATGCTAAGAGTTTACTTGGATTTGAAGAGGAAATGGAGAAGTTTGCAGAAGAACTATCTGCCCAGGTCTATTAAATACAATGTCTCCACTCTGACTTTGGAAATCCCTGGTTCCGCAGTTATTTAAGGCTGGGAGACATAGCATGAACGTGTTTGCCCTGTTCTTTCTTGTGTCACAGGTACAATATTATTAGATACAGAGTACTAGACTGGGTGGACCTTTGTTCTGACACAGAACAACACAGCGGTTGTAATGTTGTCTGATTCTGGACTTTTGCTTAATTCTATGTACTAAATGTATCCTAGTCCTTTCTGTTTCTTTCTGTCTCTCTATTTGACAAGTAGCCAGGTACCAGCACTGGGTCCATTTTGGGAAGATTGTCTACTGGTCTAGGGCAGATAAGTCAATATCTTTCTTGCTGTACAATTCTAATTTTAAAATTGTAGTTTTAAAAAATATTAGAATTGTTACGTGAATGCAATTGCTGGATATCCAAAACTTGACAGCAGATCTACTTTAAATTAGTATCTATGGGTAGTAGATAGAACATAAGAAACTCTTCTACTAATTTTGAGCCAAAGCCCAAGTCTTTCTTTTGGCTGACTGTAGTTCTGTACCAGGACTTTGCTGGGTTTTGCGTTATAGGATTATCCCAGTTTACCAACTAAGAGTGTAACTTACTGCAGTACTAATCCTGCTATCAGTATTTCTGGAACACGGGAGTAGCTCTGTTCCTGAAATCATTCAGAGTGTAATTAATTCCATTATGTAGTAAGTATACTTTAGTTGCTGTGTACCATACTGCACCAAAGAAAGATACAAAAGCACTTTTGAAATGTACTATACATAAAATGGAGAAGATAAAACTGTTATTTATCATGTTTTCTTCATAAGCTACACTGTATGTTTGATATTCCGTACTCTAAGTATAAAGGCATGCAAATAAGCCAGATGCTGATTTCTGTATCTATAACCTGATCCAACACCTATTGGAATGAGGAGAAGGTTAGTTTTCAGTGCTTCTTTGTTGTAACATTGGTGTGAGTTTTACATTCTATCTGTCTTAAAGGAGAAAGGCTGGTTGCCACAGTGGGGTCTATGTGCTTGATTACCTTCTCCCCATCGTTCCTTCACTAGTTTTGGCTCCTTGACTGCAGACGCAAGACCAGAACACAGGAAGAGATCTCTTGTGCTTATGCTGCATGCAGTATATCATCCACTTTTTGTCACTCTAAATTTATTGTCGTCTTCTTCTGAGTCAGAAACTTCAAAGTGTTTAGCTTCAACTATCTTTTCTTTTTATTTCCCTCTGGATTTTGTGTTTTAGTATTCTACACATTCTGCTTTCAAAGTTCTCATCTTAGCAGCATGTTTTGGCATAGCTGCTTCTGTTTCCCAGGAAATTCGGACTTCCATTCTGATTCTGAATGATTTTTTTTTTTTTCTCTTTGATGTTTTGGAATTTCCTAGGAAAAAATGCTTCTGTATTTTCCAGTCTTAGCACATAGGTACACTGTCACATCCTAAGGCTGGGACATCAGGGGCAGCTGAAGTGCAGCGGTGTCCGCTGAGTGGTAGGTGTGAGGACCAACTGCATTGGTGTGAGGACTGCTAAAAAACCTTACCCCCCTCTTCAGACGGTAATGGGTTGGGGTGCCTGCAGTAGCCAATGCTGTCATACTGTCTTGGGTCCTCACTTGCACACCTCTGCTGGCCCAGACAACTGCAACATGGTTTCCAAGGACACCAGGGTTGTATATTGATGAAAAGCTGCTCCTGGAGTTCCCCTTTCATGAATTTCCTGAGCCTTGGCCTTGAGGATCTTTGCTGACTGAAGAGTTTGATTAGTGGCCTGTAGTATTACAAAGGTTGTTTATCTCTCACTGAACCAGATTCAGACAGAACTCTGAGTTCAGAACAAGGATTTGGAAGATTCCTTCTTTGGGGCCATTGCTGATCCTCTACAAGTGAAGTTGTCCCAGGTGATTCCCCCATCACCATCCTGGCTTCCCATTTGTTTCTGTATACGCCCTTGGAGGAGAAAAAAATTCTTCATGAATATTCTCAGTGAGGAATAAACAGGAATAAAAAATAACCTCTAATAGTTTATAAAGGTTCATACATTAAAAGCATTAAAGAACAATGAAAGAAATGTCTGCCTTGACAGAAAACTGTATACTGGTACAGTTCTCCATTAGTCAGCAGCTCCTAACACTAACTACCTTAAATCAGCTTTTAAAGTGGCAAACAGTTGAGTGCATTTTAAAATTGAACACTGGGTCTTGGCTCTATTCCCAGTAAAGAAATACACAAAATAACTTGTTTATGGGCTCTGAAAAAATTCAGGTTTGCTTTCTGATGCTTTATTTCTACTTGGGGAAAAAAAATAATTCCTCAAGACATCAGTTTCATTCTGAGATTAAATGGAATAAAGAGCCTGAGGAATCCAAATAAACATGCCCAGAATTGCACATCAATGCAGAGGGGCTGCTACCTGGTGAGGGGACGGGACTGCTGGCTTCCACTAGCTTCCTCTGCTCTCCCATCAGTCATCTATGGCTGTATGCACGTCAGAAAGCACTTGACTCTGAGTCCTCTCTGGGCCTGATGGGATGCTTCTGTGGCCTTGCTGTTCCTTATTTTCTTCAGAGTGTGTGGGTATGGGAGGTGTGGGCTGCAACCCTCACAGTCGTGCTCCTGAACATGAAACTTAGGATCTGTTTTACATGCTCTGCAATGTAGCACAAGGTCTGAGGATGGTGAATAGTAGGGTAGTCTTGGAGGACTGGGTAGGGCACAAGGCCAGCCTGGTGCAATCTTGTCCCTAGTGCCCACTGGGTGGACTAAGGAATGAAGAAATTTAAATGCTTTCTGCTATATATATCCATGCACCATTACATGCTGGTGGAGTCCCAGCTGGAAAGCAGCTTGGCAGAAAAGGACCTGGGGGTCCTGATGGACACTGGGTTGAACATGAGCCAGCAATGTGCCCTACCTGCAAAGAAAGTGAATGGTATCCTGGACTGCATTAGACAAAGTAAAGTATTGCCAGCAGGTCCAGAGAGGTCATCCTTCCCCTCTGGTCAGTACTGGTGAGGCCACACCTGGAGTGCTGTGTCCAGTTATGGGCTCTCCAGTACAGGAGAGACATGGACATACTGGAGAGAGTCCAGTGAAGGGCCGCTAAGACAATTAGGGGACCAGAGCATCTCTCCTATGAAGAAAGGCTGAGAGAGTTGGGATGGTTCAGCCTGGAGAAGAGAAGGCTCAATGGGATCTTATTGATGTATATAAATACCTGAAGGGAGGGCGCACAGAGGATGAAGCCAGGCTCTTTTCAGTGGTGCCCAGTGATAGGACCAGAGGCAATGGGGACAAACTGAAACACAGGAGGTTCCTCCTGATCATCAGGAAACACTTGTTTTTACTGTGTGAGTGAGCACCGGCACAGGTTGCCCAGAATGGTTGTGGAGTCTCCATCCTTGGAGCCATCAAAAGCCATCTGGACATTGTCGTTGGCAACTGGCTGTAGGTGGCCCTGCTTAAGCAGGGGTGTTGGACCAAATAACCTCCAGAAGTCCCTTTCAACCTCAGCCATTCTGTGATTCTGTGATTTATACTAGTAAATAAAAAGGTCCATGGCTAGTTCTCTGGCTCTAAGGCAAATGGTATGGCACAGGTCACGTCCATATCAGTTAAATTGTCTTCCTCCTCCTGAGCACAGTGGCTTCATCTGTGCTGCGTACTGGGAGCAATCTCTGGCGTATGCTCCCTTCTGAGAGGTCAGAGTGGCTGCTAGTTGGCCTGAGGCAAAACAGTATCAATGACTGTGAGACCGTGCTTGAGCCTATGTTTGGTTTGCTAATAAAAATGTAGACTATCAAACCTATTCTCCAGGTTCCAACCATGTTAGAGGAAATCAGCGTAGTTACCAAGAGATTTTTAGATACAGGTTTCTTCCTCCTGCATTTTTTCTTCAGTCATAGATATTAAAAGCATCCTGCCTTGCTTCACAACTCTCCTGGCTCCCCCACATAGCCTGGGCTTCCTGGTGTTTTCCTGATCCTGTCCTGTTTTGCCTGTGCTTTCACAAATCGTCACTCCGTTCAAGGGATTTTACTGGAAGGCTGGTGCCGAGGCACCTTTTCCTTTCCTTAACAGGTAGCTGAGGCTATGCAGCACTGCCTTGGGACTTACCAGTTGGTTTTTGCTGTGTGGGGAATTGATTGCAAAGGTGTGAAACAAGTCAGTTACATTCTTATTGGGTGTCCCAGTGTGGAGGCTAACGCTGGCACAGCTTCCCAGATGCTGACTTGACTGCAGGGAGAGGGGAGGGGAGAAATTCAGGAAGAGAGAGGCAATAAAAAGAAACCATGGAAAAACAAGATAAATGCAAACCCAGAAAGAACACAAGAACGAATAAGAAGAAGGAAATACTCTAGAAAGAAAATAGTGCTGGAAAGAAGCCTGGGGCTAGCAGAACAGAGAAAGGAAACACAAGAATGTGGTGGAATAAACATATAAAACAGAAAAGAAAGGGAAAAAGGAAAATATATTCCTTACGTTCTTTCTTTACATGTCTTATTCCTACTAATGCATGCTTTAAGCACTGTGTAATGAGCTGCATCCCTAGATTTGTATTTTGCAGTAGATCTGCCACACACATTTTATAGCTTTCAGCAGCATTCTAGCTGAAGCAGAAGGAACTTGTAGCGTTTTTCTTCCTTTCTGTCTCCCAGTGCCCTCTCAACATTTCCTACATTCTGCTGACAGTAGGCAGAAGGGTTATTTGGCACCATCCGCCCACTAGATTGAGTGCAAATTCATTTTGGCAGTGATTCTTGGTAAACTGCATATGCTTTGCACATGTCCCCTTCCCTGTAAAGTTTTGGGTAATATTCCACTAGATTTCTCTCTCATTTATGTTTTCTTCCCCTGTGTAGCCAGACTGTATGAGAATGAGCATGGGTATAGTGCTTACCTTTTGCTAGTTTACTCTTTGTTTAAAGCTCACTCACACTGATGTATGTTTTTGCCTCCCTCTTCTTTGCCTTATCTGTAGAAATTTTTTTCCTGTGTTACATGCAGATGGGATAGAAGCTTCTGCACAAGGCAACATGTTTTACCAGGCACCAACAAGGCACTGACAAAAAGACAATAATTGAGTGTACAAATTCTGCAGTGTTTTCACTCAGGCTGTGTACCCCTTTCTTCATTTTTGAAGAGTATGCAAGGTTCTGTTTCTTTGAAGAAAAGAGAAAACTTGGAGACAATGTATTTGCTTACAATTCCAAACCTCTCACTTGGCTTGGCTTGTCCAAAAGCTCTTTTCTTAGTGCTGATCCAGGATATTTCTGGAGCTTCCTTTTCAATCCATTTTTGTGGTATCCCCTTCTTTCTCGCTTGCTCACTGCTCACTTGGTCAAAGAACAATCAGCTCAACCCCTTTGTCCACGTAGTTCAAATCTGGAGGATCCATAGATAAGTAGTGCCTTCAGAGAATGTTTTCCTTGTATCATTTCAAACACTGTTACAGTGATGAAAAACTGATACATACAAGCTGCGAAATGGTGACCTTTGGTCATGAGAGATGCAGGGAAGGCATTCTGACTGATATTCTCTGTCCCTTAAACAAACAGTTCTTCTCTATGTATCTCACTTGTAGAACAAAGATTTTAGAAATCTGTGTTTTGGTAAGGTGCTTTGCTCTTACCACCTTTATTGTTCATTTGAACTTTATTTGGGTGATACAGCAGCCTAAAAATTAATTAAAGCTTCCCACTGCAGCTGTTCTTTGTGTAACTTTTAAGAGTACTGAATGAATATCGGGTAGCTCATTGTATTACAGCTTTTGTTGAAGGTAGAGGACTATTTCATTACTCTTCTAGCTCTAAGATTTGCTACTAACATTGTTAAACCAGAACTTTTGCATGGTTAAGCTACATCTTCCCTATACTATGATGTTGTTCTTTCTGAAGAATCTCCAGTCACTGAACTGGATTATTTTTTATGTGCGTGCTTGTTTTGAAAGGATTGCTGACTGTCCTGGAAATGCAGTTACCTCTAGTGTGGTGATTAGCAATACACAGGTTTGTACTGTTTTCCTATCCTAGTTTTGTTATTTGGGTAAATGTAACAACAGCATGGAAGTGCAGTAAGTCTGTGTCACCAGCCTGAGCTGCAAAGGTGCTCATCTTAGCATGGCCTGAAAGTATGTTTGGGATGACATTCATGTGTTGCATCGTTCTTTTTGTCCAAGTAGTTTGAAGGGAATGAGCTGGCCGTGCCACCTCTGGTCTTACTTGTGTAGCTGTAGATGCCATGGCCCTTTCTACTCAAGTAGCCAAGGGCAACGTGGGAGTTACTTGGCGTGCAAAAGCACACTCCAGACCTGCTGCAAGAGATGCTGAGATGTAGTTAGAGTGTCACAAATGCCACAGAGTACATTTAAGAGTCTGGGGTTTATTTGTCTTTGGAGAAAATTATATTTATTGGCTTTATTACATAAAGAATTGCATAATGGAAAAATATATGTATTTGGCTAGGAAGGAGTTTGCAAGAACACATGGGCATTCTAACCTCACTCCCTTTGAGTCAAAGTTGGACCCTTAACTTCTGCATTTTTAACTATCCTCCTCAAAACCTGACAAAGTGTCTCTTCCCGCTGTGTTTAGATATGGGGGAATGTTAATGAGAATTTATACAGAATATAGTCACTGCTGTCAATAATTTCCCTTGAATCTTTCCATTGATCTCAGCAGGAATTATACTAAGCCTTTGTTAGGCACGTAGTAGATTGTGGTGCCGATCACACCTGATATTTGGACTTGATTTGTTTCTATCAAGCATGTCTGTTGCTATGAAAAACTATCTGTGAATTGTGTCCTTCCAAGAAAAAGCAGTTCTGTTGAGGCATGTACGTGGTTCTTGGATGTATTACTTCCCAAGTCAACACTTTTACAGAAATAACACCTTCTCTGAAGATTTACAGTAAATAGATATGCTAGACAAAGGTTGAAGGCAATTAGAAATGTGGTGATGTGGCCAGCCAAGAATGTACTGTGGATGAGTGGGTGAATTTGGTATTACAGTCTGCTTGCAGCACCTGTATCACCTGGTTTTCAATTGAGAGTCTTGATTTGTACTCTTGGGTTTTTTTGTTGGATTTTGTTCTGGGGGGGTTTGTGGGTGTGGGGTGGTGTGTTCTTTTTTTAACAGAAGTAATTCACTTTATTAGTGTATTGAAAATGACTTGAAGTAAGTAACAAGAATATTGTGGTTTCTTTTTTTGTGTGTGTGTTTGTATTTACTTTCACAGCATTAACAATATAAGGACATGACTGAATAATTCATGTATGTTTTACTGAGGCATTCTCCCAAGCAACCAAAAACTTTCCTAATGGTTTGCCTAGACAGTGATTCCAGTCTCTGCGTGGAATGTTTGATTTGCAGTGCCCCACCACTGTGCTAATGTGGTTTTCTTTCATAGCTGTCTCAGTCATATAAAATTGTTGCCCTACCTATAGACTGATAAATGCTTCCCTTTCTTTGGCTCTTTCAATTCATATGAATATTTCATGCTGCTACAAGTTGATCCGGATGTTTGCGTTAATGAACATCCTTTTCTCTTTGACTTTGCCACTCTGATAGTCAGTCAGTTATACCATTTTTAAAGAAAAACACTAGTAAATTTGCATGTATTTTTTTCTGCTGTAGACAAGCCATATAAATATGACCCTATGTACCCTATTTTGGCTATATCTTCTTACCTCCACTGTCATCTACCTTTCTATACTGCATTTATGTGGCAAGGTTTTAGTAGCGGGGTGGCTACAGGGGTGACTTCTGTGAGAAAGACCAGGGGCTGCTCCCATGTCAAACAGACCCAGTTCCAGCTGGCCCTAAAATAGACCTGCTGCTGGCCAAAGCTGAGCCCATCAGCAACACTGGTAGCACCTCTGTGATAATATATTTAAGAAAGGGTAAAACACATTGTGCAGCATCTGTGAGAGATGAGTGAGAAAAGAGCAGGTGGATGTGCCCTGAAGGAAGTTGCAGCCCATGGAGAACCCGTGCTGGAGCAGTCTCCTGGCAGAAGTTGCAGCCCATGGAGAGGAGCCCCCACAGGAGCAGGTTTTCTGGCAGGAACTGTGGCCCATGGGGGACCCATGCTGAAACAGTCTGTTCCAGAAATACTGTACTGTGTGGAAAGGACCCATGATGGAGCAGTTCTTGACAAGGACCCACATTGGAGCGGTTAGTGAAGGACTGTATCTTGTGGGAGCAATCCCATGCTGGAGCAGGGGAATAGGGTGAAGAGGAAAGGGTGGCAGAGACAAAGCATTACAAACTGACCACAACCCCCATTCCCCATCCCCCTGCCACTGCTCACGGCAGGGGGAGTAGGTAGAAGTGGAAGTGGAAGCCGGGACAGGTATCCTGGGAGGACTATAGGGACGCTACCCAGTTGTGTAGTCATGGGGTCAGCAAGGCCAAAGGTGTAGCTGGAGCTGAACTTGGCAAGGGACACAATGAATAATAAGAAGGGCTTCTACAGGTATGTCAGTCAAAAAAAGAAGGTCAAAGAAAGCATACTCCCCTGAAGAGCAAGGCCAGCAAACTGGTAACAACGGACAAGGAGAAGGCTGAGGTACTCAGCAACATTTTTGCCTCAGTCTTTTCTGACAACCTCTCTTCTCACACCTCTTGAGTGGATGGACCACAAGGGCTGAGGGAACAAAGTCCCTCCCACTGTAAGAGAAGATCAGGTTTGTGACCACCTGAGGAACCTGAACATAGAGAAGTGTATGGGACCTGATGAGGTGCATCCCAGAGTCCTGAGGGAATTGGCTGAGGTAGTTGCCAATATACTCTCTGTGATATTTGAAAAGTCATGTTAGTAAGGTGAAGTCCCTGGTGTCTGGTAAAAGGGAAACGTTGCTCCCTTTTTTAAAAAGGATAGAAAGGAGGACCCTGGGAAGCACTGACCTGTCAGCCTCACCTCTGTGCCTGGGGAGATCATGGAACAGATCCTCCGCAAAGCTATGCTAAGGCGCATGGAGGACAGGGAGGTGATTTGAGACAGCCATCTTGGCTTCACCAAGGGCAAGTCCTGCCCTTGACCTGGACAAGCTTGAGAAGTGGACCCATGTGAACCTCATGAGGTTCATCAAGGCCAAGCGCAGGGTCCTGCATCTGGGTCGGGGCAACCCTGGTATCAATATAGGCCGGGGGATGAAGGGATTGAGAGCAGCCCTGCAGAGAAGGACTTGGGGGTATTGGTGGATGAAAAGCTGGCTATGTGCTGGTGATGTGCGCTCACAGCCCAGAAGGCCAACCGTGTCCTGGGCTGCATCAAAAGAAGTATGGCCAGCAGGTCAAGGAAGGTGATTGTGCCCCTCTGCTCTGCTCTGGTGAGACACCCCCCCGGAGTACTGTGTTCAGCTCTGGAGCCCTCAGCACAGGAAAGACATG
>VYZM01015772.1:161100-180833 GCA_013398915.1 Dromas ardeola | reverse complement strand
ATAAGAAAGATGGGGACAGACTTTTTAGCAGGGCCTGTTGCAACAGGACAAGGGTTAATGGTTTTAAACTAAAAGGTGGTAGATTTAGACTAGATAGAAGGAAGAAATTTTTTACAATGAGGGTGGCGAAACACTAGCACAAGTTGCCCAGAGAGGTGGTTGATGTGCCATCCCTGGAAACATTTAAGGTCAGGTTGGACAGGGTTCTGAACAACCTGATCTAGTTGAAGATGTCCCTGCTTATTGCAGGGGGGTTGGACTAGGTGACCCTTAGTGATCCTTTCCAACCCAACACATTCTATAATTCTATTCTATGATTCTAAGAGTCAGAAGTGAAGTTGAGCCTGGGAAGGTGTGGGTGGAAGGAAGGTGTGGTGGCTTTAGTTTTGATTTCTTTGATGTTTGTTTCTCACTATCCTACTCTATTTTTAATTGGCAATGAATTAAATTAATCTTCCCCAAGCCAAGTCTGTTTTGCCCGTGACAGTAATAGATGAGTAATCTCCCTGTCCTTATTTCAAGCCATGAGCTTTTTCATCTTACTTTCTGCCCCTGTCATGTTAAGGAAGGGGAGTGAGAGGGTGGCTTGGTGGGCATTTGGCAGCCAACCAAGGTTAACCCACCACACTTACCTGAAATGGTCTCTTATGGTCTTTTAGGCAGACCATATTTATGGATTTACTTTACTGAGTATTTACCAATAAATGTAATTGGCTGTTAAGGGAAGATGAATGCTTTCTCACTCCCTTGTTTGTACTCTGTATTTGAACGCACAGAAAAGATAAACAGAAACTCATGGGCTCAGGCACCTGATTTGAGCTTCTGTAAAATCTGAAAATCCCCTCCTAACTTTCAGCTGTTTTCTTGTCCTATCTACCTCTGAGCAACAAGCAGAAAAATCTGGCTGTGGAAAGGCTTGTTTCTAGAGCATTTGTATCTATTACAGCCAGAAGTCTACCTTTGCAATGCTGGAACTAATTATCTGGGCTGAAATCTCTATCTATTCTGATGCATCTCTCAAATCCCCCATCTCAGGCACGAAATGAATGCTGTCCTTTTCACTTTCTTTGACATTCTCTTACAGGGCAATGAGCAGTGGTATTGCGATGCTTGCTGACACATTACCTGCTAATATTAACATCAGTCTACTTTTAGCTGAAACAGCCATGTAATTTCTTAGATGAGATGGAAACTATCTCTTGAAAGGGGTGTCTGTTCCCAATAAGCTATGTTTGCTTGCAGAAAAGGTGGTGTGCCAAAATATTGTCTAAAATATTCTGGTATTGGTTGGTGTAGGGAGAGGAGGTATTCCAGGCAGACAAATTGCTTATGTTGGGTATTCCAGGCAAACAAATTGCTTACGTTGAGCATCTGAATCCCGGGCTTTTCCTGCTGAAAAATAAGCTTTGTAGATGTACGGAAGTAATGAAACCTGCAAAGTCTGCTTCTTCCCTTGCAAGTCTTGCAACAGAATGGGAGAATACCCACCGCCTTTCTGCTGTTCCCATCAGCTCAAACTAGACTGTAGGTCTGTAAAGCTAGGAGTCTCTCCATCTGCCACCCAAATTACAGAGCAAGGGATTCCATCCAGTGGACAGGCTGAGCTGCAAGGGCAAAGAAATCTGGGTGAGTATGTCCCTTTTTTAGTTTGAATTCTCAAGTGCCTAGCAGAGGCTGAGCCAAATGATGATTTAAGTAGGAAGGGGTAAAACTCAATCTCAAATGAGCCTTCTGAGCAGGTCTGCACCTGGCTTATAGATCCTCTTCCTTGCAGTGAAAGCCAGTCCCTCAATGATATGTCCATGGTCTTCAAACACTACCAGGGTAGAATGAGGTGCCTTAGATGGGACCACTTGTTGCTATGCTGTGATTCACCCTAACTGGCTATTGCCTCTTGTCAAATGCTGAAAAGAGGGTTTTTTTGGAGTGGAACTGCCTTATCCTTGTTTACCAGCAAGTATCTCCAGCTCTGGCCAGAAAGAGATGATGAATGGAGTGTGAGCATATGGGGGGTGAAGCAGTTTGTTTAGGGGTTCTGCCTAATTTATTTCCACAACTGCAAGCAAGAATAAAGCCTTAAATCTGAGGCTCTAAAATCATCAGAGAACTTCCACTTGTGATATCTGTGTGAGATAACGGCTTCAGTCACTTGAGACTGAGCACAGTTTGGTGGCAAGGGAAGGAATGAGGGGAAGGTAAAGTGAGTCTTCTTGTATGAAAGCACTAATATGCTGCAGAAGTTATGGTGGAGACTTTTAAATCTCCAGTTCACTCCCAAATGACTTGATTTTAATAGTCTGTGCAAACCCATTTGACATTCCTTTCAAGTCCTTCAGGGCATTCAGATTCCACAGGCATTTGTTGTGCTACCTAATTAATTTGAAAGACTGCTTAATCCCAAGAATAAATTGATGAAGTTTTACAAAGGTTGATCTTTGATAACAAAGCTGAAGGTGCTTCAAATAAATCAAGTCTAGAAAGTCACTAATACATCACTTTTCTAAGAGAATCAGTGCCAAAGAAATACGCTATGTAGTGCCCTTTGTTGGGATTGTCCGAGGCAGCGCTCAGTGACCTTTTACGTTACATCAGACTATTGTTTATAGTAGAAGCTGTTTGAGTTTATTTGTTCTGAATATAGTGCAGCCACTGGCCTCCTTACTCTCTCAGGCAAATGTTCCAGAGGAGCAAGAGAGCTGTATTTCCTTTTCCAATTAGTACTACCATATGCAGTATGGGAAAGCTCCCCATAACCCTTTCTGTCTTGTGCAGCATATATTTTAGCTTCAACTATGTCTGGACCCTTTCCTCTAGATAGTTGTTCGGACATTTTACTAACTGAATTAGCTTTGGGCATTCACAGTGAGTTGCCTCAGTGGTCATACCTCAGCTGTGGAGTGGGTATGTGCCATGGTATTTGCTGGGGTGCTGTTCTGCTTGCCACACAGATGAGAGACGCGGTGGAGTGCATCACACAGCTCCCTTCTGCCTGTCTGCCTCTGTAAATCATGAATACAGAAAGGGAAGGGGATGTGGTGCCCACTTAGGTCTCATCCCTTACAGGGCCAGGGCCTACTTGAATCCTAAAGGTGGGAAGCGTGGCCATGCTCTGAAATTTAGCCATAATCTTGTGAGATCTATATGTATTCCAGTGCAACACTCTCCAGATCCCATGGCACAATGTCTATGCCACTTACTGGGAAACTCAGTACAACAGCCAAGAATTGAGTTGTTCTTGAGTTGGTCCCAGGACCTGCTCATTGTAGACTGAGATTCCTGCCCATGAGCAGCAATGTGTCCCTGGAGCAGCAGGGGCTGATCCTTCCCCATAAGGGAAAAAAAGATGGGAGTGAGCACAACAGCAAGGCAGGCAGGGGCAGAGCCTTGAGATGGGGAAGGGAGGAGAGCCTCTGCTGAAACTCCTTGCAGCTGAGCTCCAAGGCTCGCCAAGGCTTCTCAAACAGCTCTCTCTTCTCAGAAAGCTGGCCTTAAGTGCAGGCAGCTCAATTGCCAGGATGAGTAAAGTGTGTGCTCCAGACACAGCCGTGTGCAAGATGTTCTCAACCTCAGACTGAACTAATATTGTTGCCTCTGAGGGACTACTGGACAGGCTGGAGAGTTGGGCAGACAGAAATCTTATGAAATTCAATAAGGGCAAGTGTAGGGTGCTGCACCTGGGGAGGAATAGCCCCATGCACTGGTACAGGTTGGGGGCTGACCTGCTGGAGAGCAGCTCGGTGGAAAGAGACCTGGGAGTTCTGGTGGACGACAGGATGACCATGAGCCAGCAATGTGCCCCTGTGGCCAAGAAGGCCAATGGTATCCTGGGGTGCATCGAGTGTGGCCAGCAGGTCGAGGGAGGTCATCCTGCCCCTCTACTCTGCCTTGGTGAGGCCACACCTGGAGTGCTGTGTCCAGTTCTGGGCTCCCCAGCTCAAGAAGGACAGGGAACTGCTGGAGAGTGTGCAGCATAGGGCTACCAAGATGATTAGGGGACTGGAACACCTCTCTTATGAAGAAAGACTGAGGGAATTGGGTCTGTTTAGTCTGGAAAAAAGACAGCTGAGGGTGACCTTATTAATGCTTATAAATACTTAAAGGGTGGGTGTCAGGAGGATGGGGCCAGGCTCTTTTCAATGGTGTCCAGTGACAGGACAAGAGGTAATGGGCACAAACTTGAGTATAGGAAGTTCCACCTAAACATGAGGAGGAACTTCTTTGCTTTGAGGGTGGCAGAGCACTGGAACAGGCTGCCCAGAGAGGTAGTGGAGTCTCCGTCTCTGGAGACATTCAAAACCCTCCTGGACGCGTTCCTGTGCAACCTGCTCTAGGTGACCCTGCTCTGGTAGGGGGGTTGGACTAGATGATCTCCAGAGGTCCCTTCCAACCCTATGATTCTATGATTCTGTAATTCTACTACACCTTAACTGCTCTGAGTAGATTTGCTGAGGGTGCATCTTGTGCCATCATTTAAATTGTTGGGAAAGATACTGAGTATTAGCACCAGTGATAACCTGACATTGAGCCGTGGAATATGTCTGGGATGTGAGGGCACTAATAGTCCTTCATGTCCCTGATCAGTCTCACCTGGGGCCTCCAATTATGCCTTCTGCCCATGATCCCAGGAGCTCCATTTAAACTCTGGCTTGGGTATTCAGTCCTGGCCTGAGCTATGTAACAGGTACATCTGTCTTCAGTCCTGTCTCTGGTCTTTCTTCCTTGATGCATCTTAGTCCAGTATTTTAGGTAGCTTGTCCCTAGTCCTTTCTCTTGGATGGCTATTGGACCCATACTGCAGCATCATGTCCTGTGTGAGTCCTCAGGTCAGACCCTGGATCTGCTTCATTACCTTGCCTCGTCTGGGACTGTGAATGGACCCTGTTATTACCACCATGCTGCCTGCCATGTTCAAACCCTCTTGAAATGTGCCCTGGTGAGTTAGGGAACTTCCAGTGTTGTGGTCACTTTTGGTTTCTGGCTTGTTATCCCTTGTGGAGCTGCTCTGCTCTTGCGGCTCTCCTACAGGTAAAATTAAATTTGAGGGCTGTTGGTTTTATTCTCTCTTCTTTTCATGAGTACAAAGTTCAAACAAATTAGGGTGTCCTTTTATATAAAAAGAACAAGAAAATCTATAGTGAATCTAAATGAAGAATAAAGGGTAATATTAAAGAACAGGAATAAACAGTTCCAATTGTTAAGTACTTAATCACTCTGATTCTGATCTAGCTTTTATGTGCCTGTCCAAATTGTCTTTGGCAGTAAGTTTTTGAAAGCACTATGTACTCCAACAATCCTGCTCAAACACTGTTTTCTGCTGTTATTCTCCTCAGCTGTGAAGATTTTCCCACAAGGAGCATTTCTGAGAAGGTCTGTAGCTATGGTGAAGAGTCCAGAGGAAAAAAAGAGCCCTGCAAGAATAAAAAAAAGTGATGAGAAACTTCAGTCTACTTTTGTGAAAGGTAATGACATTTCTGATAAAAAGAAATTGTACTATATTGGAGGAGACTTTTTTTTTTAAAAGTTAAAACAAAGGCTAAACCTGATCATTCCTGCAAGGTAAGGAGGATGAGTCTGTGGTATATGGTCACAGGGAAGGCTTAACTTGCAGCAAATCATACTGTGAACATGCAGTACACCCGTCATGTTTTTTGGTTTTTTGTTTTGGAGTTGTGGTTTTTTTTCATGTCTCAGTGCTGGCAAATTTGCCATGATTTTTCAAATGGTTTCCTTCAGTGCAGAGCTTGTCTATTTCTCAGTCTTTCAAACCCATAGCCCACTCTACTGCATGCAACAGCCCCATTTGTGCCTTCAGCTTTCCCTTTTTGACCATAACCTGTGATGGACAGAATAATGGTAGTAGTAAAAGGTTATTTCTGAGCTTATTTCTGAAGTGGCCTCTAGTCTTTGAGTGCTAAAAGAGAAACATGGATGTTGCAAAGATTCTTGACTGCTGTTTTCATAACACTAAGCTCAAGGTCTAAAAGGAAAATGGTCACAAGAATATGCCCAGAAGGGCCAGTGCTTTGTACCAAAAACTGCCCTGAGAGGTTTCCAAAGGTAATTAGCATTAGCCTAATTGCTCCCATTGAAGTCAAGGGGGAAGGCAGAGTTTGGCTAGATACAGTTTATGGCACATAAGAATTTGTAACGATACAGGAATACTGTTATTTCCTACTAGCAAAAGGCTTTTACTGGACTCTGAGTTTCTGACAATGACTCTACTATGTATCAGTATAGCAAAAGCTCCGCAATCCAGTCACTGTGACTTTTGCCAGTAAAAGTGATGTTATGTGAGGAGGTTCTGCAGCTCATCATGTCTCTAGGCTAATGTCTTCATTAGCTTATCTACTGCAAATTTTCAGGGAGTGACTGGTGTGCAATAAATTGGCTTTACAGAAAAGAGGGACATTTAAGAGACAGTGAAGGACCCAGATGTCTTCTATACTTTTGCTTCAGCAACCTCACAGACGCTTTAACTCTCTAAACAGAGAAGCAAGGGCTGGGGGATCCGCAGAAAGCAGAACCATAGCTTAAAGTATATGACAGAAAATCCTTGTTGAGGCTGGGTATGGAGTCCTCATAGGACCTGCTAACGGGCAGGAAAAGGAGACACCTTGTAAGGAGTGCAAGGGAAAAGGACATAAAAAATAGTAGTTTGAGGAATGCTGGGTGGCTTTGATATGAGAAGCTCATGAAGTTGTAGGAGTGTGAGCTGTATATGGGAAAGATTTAAAGGATTGCTGCGAGATTTAGGGGCATAACTGGGTAAAAGGTATATAGCAAATGGGATCCCACATGGGCATCCCTCCAAAAGAGGTGGGAGGGAAGCTAAGGGAACCTTGATGGGGAGAGGTATAAAAAGGCTTGTTATAGAAGAGGACTGGGGCACAAATAGGGCTCTTTCTGGGAAGGTTAGTGGGAACAAATTCCCCCTCCAGCAGGAGGGACAAAAAAAAAAAATGACTGTGATGGGAAGTGCATGAGCACAGGGATTCCTGATTTAGGAAACTGGATTTTGAAACTTGAGTCTGGGTAAATGAGAATGATAGAGCACTGGTGTAAGGGCAAACACCGCAGTGAGTCTAAGACATGGAATGGTGAAAAGGAAGGTGTGGTCGAGGAGGTGTGGAAAAAGAAGAAAGCAGTCCCTGTGTGCATGTACAAGCACAAGGCAGGGGTGAATCCTTGTTAAATAGTCACGTTCAGAGATACATGGATGTTTTGACAGTGGTGGACTGTAGTTTTGCTCCTGTTAACACTATGTCATTGGGAGGTTGTCAGTTCTGGTACTTGCATAAACGTGTATGGCTTCAATGTCAGATTATCTCCACTGTTCTTTGTTGAAGTTCTTAGTGGATGTGATTTCCAGAAGTCCCTGGCAATTGTGGAAATGAGTTGTAAATAATGTCCTCCTGGATCTGTTGAGGCAGAAAGAATCATCAGTGGTGCATTTAAAGTATTAGTAAAAAGAAGACTTGGGGAAAAAAAAAAAAGTATTTAACTTTGTTTTAAACTGTCAGCATTTGTCTTCACACTGTTTTCTGTCTTAGTACTTAATGTAATGATCAACATGTATTTCAGATGTGCCTAGGTGGCAGTTTCAGAACTGTGAATGTAACAATTCGGTTCTTTTTATTTTAGATCTATCTTATTTGAGTGCACAGGAGAAGCCATAATTTTTGAGCAATTAGAAGCACATTTATTCACTGTGGGGTTAGCAAAGAAAGATGTGTGGATAGAATTTTCAAGAGCACTTAGGAACCAAAGTCCTGTGATTTTGAAATATTCTGTAATACTGAAACTGTTTTATGAAATTAGTTTTCTGGAATTACTGTAATATTTGTGGGGAAGGGGATTAAGCAAGCTGTCATGGGAAAAGGTGGCCTACTAGTAATGGTTATGGCTGGAGAGATCACAGGACTGAGTATTTCTAGGGCTCTGAATACACAGGTAAACTTGCTCCAAGATTCAGCAGTGGGAGCTGTGGCTGCATACAGCAATATTTAACTTTCTGTAGGGAGTGGCCAAAAACAGAGGCCCGCAAGCACTCTGGCACAATATTTATTCTCTAAATTAAATATCCTCATTGTTAGACATCTGTATTTTTAATTCTGGTCTCTATTTAGACATCTGTTAAAAAACTTCATGTCTTCTTATTTCTGTTTGCACTGCTTCCTAGCTCCAGATGTTCCCAATGAAATGGGAATAAGCCTGGATAACCAAACAGTCCTGCTGATGGTGTTGTGATAGTTCTTTGGCTCTGTGGCCATTTAAGTATTAAAACACACTGGAGTCAATCATCCACAAATTACACTGAAGCATTTAGGAACTTTATTTCCCTCTAAAACTGAAGCAAATAAGGATGAGTGTTCCTCTTCTTCTGACCTTGCTATTGTATTCTCTGAATGTTACCCTTGTTGCTTTCTGGCTAAGGACTGTTAGCTGTGAAACTAAGTCAAGGGGTAGCGGGGAATCCTTGGAACTGTTGTTCTGGGAAAATATTTTCATATGTCAATAGATCTTTAGCTGATGGAAGACAGTATGCTTGATTTATTAGCACCAGCAACTCAGGCTAGTGCATGAACTTGCCATGTAAACATTACCATGGAGATACGCTTATAACCATATAGAGAGCCTTACTACTTCAAATCAAAATTAACTGTACAATAAAAATTACTCAGAATCATTGTGGTGTTTTACCTGTAGCTATACTAGGCTTTTAAAAAACATTTTCACTGACTTAGTTTACGTGGAAGTTTTTAGCCATTTTGAGGCTAAAGAGTGCTACAGGTAATGCAGATCATGAACGGATGAGACATTTATTGGCACTTACCTTTCAAAACAGAAATTTGGAATAAGAAATCAAAAGAAAATGTGATGGTGAAAAGGACCTAGGGGGTCCTGGTGGGCAAGAAGCCAGAAACGCACCCTTGTGGCTAGAATGCTAACTTCCTGGGCTGCATTAGAAACAGAGTTGCCAGGCTGAGGGGGATGATCCTTCTCTTCTGCTCAGCACTGGTGAGGCCACATCAGGAGTGCTATGCCTCAGTCCTGGATTCCATGATCCAAGAGACAAATGGCCATATTGGAGCAAGTCCAGTGAAAGACCATGAAGATGAGTAAGGGCTTGAAGCACCTGTTATAGAAAGAGAGGCTGAGAGCTGGGACTGTTTAGCCTGGAGAAGAAAAGGCTCAGGGGGTAACTTAACAAGGTGTATAAACATCTGATGGGAGAAGAAAAGATGGAGCCAGACTCTTCCAGGTAGTTCCCAGGGCAAGAGAACAAGACAACGGGAAATGGCTGCAAACTGAAATACAGGAAATTCATTTAAACATAAGATCAGTCTGCTTTGCTTTTGAATTGTGGTCAAACACTGGAATAAGTTGCTCGAGGTTGTGGAGTCTCTGTCCTTAGAGGTTCTCAAAACCTGAGCAACTTGCCGTAGTCTACCTTGCTTTGAGTCGGGTAGTTGGATCTGGTGGTCTTCCAATTTCGGCCATGCTCTGACTCTGCAAGTCTGTTCTTCAAATCTATTCTCTACATTTGAACATTTTAAAGGCTTTTGGGAAGTACCTAGTTAAAATACAATGAACAAGACAAACTCAAAGCTTTAAACATGAATGGGAGCTTTCCTGCTGAATGAATATATTTATTTCCTACATTAATAAAATCATACTTAAATTATAGATAAACAAATGATAACGTCCAGCCCTGCTAGGGAATGGAAAGTGATTCAGGGAATGGAAAGTGATTCAGGAAATGGGTATTACTCTGTTTTTATGAATCCCTTATTCCCCTAGGTGACTTTGTGAGGGATAGTCCCATTAAATTGCTTATGAGCAAAATTGATACACTTAAGTCAATGTCTGCAGAATCTGGGCCCTAGTAGACACATTCCTGTCTTTGATATTTTTTTTTTTTCCATCAGCCTGCCTTGGGCTTAGCAAAGGTGGCATTTCAGTCATGATTTCCTGACCAATAGTACAGTTTAAGGGAAGCACTGGACAAATTGACATCATACAGAAGTAACATAAAGGAGGCTGGATACTCAGTCATTTGTTGGGTGGTAGCCCTAACTGCACAGAAAATATAACCTCTGACTTAGAAATTCAAGCTTGGCTTTTAGTGATTTCAGGAAACCAAGGAACATTTATTTTTTTTTTTCCTTTCAAAAAAAGAGGTGCCTAAAGTAACATAAGGGAGAGGTCGGTAGGGTCCTTAATTTTTCAGGCTAAGAAGGATACTAAAGCATCTGTTTGGCTGAGAATGCTCTGAGGAGATTTCTGTATTGCAGGCATTGCTGATACCAGAGTTAACTTTATGTGATCTGAGATTGATGCCATATGAAATGCCAAGCACACAGCCTTAGCTTAGTGCTATTCTTGTCTTTACGGTGTCTCATACTTGCAGTGTTCAGGTGAGTGGCTTCCCACCTGCATCACTGGGAGACTTTTTTTTTTTTTTTTAATGTGAAGGTAAGATGAGGATCAGCTGTCTTTTGTCAGTGTGTTTCTTGGTGTTGCATTTTTTTGAAAGAGCTAACTAAAACCGTCTGCTCTGAATAAATTGCATGCTTGAACTATGCTGTCTCCTTGAACAACTAACTAATGCAACAAAAATTTTTCTTTGCCATGTTAGGATACAAGTAGTATTACAACGTCCACTGAAGCATGAAGATCTTTTTCAGTTCTTTTCTCTTCTGAATAATGAAATGGCAATTAAAACATGAGAATATTTATATGGTGAGGCCCATATTAAGACAGCTGAATATTCTTTCCAGTTAACTGAAGCAGTAAGAGGCGTATGAAATGAAAGTGCTAAAAGAGAACAGTCAGCAGGAATTGTAAGAGAAATATGAAGCATAGTGTAAGTGTACTTTGCTGTGTATGTCTTGCGTTTCAGTTGGGATGGGTGGGACACCAATGTCAAAAATCAGTCTTTTTTCCTGTTGGTTTATAGGCATTAGCTCAGCAAGTCTGGAGTCTGCTCACAATACTCAAATATAGCCCAATTATTGCAGCAGTGGCACTGAGCACTATCCAGTAGTTTTGTACCTTGCTCTAAGGCCAGGTTGCTCTGCTTCCACCCCACCCAGGCAGCCTATCCCTGAGGCCTCTTCTATTTTCACTAATAGATTATTAAGTGTAAGGAGACCACCTTTTCTGGTATGCCCCCATGAGCAGTCGTCTTCTCTGTGTAGTTGGCACTTGACTCTGTTGACACAGGTGTCATAGAAACATTCTGCACCTGATGTTCCTCTTGCTTTTTCCCTGTGATGGTTTCAATAATCTTGCTTTGGTTGCCTGTATAACTATCCCTCCCCGCACCCTTCCCTGCCAAAAAAGGGCCATTACTTCCCTAACTGGGAAGATCACATGGAGAGATGGAAACTGCAAGTTGATTCTGATTTCTTTCTTGCTTTGTGCTGTAGGGAGATTCATATTGTCAAATGCTAAATACTTTGAGGTATACTAGAGCTAATCTCTGAAACACTACGCTGTCTTCTGGCTCCACATGGCACCTAAAGCCCTTCATCAGCCTGGCTGTGACACAGCAAAGTCCAAAGACTTTCCTTCTTCATGGTGCTTTAAAACACCCTTGTCTTGGTGGAACAGTTGATTCAGGGTGTGAAAGGAGGAGCAGGAAAAATTTAGCATGGGGACAATCTCTGTTGCCTTCTTTGGAAGGGTGCCTGTGTGGAGGGCTGGGTGCTGCAGATTTTACCGCTTTTGGCTAGTCTTTTCCACCTTCACTGGCAAATTTCCAGTGGTAGCAGTAGATTTGTTCAGCTGAATTTTATGTTCACTAAGGAATCAAAGCTGGACTCAGATAAACATGGAAGATTCGTTCTTTTGCAGGACAAAGATGAGAACTTTCTGTTAAGGAATTGATCTGTACCACACTTATGAATGTCAAGGAACTGCTAAAAATACAGAAATTAAGAGTGATGCCATGGTGGATTAGATTACAGGTGAGGCCTTTCAGTGGGACAGCTCAGATGAGAGCATCACTGACAAAAGGAAGGAATTACACAAATTTTAAATCAGTCCAGTATACTCTGAGCCCTAAAGTTTATGTGATTGATTTGAGGAGAGTGTAATTGCTTGGGGTTTTTTAGTTTCTTCTTTAACTGTTCACCTGTCTACAGGTCCTGCTTTAATATTTTACAACTAGAAGTGCACATGGCATGAATAAAATAAGTTCTTACTTACAAAGTCTGTATGTCATTGCTTAAGAATCCTGATGAGCTGTAGCAAGCCAGCTTTAGATGGATGGCAGTTGTAGTGAAAAAAAAAAAACTAAATAGAAATATAGAGAAATTCTGTAGCAAAATTAGTGGCAATTAAAATTCAGCTCCAGCAGGGATCTTTACTTTTTTTCTTAATATGAAACCATAAACATTAAGGTTCTTCAGCAAACAAATATTTACGTGGACTTGTTTCTGATTAACTCCAGGGACCTCTTTTCTGGATATAATTTGAACGCTTCCTATAATGATTATTAAAACTCCTGAAAAATCCTGACAGAAACTTGGAAAAAAATGTCTAATTTCTCAGCTCTGTCTTTTTTCTATCCAGTAGCAAAAAAGGACTTTTGGTTTAAAATTACTTACTTCAGATTAAATAGAGGTGCAAGAAATGCTGAAGCTGTTTTTTCCAGGAGAAGGCAAAAGCACATCGTCTTTGAATATGGGTGCAGCTATGCTGAGAATGCAAATGCTTGTAAAATATTGCTTAGCGATATTTTAAAAAAATCAAGTGCCAATAGATAGAGTACAAAATTGTCAGAGAGCTATGCACCCCAGATGGTAAATATGGCAGCTTAGAATTGAGAAGTAAGACTTATCCTCTGAATGCGAACAACGTTTACTGAGGTTCACTGTAAATAACATTCCTGTAGAAGTATGCTCTCCTGGACAAACTGTACCAAGTTTCTTACCAGTGTCTCATTCCGTGTGAATGTGCTAGCGAACTCTTCTTCAGTACTGTCAATTTGTGTTTTTTGGAGTTGATTATGAGAATTCAAAACTGATATTTTATGCCTGTGCACAAAGTGGTTACATGAATAAGTCAGATATATTAATTAAAAAATATTTGTTGGTTCCTGCAATCTTGCAAGTTAATGCTGAGTGTGAACCAACCCATTCTGCATGTTTCTAGATGCCTCGGAATGGATTGGCCCTTCATAAAAGGAAAAAAAAATGTAATTTATGACCACAAAGCAATTTTTTCTAAACAAAATTTATCATATCTCTCTCTCCCCCAGTTGAGCTGTGCAGAGCTAACTGCACAGTGCAGGAAAAGCAAACAGCTCTGCATTCAGGAGTACTGATTCTGCCCTCATCTGCCACCTACATGTGTCTGTTCTTTATGCCATAAACTGACTACGACAACCCACAGTGTGTGAAGTGCTTCTGGATCTAGAATAATGAATGTATTGATATCGTCACAGTTACTACCACATCAGGTTGGAAGTAAAGATCGCTAAAAGATAAAAGCATATGGGAAAAATGCTTGCCGTATTTTTGTACTTTTCATTAAGCAAAAGCTTGCTGGAATAGGTACTCGGGTGTATGATTCCAGTACAGCTGTTCTTCAGTAAGATTAGGTTCAGGAAACCATCTGGAAAAGGTGCATGTCATGTACCTCAACCTAGATGTCAAGAGAGCAGACTTAGATCATGATGTCTGTTCGGTTCCTGGCTCCTTTTCCAGTGTAAGTTGTGATTTTGATTCACACACTGAGCGGCATGGGGAGGATGAAGAGGGATCAGTTATTTGCTACCTTCTCCAGTAAAAAAATTAGAGGAGCATGAAATGAAACTAACAGTTGCCAGGTTCAAAATGAAAGGAGGTGATTCCTTATGCAATGTGAAGCTAAGCTGTGGAACTGGGAGGCTGGAGAAGTCCAGTGAGCAAAAGAAGCACTGATAGTATCTGAATATTTAAAAAACACCTTTGTCTCAAGATGTATTCAAGCTACAGACTGTGACAGTTGGGGAAATTATTCTGAAGCCCTGTTCTTATATTCTTTAGGCATCAAATTTTGTCCACTGTCAGGATACTAACAAGATACTGAACTAGTTTTTGTCTGGAATTGTTCTTAGGACTGTGAGTAAATGTCTGTCAATGTGTACAGGAGACCCTCAATGGCAAAGGCATCCGTAACACCTAGCTTGCTTTTTTTTTTTTAAAAAAAAAAAGCCTAGGAAAACAAATGTGTGTTTATTTAGATACACGTGGTTTGTAGCATATGTGGTTTATATCATTCATTATTGCTACTTATAAACCGTTAAAACTGTGCATTGCCAGTAAACTAGCTAGTATATAATGCTTTCCCATAAGATTTACAAATATTCAGTTTACATGAATATCATCCAAAGATAAGAATGGCAGATGTGAAGTCCAGCCAATATTTCTAAAGCTCCAATGTTTTTTATTAAAACCTACCTAACTTCGATATACGAACTTATGAATCAATGATTCCATGCTCTCCAGATGTGCAGCTTTTCATAAAGCTCTGTTTAGCCTCTGTATCAGTGACAGCTTGTGGCTTGATGTGAGAGTTGCTGGATTTTTCAGGATTCTGTGATCCTCACCATATGTGGCAGGCAGATTTGGCAGAGGGGATGGTGAACACAACACTGAGCATGCAGTGTAAAGGTCTAGAGCAAGGGGAACTGATGCCTTTCCAAACGTCCGTCTGGATGAAGACACTTCAATAATGGCTGTTGACTTTCATAACACTCCTGGACTATTTTGCTGAAGAAATTGAAGGAGGAAAGGCTGATCCTCCTGACCTTGAGGGGTAATGCCTTCACACAAAGTTACAGGCATGGCAAAATCTCTGTAGGGCGTTCAAAGTGTTACTGTTATGCAAGCTTTAGTCACAGTATTTGACCTAATGTTAGGCTATGACTTCTGAAAGAGTGAATCTGTGAGGTCCTATAGGACCTCAGTCTTTAAGCATTTTAATGTTATTTTAATATCCATCTAATTTTGCTTCTGTGTGAATGAGAGATGCGAAGAATGCACTGCAAGAAGACTGAAGTACTTTTTAAAAAATTAGACCTTATCACTGTATTAGATTAATGTGTTTTCTGTGGTTCACTTGTCCTGATAACTTTTGTTCCACTTAAAGATTGATGTGAGCATGGAGCTGACACCTACCTGCATTCCAACCTACAAATACACTCAGCATTTCACAAAGATCAAGAAACTTTCAATGATGTCGTGCATTAAAGAACTACAATGAAGGCTGGAAATCAACAGGAGGAGTTGATAAGAATAATTAGAGATAATAGTCCTCAGACATTTAAAGTGACTAAACAAGAACATGAATATATTTTTTTTCATTTGATTTCCAATAGGAATCTCTCATTTTGATACTTCTGGATATTGCTATCTCCTCCTTGCCATCTTGCCTTTTCTTTTTTTTTGTTTGCTTTGTTTTTTACATTGGGAGAAAGGGATAGAAATTTTTAGTGAAGGAATTTAAGAAATATTTTTGTGCTTTTTTGCTCCCAACTTTTTTACCTAGGAAGTGGGAAATTGAGGGAAGACAAAGCAGGAAAGGAAAAACTGAACTTTGAATCTCAAAAGCATCTCAAGAACAGATTTTGGGTTTGAGATTCTTGTATGCTGTAGTTAAACAGAAAATCTGGTAGCCTCAATCATGTTCAGCCATGGACATTTTGAATCATCTGTGACCAGGTAGATGTGGTACATAGATGTAGACTGTATCTTGCTGTTCTCTGCAGCTTCAGGGAATGCATATGTGATCTGTGTATGTCTTACTTGTGTGTATATACATGCACAGCCTTATGAAGCCTTTGCTCTGCTTTTGTATATTTCTTTACAAAACTTTGGGTATCTTAACTTACAGGTAGCATTCTACAATGGAAAAGGGAGCCTCAAACTAAGTTCATAATTTACTTTGGTATTTAATATAAGCTTGAGGCTTAAAATTGCTTTTATAAGGAAAGCAATTATATTTGTGGCAAGTAAAGGAAAAGATCAATGTTCTAAACACCTCACTGAAGAGGGTAAGTGGGTAATTACACACTTAGTGAACTGTCAGTGCCCCTGCGTTGTCAGAACAGCCTAAAGATCATTGTAAGAGGAAAACCTGACACCTAAGCAATTTAAACTGTGGCTCAATAGGCGAGCACTAGGCTAAGTGCTTGTCTTAGCCATTGTATTAGTGTAAAAAGAAATGTCTTTGATATACTGCCTTGTTTATTTGACAACAGAGAGTGATTATTTGTTTGTTTTCTGTAATTATAACTGCCAGGAAAACATTTTCTTAATCTAATGTGGGTTTCAGTCATTAGTGTGCTCTAAACGGTAAGAAATCTCATAAAAGGCTCTAATAGGATCCATGACTGTATCTTCAGCTTGGTTTCAAGAGCTTCAGAAATGTGGCTTTTGGAAACTTTACAGAGCACTGCTGCTGAAATTTGGATACATGGACTGAGTCCTCAGGTTTCAGTGCTGCGCACTGTGTGTCTTTCAGAGTTGTGAGGGACATTGAGCACATCACAGCATGGAGCTTTAGGAGTGTGAGGACACAGTATGTAACTATATAGAGCACCTAAAGTGGGAGATAGTGTGTTTAGTTTGTAAAAGCGCAATCCTCAGAAGGGAAAACGCAGAAGAGTCAGTCTGCTGCAGCCTTTTGCATGACTGCCTTTTTGAAGGGTGTTTTCTTGCCTTGAGCCCAAATGTCCTCCTCCATTAATGAGGAGAAGCTTACAGCTTCCTGTGACTGTCCTCATCCAGTCTTGCATAAGAGGGGAAGAAAGCTGGAACACTTTTTTTTTTTTTCCTCCTTTTCTGTTCTCTTGCTCATAGCAAGAGACAGGCAGCTTATTCCTCTACCAGATTAAGATTTACTGCAGCTATGAGGAGTTAGAGATAGGGATATGTATCCTTGTACAAGCAAATAAGGGCTGTGACAATCTTATCCATTGGTATTTAAACCATTCTTCTTGCTGTAAAGAAGAATGTGAAGAATTCAAGGTGAGATGGGACCATTAGATTATTTATTCTAACCTCTTGAGTGTATCAGTCCATAAATCATCACCAATTGAACTGAGTCGGAGAGCTTAGCAACAGTGTATCCTCCAAATAGCATCTAGTTTTTTGGCAAAATTACTTCCGAAATATAGAGTCTGATTCCTTCTTTATTCTAGATGTTAATACTCCTCACAGATACAAAATTGGGCCTTAAGCTTCATTCTGTAGTAATTAGTTTCTGTCAGAGCCAACCACAGTATAATAGACAAAAATGTATACTATAGGTCTTTCGCTGCAAGGTATTTTCCTCAATTTATGAATTAATTTCTGAGATTATGCTATGATTTTATCTTCTATGTCCTAAAAAAAAAAGAAAAGAACACAGTATTTCAGTTCTAATCACCTAACTGATATTGTACACAAAGATAAAACAGTTGCTTGGACCCCAGGGTGATCCTTACTGCTCAGTTGCTTGTCTGAGTCTCTTCACAATATAGTCCACCACTCTATAGAACTCTGTTAATCTTTGACATCTACACAGTTTTAGCAGATGTGCTTTTTAGATCTGTAGTAAAGACTCAGTCTGATCCTTGCAAAATCCTATTAGACAGTAGCTCTGTTGGAGGCTGGCTTTACTTTGTTTCTCCATTAACCAGTTCCCTCTTCATATAACATAGGCTTTGTATTGCTGTTCTTGTTTTCAAATGAGGCTGTTGTACAATACTACAAATGCTTCACAACGGCCGGTATATCTGTGTAGCAACTTCTGTAATCTGGTCTTGTGGTTTATGAGTGTGTTTAACTAGTAGAGGTGAAGCTTGACCAAAATCCCAGATCGAAATGTCAGTATTACCTTCTTTTTGTGATGAGGAAGTTAATGGGAGTAAACTTACCATGGCTATCATAAAAAATTCAGAATTTTCAATTGTTTTAACTTGTATGTGACCATTAGTTTCCCAGTGGGAGCTGTGACTGCACATGCACTGTCAGAATTCATCTCATGTTGGAGTATTGTATGACAACAGATGATAGTGTTACAAGGACAGGGCTTTTACTTTGTTGCGCATTTCCACACGCATGAAAGTGGTAAGGACCAGATTGAGCAGGAAACAATACAAATTTCTGTCTTAATGGTCTTTAAGATTTGCAGGAGAGAAAGTGAATAAATTCTCATCGAAAACCAAAATGCTGCGCTGACAAACACTCTTCCCCAATGGGGGAGAGAGAAAGTGAAGTGGCAATATGAGTCATGAAATGGTAGGACTTTGATACCAGTATATTAAAGATGTGGCGAAGGAACCTCTATAGAGTAGAACACATTCTCAGTTTTAATATATCGATGTTTCATTTCTAAAGGCTTTACCAGTGACAAATACACAAATAATAGGTGTTACAAACCTGAGCACTATACATTGTATCAGTTATGGGTATAGCAGAACAAAGCTATAGACTTTGTGGACTCAAAATAAATCTAAGAATTTATTAATCATTAAATTGTGTATTAAACATTTATTAATCCTTTTAAAGCATTTATAATTAGGACATTAATATGAAGCTACTATACTGCAGCACTGCATGGCTGTGGTAGCAGGCATGTTGATTTAATGAATTATTTATTCTTTCAATACATTCATTGAACGTGATACGATGGACTTCTGAAGTGACAGCATAGTAGCATGATATGATCTTGATAGAAAGCACTGATCTAAAGTTCCTTTAAATCTAGGGATGTTCCAGTCTAGAGTCAGGTACAGATAAACCTTTGGCAAGCACAGGTGGAACTAAACTGAATTCTGACATGGCAGCAATGCTGGCAGTCAAGCCCAATTCTTTCCCACAGTGAAGCTGAGAGGGTGGTAAATTATTCTGTATACATCTTTCTGAAGCTATATATGACTCTTCAGGCTCACTTATAGACACTCTTTTTGTCCCAGAACAAAAATCGCTTGATCCACAGGTAGGCACTGACCTCAACACAGATGGAAAAGGAGACATATGCAGCAGCACTTGGTGAAGATAAGGCTCTAGTGTACCCCCATTACAGGAAACTTTCTGTCAAACAAATGTAATTGCTACCATTAAAATACAAGTAACACCTGTCATCATTTGAGTCCTAAATACCTCATTAGAAATTTCAAGTGTAAATGCTGCTTACTGGCAAGGTTCAAATGCAGAGACAAATCCTAAAAAGCAGAGCACTTGCTGTATTTTGAAGTGCGGGATCCTTGTTCATGTAGCTTTACCAAAGTAGGAAAAAATTTAAAATGAAAAGACTGTAGCTAATTTAATGGTAGGGCGGATACTTTGTACTTTCGCAATTGCTCTGTAATGGAGAGGAGATAGAGTGTATAATTAGAATATGGTAGTTTTCTAAAGAGAAAATAGCACCCGTAATGACCACTCAGCACCAGCCCAACTAACATGGTGGACTGCAATTGTCTGCCTGTTTGCTCTATCATCTCTTCCTCTTTATCTCAGCTGTCTGTGTGTATTCTGGAGATTTCACAGTCTGTCCTTCCCTGCTGTTTTGACTGGTTTCCTGTCCCATGTAGCCAATTTGATAACGGAAAGAGGATGCTATGTGTTTCCAAGACTTGTAGTCTCTAATAAACAGAGAAGCATCTACAGCAGGCAGGCTTCTTGACCACAAAAAAAAAAAAAAAGAAAAAAAAAAAAAAAAAAAAAGAGGTCTAAGAAATGTTATAGTTTTTGGTC
>VYZM01015772.1:135368-161061 GCA_013398915.1 Dromas ardeola | reverse complement strand
AAAAGAAAAAAAAAAAAGAGATGTCTAAGACATGTTATAGTTCTTGGTCCCTGTAGTGATAAATAAAGCCCTGATGCCCTGACCTTTTGTAGAGCAGACTGTCCTTTGAACCAGCTGGTCAAAATGGAGCTTGCCGGAAAAGTGCAAGTAAGGAATCTTTGTGCTGTGGCTATCATAAAATGCTCCCTCCTGGTCCTAAGAATGTAAGAGTTGGCAGATTGAAACATCCTTCGTTGCACTGAAAGGAACAGCAGGGGGGAGGAGGCACCTTTGCCCTGTCAGGTGACCAGTGCCAACCTTCTTTTATAGGTCTGACTGCGTGCAAACTAGGTTGACAGTGATGTTACCTAAAGGGAAATGCAGTAAATGCTGTAGATCCTTTTCTTAGTCAAAAGAGACAACTTCCCAGTGTGAGATTTTGTAGAAGCTCTTTATGAAGCTGCATATGAAATGAACACTATTGAATGCGTTTAACACTCCTAGTTTTTCTGTGTGAATTTGAACAAAAAGAGGCTAAAATCTCCCCTATTAAAAGATAAGAAAAAGCCTCCAGGAAGCCATTTGTTGCTGCTGTAATAAACATTCATTATTAACACTAGTTTGTGAACTAAGAACAAAGCTATTTTGCTGGTAGGGCAGACCTTCTGTGTGTAGCTCTGAAGGACATTAGTGACATGCTGCAGCAAGTATTGGTATTCAGCAAGAAAGTCTTTGCTACTCCTTCAAATTTACCTTTGTTAGGAATAGAAATAATCACTTTTTATATTATTTGTTTGAAGATAGTGAGTGAGTTATTTGGCCTAGTAAGAGCACTACAAACAGTGTTTTATTGCCCGTCTAGTTCAGACCACTTCATGGCCCCAGGCAGGTTTCTTTAATATCTTTGTAGCAGCCCAGTGAGAATACGGATACACTTAATAGAACTGCTCAATAGCTAACATATGGGTGGCAAGGGCATCATGAACAATCAAGCCTATTTATGAAGGACTTCATCTATTTATGTGAATCACTTTACTGCTATGTGAGTTCACATGAGTTTGTATTAGTCCCTACTGAGCCCTTCCTGTAGGTCTGGAAAGTGCATTGATTTGATACTGGAGGCTCAGGAGGTGAGAACATGCTCTCTGCGTCTTTGTTGGCAGTTAGCATTGGGTTCTTCTGTAATTTACCTGGAAGATGTCAAAAATACCGATCTTACTGGGACTTATGTTGCAGCAGTATTGATTATGTAATGGATAAATCAAGTAGCGGGCTCCAAATCAGACAAGCAATTTTGTGAGCAGGGGAATGAAGGAAACCTGGTTTCTTGTGGATGCTTTAGCTGTGTGGGAGTATAGGCTATGTAGCTGAGGTTAGGTTCTCAGATACCTCATAAAGAGGGAACCCATGCTACCTTCTTTCTCACAATGAGGATTCTAGTGATTTTTTTTTTTTCTTTGGCTGACCCTCCTTTTGAGGTGATGAACGTTGAGGCTTGCACTACCCTGGCAGTTTTGATCAGAACTGGTCTACAAAATTCAGGCAGGGAGGGAAATGAACACACAGAGAATTCATGGAACTAAGCAGTGTATTAGTTACCTTTGAATTCATTTTGCTCTAAGAGAATCTCGTTCTCATTCAGCTAAAAAAGTTGTAATGCCATGAGAGAATGCATGTTGCTGGTCCGGGATCCCATCTTTCAGAAGTAAAGCCTGTTGGAGAATATCTGTTCAATTAAACCACTGAGCACCTGAGTTCTTTAATGAAACTGGAATTCTTCTCTTAGAAGGTACCTCTTCTGTTTCTGTTGCCTGAGATGCCTCATGTACCTTTACTTCTTTCTGAGAAACAGAGAAGCATTGGTATCTATGTGTTTTTTTAATCTACACTGACAAGAACCACTCTTGTTTTATATGGGAGGTGCTCGTTCATGTGGAATTTTGCTTCCTTGGTCCTAGTTATTAAATATAAAACGTCACAAGATCTGGTAGGGAATTAGGTGATTTTTCTTCTCTCAATGCCTAACGTTTCTTGGTTTAAATATCTGTCAAATTCCTTATTCAGCTAGTCCTGGCTTAAGTCTCGCTTCACAATGTAAGACATTGCAGTAAGCTTTATCAGTTATATATCTAAACAATAACAAGTGCATACATAGTGACTCTATGGCATATCTGAGCATGACAAAATATGGATTTTTGGCTGGGATGCCCTGAATCTACTTCACAATTATTTTTATCTGAGGGAATCCCTTTTGTGACCTTATCTCACTGTTTCACTGACCTGAAACACTGTTTCCTCCTCAATGTTTGTATCAACACTACATAACTTTTTCTCAGAATAATGTTGCCGGCAGAACAGTAAGAGCATATATAGGATTCAGCTTTTTTTGAAAGATTTCTAGCAAATTACTATAGGAAGGGTAATCAATAAATTCACTTTTATTTCATGAACCAGGCCTTGACACAGAAGATAACTCATCTTGAAAATTTTGTGTTACCTTTCAAGGCTTATTATGTGAAAGAGTCTTAGAGTGTATTAAAAAGACCGTCACTTTAGTGGCACACAGTGACAATCATTTGAGTTATTTGATAAAAATACTTATAATACAGTGTTTATATTGTGCAAAGTTAATAAGATAATGTAAGTTTAGTGAAAAATGAAGCAGTATATCTTAAGACCCTTTTAATTAATGCGTGGAAAAAAAGCATATCGTCTCTTCTGTAGGGTATATGATGAATTAAGACAAAAAGATGAAGATGTATCATACATGAAGACATCAGGAAACTTGCCTGGAGGATCAGCTTGCATATATACAAAAGGTGCTGAGGCAGAGGCCTATGCAATGAACCACCTTTTCCCTGCCCAGACTTGCTAACATGCCTTTAGGAAACCCATGAAGAGAGGAGGTGAGAATGAGCTATGGCTCAAATCTCGTGACTGTTCGCAGGTGGTGTTTATAGATTAACATTGTGGTCCCATCAAAGATAATGAGAACTTTTCCACTGATTTCTTTGGGAAGTCAGGTCCTATTTGTTTTCACAGTTCTTTTATAAAATACAGCTTTGATCCGGGTTCTGAAGTCCTTCCCCCCCCCACCTTTGCCTTCACTGTCAGCAGGTTCTAAAAAGGTGTTGGTATGGGAAATTTTGCTGGATTTACCTTTCTGTGTTCTGTGAAGATATAAAATGACATTGTCATTGCTTATGATGTGTTTGATTTCTAATTTTTATGCCTACCACATCATTTTAGGTCAGGAGCTGCATAACCTGGCTGCTCCGGAGTCAGTTTTAGTAGTTCCTAGCTGACAACTCAAGACAAAAGGGTTGTAATATTCCATTGCCACTCATCAGAAATGTATGAATTCTATCACATAAGTTGTGCTCTGAATTGGTTAAAATCCCATTATTTAACTTTAGCGTGGTCTTGTTACTATACTGGTAACACTGTGTCTGTTTTGGCTTGATACAGGGCTACTGACTTCTGTAAAGGTACTCCTGATTTTAGTCTTCCATCAGTACATTGTTCTGCCCTTCACCTTGAACAGCCTTTCAGCAGGGTTTTTTACCTCCATATGAGGGCTAACAGCTTTCTTGTATGTTGGTGGAAGTGAATCAGAATGCAGTCTCAGGAAAAAAATGCCCAGGTTACCAGCAGCAGAGCAACACACAGCTGTATGAATTTTTCTGTCCTATCCTGCTTGTCTCTGCCAACTGTGGGCAGTCCTGTTCAGCCTCATCCCTCTCAGAAAAGCATATATGTATTTTGCAGGCATAAGTAGATGGATGGCAGTTAGATGAGCTATTCTGCTTCCTGGATATATCTGATCATGCCACCTAGCAACACTGAAATGAATGCATCTTGTATGGCTCCCTCCAAGCTGTATTTAAACTTAACTGCGTTAACAAGAATAAGTTTGAGATTTAATACGTATGCAAAACTGACGGAACTGTACTGAAACTTGTTTCTATGGTGTTCTCCTTCCTGGCTTCATTTATAACTTGTCTAAAAGGCATATCAACATGGCACAAACCATGCAGGAAGCTGGTCTTGCAGAGCTTGCTTTTGTTGTGGCTGAATTTTCATTATTTTCTAAGATAGGTAATTCTAAAGCTACCTGAGTATTTAAACTTAGAGCTGACGTGAGCTTCATGAAGTTCAACAAAGGGAACTGTAAATTTCTGCACCTGGAGAGGGGTAGTCCCATGCATCAGTACAGGCTGGGGCCCAAGTGGCTGGAAATCAGCTTTACAGAGAAGGACAACTGAAAAGAAACAACTGATAATTCTCTGTAATTGTCTCAGATGTTACAGCGGTGTTCTAAAGAATCATGGACTTTTACTTGTGGCTTTATTCTGCAGCATAAAAGAAACAATAAATGAAATAGTTTTAATTAAATCAATCAAGCTTGCATTTCACTTGGTATCTGCCTGGACTCAATGGCAATGTAAAGCACCCTATATAGGAGTGTACTATAGACTATTCAGAATTAAATGTGGTTTACTCATATTAGGCTGCAATAAGAAGTTCTTTAAACTACTACGAAGACAGCATTGTTGGTGCTTTTAAAAGAGCAAGTACCTGTCCCATAACTAGCACTGTAACTGGCTTCTACAACTTCAAAGGCAAAGTTTTGGTACAGGACACAGATGATGAACAGAATCAAGAACTGGTTTATTCTTGAAAGACTGTGTATCCCGCCAGTCTGTCTTTCAACTAGGGTTAATTCTCCCCATGCTTTTTAACACGTTGCTGGTTGTGGGAATGCTTGTTCCAAAAGAAGATAGAACCGGACAACCTCATTAGCTGACCACCATGAGACATCAGATAAGTCTTTTCTGCCTTTGTCTGTGCCAATCAATATAGCAAAAGTTCCTCTGGATAGAATTTTGTCATGAAAGAGTGTTTGTTTTGAGTACCCAGAGAGCTGAGCAAATCTGTAACTGTGTGTAGGTGTTTGTGGACAGCACAGTTTGAGTGTCTGACAGACTGTCTCACTGTGATGCAGGGAGCTGCAATTAGCTTTACTTTTTATTGATTAAGGCCAGCATCTCACTCAAAATGTCAAGGGCCAATTTTTCCCTGGAATTTATCGTTGCCATTCCCACTCCCTTTTACAGAGGCTCCCATTTGCACTGTCTTCCAGTCAGATTCTTCTATCCCTGTGGTCCCTGAACAGCTTTAATGTTAAAGTCTATGCTAGAAGCAATGGGAAAGCACCCATTGAAAGTATGATCCTAGTACTATGATGCCCTATTCTGAACAGAGAAACAATTTACCAACTTACGAAGGCATAGACATACATTCACTCAGATGTACGATGTAATTCTCATCAAAATTTGTTTGCAGTTGTCCATTTACTGGAATGTATCACCTGTTTTGGCCTATCAGCAGAAGGGAATTTCCAAGTTTCCCTTGTTTGATTCAGTGCAAACTTCACCAGCTTAATTTAAACTGGGATAGATGATTTGAGTTAAGCTGTGATACTTGTGTGGCTTAAGTTGCTGCAACTATTTGCTGATCAAATGTCTGCCTGCATCTAAACTGAGTGATGCTTAAGAAGATGAGTTGTGCCAATCACAACCTCTTCTAAGGCGCCCTGAGTTTGAATAACAAAATTAGCCCTCAAACCATCCTGAAAGTGTATTTATCCTGCAAGAAACTTCAGCTTGAACTCTCTGTTCATTCATCTTAAATATAGCATTCCCTTCCATAATGTTGAAAAATTGATTTCTTGAATGTAGTTCAGGTGAGAGCAAAATGTCATGTAGGAAACAGATTGAGAGGAGAAAGGGTCTTTTTATTCCATATGGTCCTTTAAAATAAAAAGAACTTTTTAAAAAGAGGCTGTTTGAGGAAGTTCTGGAGACATTTGGCGCTTCAAGCACCACTGTAAATACATAAAGAATAATTATGTCATTGAAAATATTTTTTTCCTATCTCTAAACAAATTTCTGCACATTATTATTGTTGAGATATTGAAACTTAAACCTCTCTAAGAGCTTATAGAAAGTGCTTAGCCCAGACGAATTTCTGTTATAATAGATAAGGCAAGAATTGTCAAAAATTGGAGCACGTAGTTGGATAAATGCTTTCAGTGTTTAGCATCCCACAGCTCCCATGGAAGAAAATGGAAGCAAGCACTTGCTCATAATTTTGAAAATCACTTACGTGTATGTCTGAGTTGGGAGCAAGCATTGCATAAAAATGTCATGCTTTTTAGAGTCTTGATCTACCTGTTGAAGCCCTGTTCTTGTCCCTTACTTTGCAGATATCTCCACAAACTGTCTCGAGCTTTTCCCAGCAAATAGACATAATCTCAAAGACGTAATCTGTATTGGTTTTACATAGTCACTAGTAACCATGTAAAAGTGTGCATAAAGTCCAACTGAAGCATAATAAAACCTATCTGCATTCAAAATGTGAGTGTGCATGACAGAAGGAAACCAACACAATAACATATTGCTGGCTGTTGATTCTAACACATCTAATCCCACACAGTGATTTAATGAGAAAAGCTACCTTATAAGACTGTGTCACTATCAATCTGGCCACACTGTGGAAAAGCAAGCAACCAATCCTAAGGGGTCTAAGGCAGAGTCATTTATCATCTCTAAAGCAAGTAAATGTCATGACAAGAGGTGTAGAACTTCCCAGTAAATTAAAATGAACAAACATGCATCTCAGTATACAATATAGAGCAAACCCCAAGAGAGGGGAGGAATCATTCTCACCAGTGCTGACAGTGCTTGGAAATATAATCAAGGAAAATTTTTAAACTTTGTTTGTAGCCATTTTTGTCCAATATTATTGATTGGTCACACAAGCAACGGCTAAGAGTCTCTGTGTTTTAACAAAACGCAAAAATGTTAATCGATGTCGGCTGAACACTGACCTTATCAGATGTTAATTGAAGTTGTTTTGTCTATTTCAAGCACAAAATTTAAAGTCATATGACTTGCAATCTTTGGAAAATAAAGATAGCTAGAAAAAGTAGTTCAGTTCCATGGAAACAGAGAAATCCACATATTTTGTTTCATCCTATTATAGAATGAAATGGAATTTTCTCGAAACATTTCTCTCTCTCGTGTTTTTCTGAGACTCTACATATGCAGTAGTCCCAGTGGTTTGGATAAATATCTGTGTGTGGACAATTCATGTTCTCTGAGGTTCAGTAAGTGCTCTGCAAACACGACTGCCTAGTCTGTTCTCCTTTCTTGACAAGGTGAAGGGAAAGTTGAAGCTGCTTGGCTGTTACTCAGCCAAATTCCTCAAGCCTGCAGTATGACATCTGTGGCACAGTGGTCAGAGGTCCTGCATTGTGGGAGGAAGGCTGCTGTTGAACAGAAATCTTACCATGGACCATAGAAACCATCCTAACAACACTATCAGTGACACAAGCAAGTCTCTGAAGCATTTCTGTTTCAAAAGGTAAATGTGTCAGGGGCATTTTTCGTTTTTGACTTGATGGAGAATTATGCTGTAGCTTAAATTTTTCTCTCACTTATATGTCTTAGTAGTTCTGAATGATAAAAAATGGCAAGTAGAAGTAGCACCCTGTACTTGCCTATGCCTTCCATATGCTGAAGAAGTTACAATTGCTTCTGATCCTGTGTTTAAAAAGAGAAAGTTTAGAGGATGATCTGTGGAGCTCCAGAATGCAAGTTTGGCTAAGTACAGATGCATCTCTGAAGTGTCTTTGCAAGGATGAGGTCAATGCTGATTAGGAAAACCAGAGAGAGACTGATAATCACCTCTGTTAAGGACTTGATTTATTCTAGCACCATAACATATTCCTATCAGTCATTTGTCATATTGATTGCCAGGTTCAAAAGCAAAGTGTAATACAACTGTTTATGTTATTGGATGCAACTTTCTTTTACAAAGGAGGAGCTTGTATAAAACAGCCAAAACTCTGGAAGGCAAAATGTAGGCCTATGGAGTAACAATCACTGTGTCTTCGGTGAAACCAGCATTCAACATAGGTTTCACGAGATGATGGTTCTGCCAGTTCTTTAGGTATGGGTCAGTCTGTCTTTCTCTGTGTAACACTATCTGCAACTTGTAATAGTGATAGTGTCATGCTCTCTTCTGTTATGCTGTATGAAATACCCATCTTTCCAGTGCTACAGCTATATAAATTAGGTCAAACTTCTTTTACCTTTACTGACTGCTTTGAACTCCCTTGATAGTGAATGTAAAATACCTCTTTTTAATGGTCTGGATATACTGTCATAAAAAGAGTTGTTTATAGTTCTCATTGGAAGCAAATGTTCAAATTAATTGTCAGTGGTTAATCCATGTCTTAGTATGATTAAACTGCTGATGACACTAAAACCAAGACTGAAGGGTGTGATATTTAGAAATGGCATATCCTTCACTGTCTCTGTTAATGACCTAAATCCTGGTCTGATATCACACTTGATTCAGGAAATGCTTAGCGGAAATTTCAGACAATATGTCATTTAATTGCAAATGGTTGAGGATGAAAAGGACCTCTAGAGGTCATCTGGACCACCCCCACTGCTCAAGTAGGGCCACCGGTCAAGCCAGTTGCTAAGGACCAACCATGTCCCGACTGGGTCATGAATGTCTCTAAGGAAAGAGATTCCACTGTGTCTCTGGGCAACTTGTGCCAGTGCTCGGTAACTCGTACAGTGAAAAAGCGTTTCCTGGTGTTCAGGAGGAACCTCCTGTGTTTCAGTTGATGCCCATTGCCTCTTGTCCTGTCAGGACAGTCCTGTCAGTGGACTGAAAAGAGCCTAGCTCTGTCTTCTTTGCACCCTCCCTTCATGTATTTATACACACTGATAAGGTACTCCTGAGTCTTCTCTTCTCCTGGCTGAACAGTCCCAGCTCTCTCAGCCTTTCTTCATAGGAGAGATGCTCCGGCCTCTATTAATCCTCAATTTCCCTTAAAAACAGTGGCCCTTCACTGGACTCTCTCCAGCATATCTGACTCTCTCTGTACTGAGGACCCCAGAACTGGACCCAGCACTCCAGGTGTGGCCCCACCAGTGCTGAGTAGAGATCACCTCCCTTGATCTGCTGGCAATACTTTGCCTAATGCAGCCCAGGAGACTATTTGCTGCCTTTGCAGCAAGGGCGCATTGCTGGCTGTGTTCAACCTGGTGTCCGCCAGGACCCCCAAGTCCTTTTCTGTAAAGCTGCATCTGATAGAAGAAAAATGCCGTCTGTATTTGAATTGTGTTTTGCTGCTGTTCTCTTTTGTTGCTTTGATGTGAGGCTGTCAGGTGTAACATCTGGGGCCTTGTTTTCATTAGTGAAGAAAATAGTTTCCTTTTTTACCTCTTAGTTATTACATGAGCTACCCTGAAAGAAAAAGCCCAGTTGCAAGGCCAGCACTATATTCATTCTATGGAAGGAGATACCATAAGGTTGACTTAGTGGATAAACTTAGGTGCTTTGGTGCTGTTTGATATCATCAGCCCTCACCTGATTTCTCTTAATAATGCTTTTGCTGTTGATGAAAAAATTGTTGTCTCTGTCTCCTATTTCTCTGATGGCTCTGGGGAAAAAAAGCACCGTAGCTCAGGGAATCCCCTCAGTTCAAAGATGGAGTCCAATCTCAGACAGGAAAGAATAAAGATGTGGGGGAATGACAAATTTCTATCTTTCAACTTTGGGTAAAAAAGCTGTAAATAAAGCTTATGGAGTGCTGAAGAAACGTCTGAATTTGGTTTATTTTTAGTGTATGCTACAGGACTACATAGTGGTGAGGCAGAAATAGGGGAATTAGTAGAAACTGGTTTTGGTTGAATGACTAAAAAGGTCATTATCATGGACATCTGATGAGCTGGTGACAGGGAAATGCATATAGGATGAATTTGGGAGACAGAGTGCAGAGGAAATTCTAAAAAAACCCCACTGGATTTAAGGTCATAGATAAAGCACTAGTTTGAGGTTACAGGGATTTCTCTGTGTGTTCAGCTGTAATATGTGCAGGAATTCAGAAGAGCCTGACATGCAGAAAGATGATATATTCTTAGTGTCAGTTGAGAGATCAATTATACACAGAGGAAACGCTTGATTTTGAGTGAAAATAAACCGATGAAGTGCTACTCATAACTTGACATAGTCCTGTGTGATGTTGCATGTGAAAAAGGGTCTATTTGAGTCCAGTTTGCTGAGGTTATTTGTGTGAAAGGTAATTGCTTTATTTATGCCAGTGAAGCGTTTATAGAACCAGCTGCTTGGATTATGTTTTAATGCTAAGTGGGAAGTATGAAGATGCTACTATTTATGTACTCAAGGTTTATAATCTATTAAGGTCAATACAAGTTGCAGTGACCTTAGCTGTTCCCAAGATTGGGTCTTTACCAATTAGAGTCAAACACTCAGCATATTTGCTTAAATTCTGCCTCAGTGCAGGTGTTTATACTAGATCGTACTTGAAGGTTGCTCTAGTGCAACATTTCTGTGAAAACTTACCGTTCCTAAAGGAATGAATTGCATAAAGGATAAAAGCGATAGGCTGAGTCACATTCTTCCATAGAATGTACTTTCCTAAAATTTGCAGACAGATAAAGAAAAAAAGAGTGGAAGTAAGATAATTGTCCTAAGGGGCATACTAAAAATGTTAAAATATAGTCACTCTGGTGTAAGCACAGCAAATGAATGGTGACTTGTTGCCAGTGTTCTATTCGCTCTGGGATTAAATCAGAGCAAGTATGAAGTTATTCTAATATGAGCATGCAATCAGAATACAGCCCTTCTAAATTTTTTTTCATAATTTCAGTGTATGATAACACATAGTTCAAACTAAACACTTCCCTATTCTTTTCAAGACTACAAATATGTCAGGCAGGGTTCTAAGTGTCTCATTTATTTTCTGGATCATTAAGAGAGAGTCTGACAAAGTAGATGCACTAGACTGTCTATGAAGTGTCAGCCAAGTTTCTAGGGCTACCCTGCAACACCTGACCTACATACTACTGTTGTTCTGTGCCACATGAGTTGCGCAACCTTCCTATTTTATCTATGTGATACTATTTTCTTTAAAGTCCAAGTGACGTCAAAGTTATGTCACTCTTTTGCATGGGAACAATATACCTTGGGAATAAGGGGTTTTTTAAGTGCTGAAGAGCTGTATTACTAAGTATTAAAGTTATGGTTGTTAAAATATTAGAAATTAATTCTTATGGCCCAGAAGACAACCAGTGCATCACATCAGCCAGGAAAAATGTCCACTCATCATAGCCAATTGTTTAAGACTGAAAATGCGAGAAGAGTAGTTAGACCAATGCTGACTCTTAGTCATTATTTTCTGTTCAGTACAGGATTTTAAATAGTTTCATACGTACTGAAAAGCTTGTATCCTGAAGAGTTAAAATATTTTTTATGTTTCCTCCTTGTGACATATTTCCTTGCACTTTAAGACTGAATCAAAATGAAAAGAACTTGGCCTAAAAATGCTGCACTGTGGTTTTGAAGGCTCCACTATGTTATGACCCAGCAACAGTGAAATTAAATTCAAAAGCTTTGTCTTGTGGTGAAGTAGTCATGGTATACACTTGTAAAGAAAACTTAACACTGACAAGATTTGCATCAGTTATTTTATCATGTCTAATGTATTTATTTATTATTTTATTTAGCATCAGAAATGTCTTGATTTACCTGCCTCTCTGCTCTTCAGTGCAAGATAATATGTCCTTCAAATGGTAGACAGAGAGAAGATCCATGTGGGCCTTAGAGATGGGACTACTTGTTTCACGGATGGTATCTGAGCAGAGGATAACCCACAAATAACCTGTGGATGTCCACTTTGGAACAGTGGACATCTGCACCTTCTTGCAATCCCTGCCATTTTATTTCAGTATCCAAAACTGAGGTGAGATCTGCTATTCAGTGTTGGGTTTTATTTTTAAACAGTATTTGCCTAAAAGTTTTGAAGTCATGACAGTGAAAATAAAGGAGAAAAAAACCCCAATAACACACAGCCCTGAAGTAAATCAAGTTATATTTAGCTTATTTCTGGAGGGTTTTTTTCAGGAAGTTTTTGAGGATCCTGTTTTCTGGGAAGTCTTTACCTTTTAAACTCTATGTAATTTCATTTATTGTTCAAAAAATTCAAACCTTGTAGGAAGCTTGTAGAATCGAACTCAGGCTCTGTGTGTGTATGTGTGGAGAGAAAAGATAATAGTGGATAGAATGGGCCCAATTCTCATTTATTGCAAAGAAAGAAGCCTCGGAGTAGAAATAAGGCCAAGTTGCATTTCCTTTAAGGTCCCTTTAAGCCATCAGAGTGGAGTACAATGATAATGGTGAGCAGTATGAAGCTGACTGATTCAGTAAATGAGGCCATAGCACCAGGAGGTTCAACCTTATAAAAGGACACTCTTTTAGCTAGCAGCAGTGGAATGCATGGCTATCCAGATAAATGTATGTGTGGGCTAAGCTTTGGTAAGACAGGAAAGAAGCCACACAGCATACATACATAGGCCTTGAAGGAGTGTGAAATAGTGTTATGCTGTCCCAGTGTATTACCAGAAAGATGTTACTGACTTCATATGAAATTGCATGAGAGTTAGACTGGGACAGATTTAAAGTGAGTTAAAACTTTTGGGGAGGGGTAGTGAGTGGTGGGAGAGGCTGTATAAACTTCATTCTCCTAGCATTACACATCACTTTATGAGAGTCCTTGCTAAAGTCCTTGTGGGTTGAGGTACTGCCTACAGCAGTAGGCAACCGTATCACAGTGTAGTTGTTTGTCTGTAGTAATAGAAATAGCACACATCACAAGAGGAAAACTTTCTGTGTGCAGTAAAGAAAAATTCAGCTTAGCTTGTAGGCCCAGGAGTGAGAATTTGGAAATGTCCTGCACAGAACCTCCATCTTATGTACCATCTTGTGATTATTTCACATAGATGAATGGTATTTAATGGATCATTGATGCTTGTGACAGCCAAATAATGATCAGAGAGGTATTGGAATTTATTCTGGGCAAGAGCTTTTGGCTGATTTTTGTTAGAGATTTCAAA
This sequence comes from Dromas ardeola, assembly GCA_013398915.1. Taxonomy (NCBI): domain Eukaryota; kingdom Metazoa; phylum Chordata; class Aves; order Charadriiformes; family Dromadidae; genus Dromas; species Dromas ardeola. Next base: position 148,084 of record VYZM01015772.1, on the reverse strand, counting down.
TGGCCTGATAATTTTCTGTCTATTTTTCTTATTCTTTCTCTTGAAAACCCTATAATTTACTGCACATAAAAATAGAGTTTTCACTTCTGTAAAATAAGGCTACACTCCTGCTGCTCATATGCATACTCTTTGTTGAGAAACACCTCAGAAATTATGTACTACCTCAGAATGTTGTGCTATAGTCATATCATATATTTGTATGTACTGCTTAAGCCTCCTGTAAAGTAATGTCATTTCTATGAATGAGCGGTACAAACGCTAATCTGATGTAAAAGCAAAAGATGCACCTGCAATGTTATGATATGAACTGTAATGGATGTGAAGGATTCCTAGAACTAACAGTTTCTATGTGACTTCAGATTCAGCTTAAACTATTTGAGAACAGATATTAATCTAAAGTTTTAGTCATTTGTATCTATAAGCCAGGCTATTATCTTCTATGGTTTGCTCTATTGGTGCCATCAGAAAACCTGATCCTATTGAAATCAGCAGGAGTTTGCAATTAGCTTGGACAGAGTCAGGGAATAGGCGGCACACTGAATCTTTTCAGTTCTGATTTTCCCCAAGTTTCAACCTCTGTTTGATCAAGAGACATTTCAGTATGTCCTGTTGTGTTTCATCTGCTTTCCATTTCTCTTTAGCTATAAAACCTAAAACTCCTTTGAATACTGTTCTTGGCGTGGATATCAATTGAGCAAGCAAATGTTTCATCCCCTGTGTAGCCTACTTGTTTCTGGAAGGTTCCAGCCTGCAGGGCTTTCCCTGGCCTACTATGATGCTTTTCTAGTAACAGCCCGTCACATAGAATAAAGAAACATTGTGGGTTTCTTAAACCTGTATGAGGTGGAGGTGCTGTGATTCATTAATCTAGATCCGCTCTGACTGTAACATGGGTTTGTCCAAGCACAGTACAAACTAATTGGCTGGCTTCTTTTAATGTAACATAGCTCATTTTTCATTTACGTGGAATACGTCTTTGAAACAAACACACACAAATACACAAACACATGCACACAAAGTTACTCATTGGCGAACGTCATCTTTGTCTCAATCAGTTTGAAGACTAAGACAGAGGTAAAGTTCTGTCACGGTTGTATCGGTAAAGATCTGTCTCAGTTCTTCTGGTAAAAGTGAGCTGTCAAAGCAAAAAAACAGTGAAGAAATACAGCTGACTGCTATCAGCTTCTGGTACAGTATCAGTGGGCTTTGTCTCATAAGAGGATTAAAGGCTGTTTGGTAATGATGTAGTGATGAGCTTAAGAAGAAAACAGCATAAATACTTTTGGCAGCTGATCAATAGTACTGACTGGAGGATACTAAGTGAGCTGCATGAAGCAGGCGTATCATGAATAGTAGGCACATCATCATATACAAATTTGTCTTTGCAATTTAAAAACCAGGAATAACTTCAGATGCCTTTGCTTTGACATGAAGTGAGAGTACTTTTGACCTATTTGTCTATTTTGACCTAATTTGTCTGTTGATAATGCAGGAGAACTGACAAATTTTCATCTCAGTCTGGAAAAGGCTTTAGTGGAAACACATTCAAAAGCTAAAATATGCCAATGGTACGCTTAGTACAAAGAGGAGAAGAAAGTGCCACACTTCCTTTCCAACCCTTCTCTTGATAAGGACCAAAGCTGACCAGAAGTTTTGATAATGTTATAATTCATTTAAGTGGGCATCTGAACAGGGAAGTAACCAAGAAAAACTGCTTAAGTCAGTCCCCATACAATACTCTTTAGACGTAGCATGCCTCCAAACTAGGTCCCCAGGAAACAGCTGTATGAAAGTCACTTGTTGGTTTTAGGGTGAATACTCCCACTTACTATAAATTGAGATCACCTCTACATGAATTGCTTATATGGTAATATCAAATATAAAGAAGGCAAATAAAGATTCTTGCTGTTTGCACAGCACGATGTCTGTTTGCTATGTCTGTGCTCATTAATGGAAAGCTACAATTACGGCCATTTTCCCTTAAGTGTTTTACATAAAGCCCTCATGCTGACTTTGTAAGACTTGCACAACATGTTTGCCAATAAACAGCATGAGCAAATGTAACTGTAATATGTTTTTTTCCATGATGCAATATTTAAATTATTGATCAGAGAGCTAGTGATGAGTTAAAAGCCAAAGGCACTGTACAGCAGATCAAATTTAAACACAAGACTAACCATATCTAGGAAGTTACTTTTATGTCGCTTTAGATGGCAGGGATACCACTAGTGTGTTTGCGCACTTCAAAATCTTTAAATATTGAAAGAACAGCTGATTGATACCTGGTAGTGGTGAGAAATCTGAATTTCCATGTGTTTATCTCATTTGTTAGAGACTTTTGTTGGTTTCAGATGAAGACACTCATAATTTCTGCGACATTTGCCCTGTGTTTGTGTTCACATATCTAATGTCTATAAAGAAATTTAATCTTTACCTTTTCTACTCTTGGGGATCTTGATGTCACAAAATTCATGTCATATACCATGACCTTTTAAGCATAATTTTCTAGATTATAACCTCACCCCAAACCAAATAAGAAATTTCTCTATGTTTTATTAGAAATACCCACACAACCAACAAGCTAGGGGTCTCTATGTTTACCTCTGCTCCTGGAGTTACCTGGTAACAGTAGAAGTTTGTCATCTCTGGCAAGGGATGAAGTATACATTTTCTTTGATCTCATAGTTTCTTGCAAGGACTCCCAGAGCTATTCTCTCTACCTGACCTCTCATTCGTTCTCAATCATCTCCTCTCCTCTGAAGCCTGATGCAGGGCCTTTTGATAGTCCAGGATCAATATTGCTTCTGTTTCTCATGTCTTCTGTCTCCCTGTTATTTCTGTTCTCTCTTTTTCCACAGGTCTGTCTTCAGGTAGTCCTCCTGACCTGTTTCTTGCCGTTTCCCTCCTTCCCTGTTCTCTTAGATCACTGAAAAGGGAAGGAGTTGTATGTCAGAACAAAAAGATCTCAGGGTGGTGAAGGTAAAGGGAGAAGTGTTCAAGAAGGTGGACCAACACTCTACTCACTAACTTCGATACCATCTGTGTATGTCCTAAGCGTGTTTATTGCACTGTTAGTATTTACTAAACGGTCTGAACTAAAATGTCCTTACTTCTGGAATTTGGAGGTTCTTATAGAGTGAATCACTGATGAAGCTCAGGATCAGCCAGGCAGAGATTATAGCAGTGTGTGTTGGTTTAAGTGGGAGGTCTGTTTTGCAGCTTTTCTGGGAACAAAGGAGGCAAGTGCTGTGGTTCTTCCCAAAGATGTTCTTTATGTTTGTACCCCTACTGTAGGTCTTGTGTTTTCTTAAAGGAACTGTAGCTATATATATAATGCTTGGGGGATGGAGAGCTGAACAACAAGGGCATGGTGTTGACAAAAGGGACAAAATGTCCATAGCTGCTGGGAACATGCTGGGAGTACATGCAGGTTGTGAGAGACGTTAAGGGAAAAATGAGAGACAGAGGCCTGGAAATTCACCCTTCTTTTGGGTTTTCGCAGTGCAAATCCAGTGTCAGTCAGAAGCTTATGGCTGCGGGCTAATCATTACCGATGCCTACGACTTTCCAGAATAGTACTGTCAGCTGGCAACTGCTGCTGCTTCTCTTCCTTTGGGGTTCCTTCCTCTGTGCCGTTTCCTCTACTCCTTCCAGTTCCAACTTACTCCAACCTTTCCTTTGTCCTTGCAATCTGTGTGAATGTCAAATGGTTTGGGATGAAATCCAGGATGTTAAGAATAATGGAAATAGTAGTGACAGTGGGATCTCTCAGGTTATGGAACTTTGCCCATAAAAAGGAGGGAATGCCTGTCACAAGAGCATGAGAAATTGTTGTAGAGGAAAACGCTACAGGGAATAGTACTGCATCACCATCAGAATAGATTAGATCAGGGCCAGCAATAACAATGATTGCAGATATTAGTTTTCTTTTCCATATTAGAAGTGCAGATGCCAGTAGAGTATCATCAAGAGATGTTGCTTGCCAGACAGGCAAGACACAGCTTGCCAACTGGGAACTTCTGTCTCTCCCAGGTGCCTCTTACAGGTTGACGTGGCACCCAGCAGATTTTTGTGTGCTTAGGTTGACACAAAGGAAATCTCATCTCACACAGGTGCTGAGACTTTGCTTCTCCCATTCGCTCACTATTTATAAGGCCCCCAAAATTCCAAGGAACTGTTAGGAATTTGGTTGATTGCTAGATGCCAGTACCCTCAAAGCTTTCCCTCTAATCAACTCAAGTATAACTACACAATTGCTTTCTATCCACACTGCTGGAATAGAGCATTCCTAAGAGCCATAGCATGAGGTGATGTATCTGCAGCAGCATCTTCAGCTCAGTTTGTTGTTTCCTTTATGATACAGTGCTGCACTTGTTGACTTGATCTTAAGGGACATTCAGAAGTATTAAAAGGAAATATTTTACATCTCCATTACTAAAGATGGATTATTAACTGAATAGTCTCTCGTAGTGTTCTTCTTCAGCTTATTGATCATACAACAGCCAGGGATGTTTCTCTTTTGGATGATAATCTTTCAATGAGCCTAGTGGGAAAGAAAAAAGTGTTCTCCAAAGCAAACACTTTAATGGCCCAAAGAACTGCCAACAACTATATTTAAATCTATGTATCTTGATTACAGACAGTTTGAAAACTCTTAAAAGAAAAAAAAAGAAGTGATGTGTAGCGTTATGGTCTCCAGTTGGTTCTCAGACTTGCGATTGAATCAGGGACATCAAAAGCTGAAATGCACTTACTACTGCCATTTGAGCTAGAAGCCTGTTGTTTAGTAGTGGGAAATGTATTATTTCACATTCTCTACAGCACTTGTGCTGTAGAGAACATTATAAAAAAGCAGTCTGTGCTTTTTAAAATAAAGTATTGGTATCCAATATACTATACATAGTGGAGGGAAAAGAGTATTCGCTCTTTTATTTCAGTGTTGCCCACATTGTTTCATATTTTATTTAGAGTACCAAAACCTCTTCACAAGAGAGAACACCACAATGTTACCTGATTTTAACGTAGGGATAAGTGTCTTTGTCCAGTTTTGTCTGCTTTCTTATGAGGTGAAACGAAGTTTTGACTTGCCTCAACTGAAGGAGGTAATTCTCGGGGAAAGAGCTCTAATCACCAGAGAGTATAAACCAGCTGTCCCATTCTCAGGTGCAGTCTGGACATGATTTGCATTAGGAACTTGGACACCTAATAATTACCTCTTGAAAATACATACCTAAATCCCCTGCTAGTGCCACAAATGACCAAAGGGAGTTACAGTTTCCTCCCTTTTCTCCTCATGCCTTTCCACCTCCACTGACAAGCATTTGTCCTTTTCCAGTCAGCTCTATTGATGATGTATGTGTCTTTTCCTTGCAGTTACACAGCAGGTGCCTGGTTTGTATCCTGGCTTCTACCCAAAATTTTCATGGGTATATTTGTTTGATAGGTTGGCAAATATTAGAAAGCAACATGAAGAATTTTATTCTCTGCTGTGCAGGACCGAAAGATTCAAGTATTCACTCCTCTTTGGTAGTCTTCACTGGTCTGTGCATGAGTGATCAAATGAGCAAATTGAAAGATTTCTTTTTTGCAAAACCAGTAGCCCAAATTAAGGTAGGATCTGTTGAAGCTCAGATCTTTACTTGTTGCCGCTGGTGTCCTCTGCATTCCTTGTGTTATCTGTATGTCCTGTTGTATATGACCATACAATAGAATAGGAATGATCTTTGAAGAATTGCCACCTGTCTGAAAAACAAGTCCTTTCATGGTTACGGGATTGCACATTTTGGCTTTGTGGGGAGTAATAGTCTTTGAACCTGAGTCAAAATGAGGCATCTACTGCAAGGACAGTATTTCTTTAATTATATTTAATTTGATTTTCTGATTTAAGTTAATTTTCTTTTCTGATTTAAACACTGTGTTTTTCATAAACTTTCGGGACTCGTATACTCACTGGAGATTGAATTCTTCATTAACTCATTTGTTCTTATTACCAGAGGATAGGATTGAGAGAAAAAGCAGCAAATGACAATGTTAAGTACTTGTTCTGTGAGAGCACCTAGAAAAGATGTTCTCAAATTCAAGGTCAAAAACCCAGAATCATAAGTGATGTCATGACACCATGCATTAGGGGAAGGTAGCCCTTCCTTCAACACTGGAGGTTTTCAAGTTAGTCAAAATCACAGTGGTAGACTAATGCAGAAACTGCTGGAAATGATCTTGTATACTTGTCTGGTTCTTGTATTTCTCCCTGGGCGTTCAAAGTTGGCCTGTGTTGGAGACAGTACATTAGGCTCAGGCTTTGAACAAATCTGAAGTGGCTGTTCTTGCATTCTTTTCTTCTGGACAATTATTTTGCCGTGTGGTCAATCATTCAGGTTACTTATAAATTTCCCTTTGGCCTTTAAGTCTCTGAGTCTTACAGTGCTGACGCACATGTCACCCCTAGTGAAGAGAGCAATTCTATCAGCTGTCATGTTACTGTTTTGATGTTTATGAATAAGAGCTTGTATATAGAAGGTGAAGAAGAGCTGAAGCTAGCTGAGGAAGATGTCAGAGAGACAATCAGCAAGAAATGACAGTTTGCAATGTGAGACAGATAAAAATGTCAATTAATAATCCAAATGTAAATGAGGTGTTTTACCTCATGAAGCGTTCATGAAGGAGGCTGAAGGCAGATGCCCACAACTTAAGTAGAGTTTGCAAATATGGCAGCAGATGGTGGTAACCCGCCATAGAATATCAGGCACACAGTAGAGATGATGATCAAGAGATATGAATATATGAAGGCTGAACTGCTTTAAGTAGAAATTATTCCAAAAGATGAAAGATAATCTTTTGAAGATCTATTTAATGTCTCTTTTCAAGTATAAAAGACTGTGAAGAAACTTATGCAGGAGAGTTTTTTTAATAAGAGATATAGAAATGGTTCAAGAAGTTGTACAGTGAAGAAGTTAGCTTTATGGTTAGAAAAATAGTAATGACAGAAATGAGGCACAGAATTTGGAGGTAAAAAAAGTGGTCATTCTTTTAAACTTCTGTACTCAAACGTTAATGTCTGACAATTCACAGGCTTCACTCCTTCCACTTTCAAACCAGCAGAATTGTCTAAGCTCTTGTCCTATTCATCAATCTCCGTCTTGTCAATCATCCATCAGGGCAACATGAAACTTTGTCAGAGTCCAGCCCTGTGGTGTCCATCTGATGCTGTGAATCAATCCTGGGGTGGCATTATTAATGGCAGAGTGAATGTACTTCGTACATTTCCTGCAGTCCTGAGTTTCAGGCTAGCTCCTTGTAAGGCTTACTTCCTTCATCCCTATGTCTGGTGATTTGGAAATCACCTGTAGTGTGGGAGACCAACATTTTCTTTCTCAGTCTTCCCAATTTTTTCCTGATTTGAATAACCACTGTGCCCAGTAGCTAAACACATTCCTTTGTTTGGCCTGCCTGGAGACAAATCTTATCATGACAGTGGTAAACACACATACTTTTTAACAGACTTTTTTTGTTTTGTAAGAGCTCCCTAGATTTTTATGGATGGGAAGCACAGGCAAGAAGAGACCTGAGGCTGGGAGGATGCCTTAACTGTGTAATAGTACATTACACTTTGATTTAGGGGAGCCCTTCAGGAGATGCTACTACAAGCATATAATGAATTTCCTTCAAGATCTCCCTTGCTGTTTATTCTCTGATCAGGATGTCAGCTTCCCTATGAGATAGCAACACTGCCGCCTAGAATAATAGTGCCTTGGGTTCTTTTCTGTTTAAATTGACTTGCTTGTTCATTTATCTGCTTCTTTTCAGAGTGGCCCTGATTGTTCTTATTTGTTTTAAATTAATGTATTTGAATGGGAATGAATCAGTTTGTCTTCTATGATGCTCAGGTCGTTCATTTAGGAAAATCATTTGTTTCCCTCCTCAGTTGACTTGTTTTGTTAACATGAATAATTCACTTAATCTTATGACCTGCTGATCTGCAGGATGCCATCAAACTGAAAGGTTATCCTCTTAGATAGTAATGATCTAATTGTCCCTTTTAATATTGCATTATAAATAGTGTAAGTAATTATTCCATTTGATTAGCAGTACAGGGATCTGCTCCATTACCACAGGGACCACTTCTATTTTTCCTAAGGGGGGTCAAGAAGGGGCAAAGAAGGCAGAAGAAAGTGACAAGAAAAACTTAAAAGAAATATACAACATTCAGATGGGATTCTCCTGCCTGAATTAAATTAATTTCTGAATAAGATTTTTTTGTAACCAGTGGCAATTAAAACCAATGACTCAGTGCTTGCCTTGATGTTCAGTAGAGTATGGTAATTCAACTGTAACCTACTTGGATGGTAACAGGAAGAGAGGAGAGAAGGAGATGAGAAAACACAGCAGTATTTTGCTGCTACTGGCACAAAAAGGCTCGAAAGCAAGGAGTTGGAATTGCTTTGGAACTAGAAGTTAGAAGAGTTGCTGAAAAACTTTCCTAAGTGAAGTGTCATGAAATGATACTACATGTGGCAAGTAGAAGAAAAAGCCCAGCAGGAAAATGATATAAAAGAGGAGTGAAAAGAACCTGATTTTTAAAGTAGCTGTTCAGCTTGTAAAACAAGAACCCACCACAGATTACATCCTGTTCTTTCCTCTTGCTCTGTGCAATACCTAATATCAACAGGTGTTTTACAGCTCAGTCAAGGGGAAAGAATCCTAAAATCATCTTAATTTGTGGGATTGCAAACACTGGGCATTTAGAGTGCAGGGATACTCAGAGTAAACAAATTGGAAGAATACTTTATAGTAAGTTACGAGGAAGTGATAAGATAATGGGGCTATATTTTTAAAGCTTTAAAAATATTGAACATATTTGATAGGAACAAGTCAATTAGTTATAATGTTAATGCATCCTGTTTATTTCTGAATTTCTCCTGTACAGATTTCACACCAGTATCCATTACAAGATAATTGTGTTAACTTTACTGGGAGCTCTATGGAAGCTTTTGTACACGTGAACTTAAAACTTGTCTTCTGCAGTTGCCTAGGGCTATGAAATTCCACTTCATGTATCACATCAGGAAAGTAGCTCTATGGCTGCTTAGAGAAGCTTGAGCTGATAACGCTTAATACCACTTAGTTGAAATCCAATGTGGTTCAAAGAAGTTTAATATTCTTCCAGCTGGTGTTTCTTGATGACGGGGAAGTAGAATACACATCTTCGCCACTTTAAATGTGACTCTAACCTGTCTCTGTAACAATCAATAGAAATGGGAGCATGTCCATTGATTTTACTAAGAGATAAACCAGGGCTTGCAGCAAGACTGCTGAACTTAGCAAAACCTGAGAGTAAAGGGGCATTCGCAAAATGCCCCCTCCCTCCCCTAGCTTCTGGAAGAGGAGGAAGAACTTAACTGTAACCAAACAAAATCATAATAAAAATAGCAACAAAGTGAGTTGTGATTTTTGCAGACACTTTTAGAAAGACAAGATGGTAAGCTCTCTGTCATGATGCTGTCAATGTGGAATGCAAATCAAAATTCAATGCCTCTTATGACAGGACAGTGTGACCTGACAAACCATTAGGCTGGTATTCAATTTGCAATAAGGTACAGATGAGGGGAAAAAAAAGAAAACACTATTTCAGGTAGGAATCCAGCCAGTATGTTTTAGTTAGCATCCTCAAGGCCTACAAAACCACCTCTAAGTGTATGAAAAATGGCCTACTGATTTACTGATGTTGTTAATCATAGTTGTGTTAAATATAGCATGACCCAAAAAGAAAACTTTCAACTGCCAATGTCATCAAGTGGTGTAACTTCCTCTGGATGCAGTTTTTAAAGTGAAAAGAAATAGGACTTCTGCCACAATTTCAGCTCCTTCTTGTGGGCCCATGTGCTCATGCAGATCACCTCTTGATGGGGACTGCTGGTGAGGGAAAGGCAGCCTGTGCTTCCATTTTTGCAGCAGGGAAACCGTGCTCAGCTGTGGACTCTTCATGTTCTTTTTCTACCCACTCTCTAGTGAACTGCTGTTCACTAGTGCTACCCAGTGCATCACTGGAAAAGTAGCACAATGTGAGTACAAGGTAGACACTGTAGGCAAAAAAAACCCAAGGGGCAACACAGGTAAAGATTCACGTGTCTCTTTTCAGGCAGAACATGCTGATGGCCTTATGGTTTGTTCATTCTTCACATTGACCGAGGTAACTACGCAAATTGGTTTGGGATGGGGGGTAAGTTACTAACCACACCAAATGAAAAAGTAAAGGCAAACATAATTACAGTGTCCTGAGGATTGATGGATGTGAGAAAGAGAAGCTTCTTTTTCTCCGTCCTTTATAAATATTAGAAAACACCTCTACAGATTTGTTCAGTCAGCTAAACGACAGGTTATATAATCTAGTAAAACTAGTTCTGGTACTACTGGGGTTCTCTGGTGTGTTTTCCAACAGGAATGTTGCTGCTAAGATGAAATGCAAGTTGGAATGGAAACAGATTTATTTTGTTTTTTATTTCAAGCTTTATTTTATGGCTATTTCAAATGTTTCTGTTCATTCACAGTACTGATTCCAAAGTTAATCATTAGTGATCAAGTGATTTGGAGAGCGCAGAAGTATTTGCTTGCTAAATCCCAGGGCTCAAAATAGTCTTAGCTCTCCGCCAGACTACTTGTTCAGGCTGGGAGGGAGTCAATGCACTATGGTATGGTGTGATACCAAACATAATGAAGAGCTGTGCAGGGTGTAGCACTGATTCAGATTTAATATATTAAAACAGCTGTCCATTGCTTATCTTCAAGCCTTTTTTCTTCATCTCTTCTGTCGTGAAATCTCTTTATTCTCTTCTCAGAGGAAAACAGAGAGGACTCCTTCCAGGTGGAGGGAACAGCAAGCAGTTTTTATGCTACTTGCCTTCTCATAGAGATTCTGCTTGGAGAAGGTGGCTTCAGGTTCTGCTGTGGTAGTATGAACGCTGCTAGTATAGCTAGTAAAGGGTGCACATGGTGAAGGTGCAAAAAGGGCTGGGCCTCAGGCTTCAAATTTACAAAGGTGCCAAGAATGAAGCACGTGCGTGAAAAATGACTGTGTTCACAGGCACACTCCCAGTGATCGTGTCCTTCGCTTAGGCAGCAGTACCCACTGTGCCTGTGCTCTGTATGGCCTGCTAAGCAGGGAAGGTTGTGAGCTGATAATGTTGCACTTGTGTGGAGAAGAGTTTCCATCATTTGAACGTCTCTGCACTATCTGCAGTGTTTTTCAAGTAGCCATTTACCAAAATAAATTCAGATCTTGCCACCTTAGCTGAAACAAGTTGCAGATTTTTTGGCCTCTTCATTCTCAGACTCATCACCATGGCAGGTCTTCATTAGCAGAGGGATTAGACTTGTTTTATCGTCTGCAGTAAATGACTGGATGGTTATTGAGTTTTCTATTATATTGTTTAGAATTCATCCGTCTCTGCTGGTGTCAATGGGTTAAGGACCATGAGTGTCCCCTTATAGCAGCCACATTTGGACTAAGTATCTTAAAGGCAAGGCAGTGCTTAGTAGTTCTCGTATTTGCAAAGGTTTACATGTTAGTGAGCTCTGAAAGTGGGTTGTTAGAAAACAGCAGCAAAATTGTGTCTCTCCTTCTGAAAGACAAGTGAGAAAGTTACGTTCAATCTATTTATGCAGTCACTGTACTTTATCAAAACTAATTTTTAATTAATTTCATTGGGAATTTTACATCTATAGGCTAGAACCCATGTGGAAAGGCACGTAGGAGGCATTTATTTGGAGTAATAAAATCAGACAGATGATGATGATTCTGAGACTTCACCAATGAATTAATGACCAAAGAGAAGACTCCTCTGTTTTTCATGATGAAGGAGGAGAGATGAATGGCCCAGTTGCCAGCACTACAGAATACATTGGTTCTTGTACCCATTTCTCTTTGATACCTAGTATTCCAGACTCAGTTGTGAGGCACGCGTTTGTGTACCATACAGGCAAGTGAGGGGTGCAAGGTGACTTTGCTGACTCTCCCTGCACTGTTCAATTTCAGGGCAATAAGCTAGGGGTTACTTTTTTTCAGATGGGTGAGCATGGGAGTTTTGTCTATCCCTCTGCTTGCCAGAAAGCACCTCTTAGGAAAGTATACTTAAATGGGTGACTGAACACTTGCAGAATTGAGACTTTCGTGCAAGGTGCAGATGTTCTTTAATGAAGTTGTAGCCACCCTTTAACAACTTTTTCATCTTGCTATTCATCTGGCTGCGCCACAGCTCCTCTAGCTGCTCCTTCAGGTCAAGTACCTCGGTACCAGGAAAGATCATGGAGAGGATCATCTTGAGTGAGCTCTCACGACAAGTGCAGGGCAGCCAAGGGATCAGGGCCAGCCAGCATGGGTTTAGGAAAGGGAGGTCCTGCTTAACCAACAGGATCTCTTTCTATGACCATATGACCCGCATTCTGGATGTGGGGAAGTCTGTGGACGTTGTCTGTCTGGACTTTGGTAAGGCCTTTGACACCGTCCCCCACAGCATTCTCCTGGGGAAGCTGGCGAATCATGGCATAGACAAGTGTACTCTTCTCTGGGTAAAAAACTGGCTGGATGGTCGTGCCCAGAGAGTTGTGATTAATGGGGTGAAATCTTCTTGGTGGCTGGTCACCAGTGGTGTCCCTCAGGGCTCAGTTTTGCGGCCAGTTTTGTTTAATATCTTTATCAATGATCTGGATGAGGGGATTGAGTG
>VYZM01015772.1:76015-135114 GCA_013398915.1 Dromas ardeola | reverse complement strand
GTGGCCAAGAAGGCCAACAGCATTCTGGCTTGTATCAGGAATAGCGTGGCCAGCAGGAGCAGGGAAGTGATGGTGCCTCTGTACTCGGCGCTGACGAGGCCTCACCTCGAGTACTGTGTTCAGTTCTGGGCCCCTCTGTACAAGAGGGACACTGAAGTGCTGGAGCGTGTCCAGAGGAGAGCTACCAAGCTGGTGAGGGGTCTGGAGACCAAGTCATATGAGGAGTGGCTGAGGGAACTGGGCATGTTTAGTTTGGAGAAGAGGAGGCTGAGGGGAGACCTCATTGCCCTCTACAGCTACCTGAAAGGAGGTTGTAGAGAGGTGGGTGTTGGCCTCTTCTCCCAAGTGAATAATGACAGGACCAGAGGAAATGGTCTGAAGCTGCGGCAGGGGAGGTTTAGATTAGATCTTAGGAAGAATTACTTTACTGAAAGAGTGGTCAGGCACTGGAACAGCCTGCCCAGGGAGGTGTTTGAGTCACCATCCCTAGAGGTGTTTAAGAAATGTGTAGATTTGGCACTTCAGGGCATACTCTAGTGGCAGAGATTGTAGGGGTTTTTTTTTGTGTGTATGTGTGTGTGTGGTTGGACTCAATGATCTCAAAGGTCCTTTCCAACCATGAAGATTAATAATAAAACAAGTGGTGATGTGAGAGGACAGCCTGTTACCATCTCATGGAACACTGCTTTTTCTCCTGCCTCTGAATCCTGATTATATTGTGGTTCTACCTAAGGAATTTGTCTTTGCCTTTTAATGGTAGGAAGAAATAGATATTTTCACAGAGGGCATGGGATTTGGAAACTCAGGCACAGACTTTGGAAACCAGCCTGCTATCTCCTGGGATTTTCAGAACTGGAACTTGGCAGGTCTTTTCTTCACAAGTGCCCTTAGGAAGTAAGCTGTGGAGAAAGGGAGATTTGGAGGCAAGATGTTACTAGAGCTGTCGGACAGTGCAAGGTGAAGTACAGAGGTGCTAAATGATCAGTTTTGTGTGCTTAAAAATAATACATCTCCCTTGGCTTGTGCAATAATTAGGCTTTTATAGCGAGCTGTGGCAGAACCCCATTTTACAGTAGTCAGACCTCTCTTTCGCCCCTCCTGGTGCAGTTGTTTTTTGTGTGGTGCCCAGCTGCCTACTCTCAACACTTCTGCAGTGAGACCTGACTGGTGTCTGGCCTGAGAAGAAGGCTGGTGGAATTGGGTCCCCTTGACAAGGTGGGCATTGCCCCCTCCCATCCTTGACTGGTTCATAATCTTGATTTGAGGCCTCTGAAAGTTCATTTTGCCTCAGGATTTCTGTGACTTCAGCCAGACCTCCAGGTTTTGGAGTAATTCATTAGCTATAGAATGGCAATATTTATTAGTCTTGTAATATGAGTGGGGTCCGTGTTGTGAACTTGGCCGCCGACCTGTGCTTAAATGTCTTTGAAAGCTAATCTTTCACTCTTTCTGTGTTTTTGTTTGTTTGTTTGTTTTAAATGGGGTTGGAATTCCAACTTCATTTAATTTGTTTTGAAAAATTCCGTGATAGTTTTACAGGTGACTTACCAAAATCCATCTATCCATCTGCTCATTGGGCCACCCATCATACTTGTTAAATATAAATAAAATAAGAATGTAAATAAATAAATATATAAATAAAAGAATAATGTAAATAAATAGTTATAAAATAAATAAAAATAAATAGGAAGTAAGCCTTTATATTACTACTAGTACTACTAGTGCTGCTTCTTACATGGATAAACATGAGAAAAAAAGCTGTAAATTGATCCAAATGCAGTCCCAACTGCTTCATTAACACTTCTAGGATACATGAAAGCACAGTGCTTCAGGAAAACGTGCTAGGAGGGAATCTAATCTTTGTAGTAGAAAACGTAAGGAGTGAACGGAAATTAAAGAACAGCCATCAACTTTCTACTTTTGGCAGGCTCCTCAGAGGAAAGTGACATGTTTACTGTGCCGATGAAATCTTTGCTGCATCCCAAAGCAATTAAAAGAATCTCAAAGTCCAAAACATTAGCCTGCCTAATTAAGATAGCATCATTAAATAAGTGGATATATTCTGATTTGCTGTAGCTCAGGGTCTGGCCCTGCCTGTTGTCTTGCATGCCATAACCAGGCTTTAGTTTCCTTTCTGGAAGCAGAGAGATGGTGACACGGGAGGAATGAATACCCAAGGTGCAGCTGTGCTTTTCCTGTTGTGGCCTCAGGAGGCCTTTTGGATGAAATAAGAGGCTATTTTCCCTAGGGAATTGCGTTGTCTTTAATTAATTTATTACTTATACAGAAATCAGATTCCTTGGTATGAATACTGCTCAATTTCAAATTGAGATATCACCTTTGTGATATTTTTGTGATCACCTTTCTGTTTATTTTTAAATGATCCTTCTTTTGCACTCATTTCACAGATCCCCTGTACCGTACTTGCCAGCCAAAGAATGTACATTTAATATTAAAAACATGTTTTGCAGAAAACAAGTGACCATATATTGAAGCTTAACTCAAGTCTCTCTGGTAGTTAGTAAAGAGGTAGTGGAGGGGCCCTCAGGACTTCAGCACTTCCTTATGCACAGTTCCAATTTCAGGATTTTCCTGTATAGCAGACCTAAAAAAAAAGAAAAAGAAAAAAGGGACAGGGAGGAGAGTAAGCTCACCTTTTACAAAAGTGTTAAATCAACTCAATCCGTACTCCTGTTCTCCATTTCATGTTTCATGTCTTGTCATTTATGATTCACAACTACTGAAGTGGAAAAATAATTCTAGCAGCACCTTTCTGATCTGTTTCTCCTCTGTAGAGCTAAAAATTAAATAAGCGACAGTACTTTCACTTTATAATTACCCAGAAGACAGCTAAGAGGCACATGGAGTGAGTCAGTGGCAGAGCTTGGAAAAGAACTCACAGCATCTAATTCTAAGGTTGCAGACCTAGATTGAATCATGTCATTTCACAGCCTGGTTTGTCATGGGTATGAGGCATCATTAGCTGATTGGAGTGTAAATTACAAGGTTTCATTATTTTCATTTTTCCTTTCCCTTACTGTAGCACCTAAAAAACCTATCCTGAGTAAGCATCTATTATACTGGGACTGGATGAGTCGTTAATAGAAAGGCAGTTTTTACTTAGAACTTGCAAATCAGCATTCTTATGCTGTGACATGCTCTTTCATAAAGCGCACGGAGCAAAAAACCTCTGTGAAATTTTTGTCTTATTTTGCATTTAAGGCCAAAACTCAGCTTCACAGAACAGGTCTTCTCAAGGCTCTCTACAGCTGCAATGTACCTTATGGGGGAGCAAATTCTGTAAAACCTGCCTTAATTTTCCCTCCACAATGGACAAAAACTGGGCTCCATGACTACAGCATTTTGCAGGCAGTTCTGTCACATAATTTAAAAGCTCCATAAGATTAAAAAATAATAATAAAAAATTACCAAACTTTAGTGATTTACCATTGAATTCTGCAGCATTGAAGCATATAAACACATCTTGAAAATACTAACACATGCATGAAAACAGTATTTCTGTAATACAAATGATCTGATCTAGGGACTTATTCCTCTGGCAGTGCTGATGCATCCATCCAGTGGCTTTCTCCTGGATGTTTGCCAGTTTAACCTGTTCGTTTAGGTGAAACCTTAGCCCTCTGCGATGTTATATTCTTTATCCTGTTTTTGTAAGGTAGCTTTGGATTGCTTTTTCTAGGTTTAAAAAAAAAAAATGTCTGCTTTTAACATTCCTTGGTCTTAGCTTCAGCATTTAGCAGAAAAACTGTATAAAAACATTACGTTTTTCTCCTCAGTGAGAACTGTTGCCTCAGAGAGCAAGACAGGTCCGTTACCCAGGGCAATGTTATGGCTGAAGCGATTGCTGTAGAGATAACTAAATTGTTGGCAGCCTTTTTGCTTTTATTCATAACCCTTGTTTAGATAGTATTTTTAGCTCATCTAATTTCTGTATTTAGGTGGAGATTTAACGTGATAAACCTTAGAAACTGCACTGTCGTCTGCCTGGTATAAATCAGTCGCTAGGGAGTATCAAATCTGTTATTGACCTTCAGTCTAATTGCAGCTGTCAGGCTTCCAATCCATGGCAAGTGCTTGGAGGAGAGTTTAAACTTTATTATATTTTTTCCTTATCTGTGCTCAGTTTTGTCTTTTTTTGGATCTCCCCAAAAATGCTGTGACAGCGGAGATGGGACCCTGATGGGAATGGGTTTTGGATATCATGGGAGGTAGTAGCAGTGAAGAAAACCAGTATCTTTTCTCTGTGATTTCTTAAATCTGTGGTGACTAGGCTTTCTGAGCAAGAAAAAGCTTTATATACTCTTAAAGAGGCACCTGAAGGCCAAACAGCACAGCTTTAGAAAGCGGGCAGTGTGACCTGCTGGCTAGACTGGAACATCATCAACATTTATACGTGGAGAGTGTGTGATCTCCTCCCACCCTTTCCTAGCTTTGAGGATGTCACGAAACATTAGGACTAATGACCTCCAAGTCTGAAACTTGTGCAGATGAAGAATGTCAGCAATACTTTCTGCACTCAGCCACCAGCTCCTCTTCAGTCCGTAGTACATCTGTTAGAATGACAGCTGGACACAGCTTAAGGAAATCCCTAGATCCCTAAATAAATGAATCCAATGGATAATTACCATCACAGCTCATAATTACCAATTCACTTCTGCTCTGATGTGACATCAATGTGCAAATAATAGATTTTGTTCTATCTCCTTTTTTTTTTTTTCTGACACTGATCTACGTTGGAAAATCTCTTCTATGGGTAGGTGGCTTAGACCATGGTAGCGTCATCTTTTTACGTTCCAATTGAGATTTTAAAACTTTCTGTAGTTTTCTGGACTTCCTAGTTGCCAAACACTTAATTTTCCACCACCTGCACAGCGACCATTGGACCTTTGGAAATATTAACACTTCTAAATTAAAAAAGTCAAGTGCATAAAAACCACTTAGACTATACTTTAGCTATCCAACTGCTTATCAAGTGTCTCTAAGCCAGCAACTTGCAAAAAGATTGAGAAACAAAAATACCTACTACATCTGGTTCTGTTTCCAGGTCTTTCAAGTAAGACTAAGGTTCCCAGGAAGGTTCTTTACTGCATATTACACAAGATATCCTTCATGCTGTGCTGTCTACTTCTAATTCTGCTGTTTGCATCTTGCTTTCTCTTTGCCTGACTCCATAATTGTATGGTGCCACTGAGAAATAGAAATTTTTTTTATTTGCCTCAGAATTTCACGGACCACTGAATTCTGCACAAGCTAGGGAAGTGATAAGAAGGATAAATTTGACCCAGGAAGAAAATTGTAATCTGATTCCTCTCCATTTTTCCCCTCTTAATGTTAGGCATGGTTCAAAGTCTCTCGCTTTACAGATGCAAAGAATCCTGCTCCTTATTGATGCTGCAGTAAGAGCTAGTTCAGTCAGTGCACTGAGTTAACAAACCTCTATTTTGTTTGGTTTCAAGTGTAGGGTATGTGGCACTCAGACCCACGCGTGCATACTCTGCAGTGGTCACAGACCAAGAAAGCAATGGGAGACCTGAAGAACCTTAGGCAGTTTTCCCAGGCTGATTGCAGAGCTGTCACAAACACAGCACGACAGGAGGCAGTTGGGCTCGTGGGTGCAGGAGGTCAGTGGTGACTCTGTCCCGGATGAGGGACGTGCGGAGTGCACTGCATGAATGGGTTGTGCAGAATACTTAGGGCGACACACTAAAAAAAAGCAACGGTATGGAAATAGGCAAAGATGGTGCTCTGACATGGCAGAAAATGGTGGTTGGAAGAAGATGAACTGTATGGCTATGATTTACATGGCTGTTTTTGCTTACCTTAGCTCTAGCTGTTTCAAGGACGAAGGATATCATTTCTCTCTCTGTGTCAGATAGATCTCAGCTTAACAATTAAAGGCGATTGATCTTTCCATGCAGTCAGGGCTATGATGTGTCAGATTAATAGGGAATTGATCCTAACGAGAAAATATGCGTTCAAAGATTAGCATTAGCTGCTAATAAATGTAAGCAATTTAGAAATGTATTACACTGTGACAATGAGGGAGGCTGTCTTGTCAGCCAGCATAGTTTCATTCAGGAATACCATAAAGATTTGGCTCAAGATACTTAAACTGTCATCATAACCACTCAGCTCTCCAGCATGTCTGGTTTATCACTGTGTAAGATCTATAGAAAATTGGTTATTTAAAAAAATGCTTTTGGAGCTATCTGCTCATACTGAAATGAGAAGACTGCTTCTCTTCACTGGAACTTTACAGAAATGCCTATCATCTGATCTTAGAAATCAAGAGGCACAGTAGCTGAGATGAAAATAGTAAAATTATATGACAATGTGTATGAGAGAGAGAGGTAGAATTCACATGAGACTGAGTCTTGCTGATAGCCTAATATCCAGGGGGGACATGCAGGTGATGTCATGCTGCATGTGGCTCTTGTACAGCAAGCTTAAGACGAAATGGCTGGAGGGTGCTCTTTTATCATAGCTTATCAGAAGGCCTCTGGCTATTGCAGTATGTCAAATATGACTTTCTGGAAAAGGCAATGTTGTACTCTTGTTCAGCAAAGACATACTGTCTCCAATGGCGCATGTTAAAGAAAGGGCAAAACTGAGTGATACTTCCAATGCACAGCCTCTTGCACCCACATTGTTTATGGTTCTGTTGTCTTGCAGCTGATATTATTGCTGGTAGACGGTGTTAGAGATTTAAACGTCCTCTGGACCATGTTAAAGAGGATCCAACAGGTCTCTGTAGCTACAAGAATATATAGTGATGGTGAATATTTCCCAAAGCCTTAGTTGAGTCACCCAAAAGCAAGCGTGGGAGCTATCTCTGCCTTTTCTCACTTCCCCCACCGCCAAACAATTTAAGTACCATACAACAACCAGTCAACCAGAAGGGTAAAAAAATAGTTAGATAATTAAGCTAAAAAAGTAGTAGTTAATGGGTGATGCTCTACTGGATGGCTGGGAGCAAGTGAAGTGCTGTATTGGGATGTTTACCCTTTAACATTGTCAATGACCCAAAGAAGGCAAGTCAAATTTGCGGATGATACCAAGCTGGGGGGACCAATCATACTGTGGACAACAGGGCTGCTGTCTAGAGGGTTCTAGACAGGCTCGGGGATTGGGCAGACAAACTTTATGAAATTCAGCAATGACAAACACAAAATCTGGCACCTGGGTAGGAATAATCCCTTGCAGCAACAGAAGAAAGGAACTGACTGGCTGGGGGAGCAGCTCTGCTGAAAAGGCCATGGGGTCTTGTTAGGCAGTGAGCTGAGCATGAGCCCGCAATGTGTCCTGGTAGCGAAGGTGGCCAAACAGCATCCTGGGCTGTATGAACAGCAACATAGTCAGTAGGTCAACAGAAGGGACTATCCTCCTCTATGCATAATTTGTCGTCCACATCTAGAATATTGCGTTCAGTTTTGGGCCTCCCAGTAAAATGACAAAGTGAAGCGAGTTCAGTGAAGGGCTACCAAGGTGGTTGGGGGTGAGAGCGCAAGCCCTCTGAGGAGGGGCTGAGTCAACTACATTTTTTCAGCCTGGAGAAGAGATGATTTTGGGGGAACCTGACAGCAGCTTGACATTACTGATGAGTTTATCCAGAAGATGGAGCTAGACCTTCACAGTGACTGCATGGTGGGAGACAAAGGACATAGATTGAAATGAGAGGTAGGACTGTTATAAGGAAAAACTTTCAGTATAAGGACAGAGGCAGTGCACTCTCCCTCCTTGGCAATTTTCAAGACACAGCTGGATAAAACACTAAGTAACCTGGCCTGAACTCATGGCTGACCCTACTTTGAGGAGGAGTTTGGACTAGATGATCTACAGAGGTCCCTCCTTCTTGTCTCTTCAGCATCCCAAAGGACGCTGGGTAATCTGAGAGGATATTCTTTCTACCCTTTTTTGCTCCTTTGTTATTTGAACAATGCCATGTGGTCTAGGGATAGACAAATCTGCTGACCTTACAAGCTATGTACCAAAACCTTCATGAATCTGATTCTGATTGCCACAGAGACTTTCCATATGAATTGGAAAAGACAAGGACTAGTTCACAGGTAAGGGAAGACAGTGGTCACTGAGGATCATCCAGGAACCTGAATGTCAACACGGAGCACGAGTCTGCTCCCAGTCCTTTGCATATGGCTCAGGATGGCGGATGATGGAGGAAATTACCACATATAAACTAAATAATTATTGAAACTACTGGGAGCTCCACAGGTGTGGTCACAGGAAGAAGCCATGTGTAAAAGAGACACATGGCTAAATTACCTGGGTTAGGTACAAGAAGTAAAGAAATAGAGTGCTGGACTTTCAAAGGCTTTGAAGAGAGTAAAGAACCAGACTATGCTTGCACTGCATAGTGCAGAGACATCAAAAATGCTTCCAAATGACAAAATAATAGTAATGAAAGCATCGTAGCTGTACTGATGTAGCTGTGCAGTGTCCAGTGCCCAAAGGGTCATATCTGCACAGCAAGGTATCGTGCATGCTCATATGCAGTGCACTTTCTTTGGAGCTGGTTTAGAGGTGTCTCACATAATGCTGCTGTTCTGTAAGAACATGGTCTTAGGCAAAAGACTGGGAGTTTGAGAAACACATTTATTCAAAATTTGGTGCCAACATGTCTTTTAAAATCAAGAGGCTCAAGAGGACCAGCTGCCATATAACATGTAGTAACAGACTTTCAAATGTTGTTCAGACTGTTGTTAATTTATCCTTATGTTTGGTCTACTCAGACCCTATCTGAGTAGAATACTTCAAAAATACAGTTAGTCATGTAGATGGCAGTCCTTCAGAAAAAGGACTGTATTTTCTCCAGTTGACCAATGTAATGGGGCCTCCATCCCAGCTGGCCATAGTAAATAATAATAATTGTAGTAGTAATAATAATAATAATAATACCTCCTGTTGCCATTAGGATATTCACCTAATCTGATTTCTTTCATGTGTTTTGTTTTTAGCCTAACTCACCATGATGATTATGGATTTAAGGATTAATTGTCAAAGTTTGCAGGTTCCTAAACAACAGTTCAGTGCAGAGGTCCCACTTGAGTTCACTGGGAGCTGGATTCCTAATTGTCTGTATGGCCTTCAAAGACTGTGATCCTTCTTGACTGCTATGTGCAAGTAGTGACTGTACCATGCGAATGTTTATTCTAAGACACTCTTTCACACTCTCTTTGGAACTGAAATGGAAGAAATTAAGGTGCAGGATACATACTTTGAGCAACTAGGATACTCCTAGGTGACTGCATCCTTGTGTCACAAGAAGTGTTCTCAGCACGTGGCACAGTCAGCAGGGGCAAGACAGAGGGTGAAAATCTTTGCCCCTCTGCCAGTAACAAGACAGTCAGTCTTTCTGTCCCTTGTGTAACTGGTGCTTGATTGCTCCAACTTATATGCTCGTTGCCAGTGGTGCTATAAAAATCATACAGTACCTGAAGAACGCTGAAATAGAAATCCTGAGGCTCAGCTTATTCCTGCTAGGATTTTGCCCACAAGTGGGTAATGGAAGGAAGATCTTCATCCTTTTTTACTGTTGTAGTAGTTTAGAGAGAACAAACTGACCATTTATTCAAAATGCTGGAAAAAGACTTATGATGGCTATTGGGGAGGATAAGCTCTTCTATGTCTCAATAACTTCCAAATCTAATTGGTGGGAATTTAGTGATGTGGCTTATGGCACACAGGAAAAAATATAATCATAACAATTGTGATAGTAATAAAACTGATCCTAAGATGTAGACAGTGGGAGTGCAAGCAGATTTTAAACCACTTCTAAGGACTGTTGATTTATATGCTGCAATGCTGTTGTATAAAGAATGCAGAGCAGATGGGCCAGTGGCCTGAAACACGTGTGCATTTTGCTCAACTGCTTCATGAAAAATTGCACTCAAGTTAAGCCTTCATGTAACCTGTTTGAAAGAATGCAAGTAGCAAAGGCAGGACTGTGGCATCTAGTAAACTTGCTAGAAGGAATGTAGGGAACACTATTTATTTTCTCCCCAGGCAGAGAACCCATGGTTTCTTTCCTCTCATTGGCTTTCTGTGCTGCCAACTGAAGCCCATTCATTTCAGCATCTTGGATCTGAACATCTTCTGTTGTATGTGTGATCTCATGTTAGGGGAAAAAAAAAAAAAGCAGGGTGATTCTTCAGTATTGTGGTGGGCACCACATACAATACACAGGCTCAGGGTAGAAAGCTGGTAAAAAATGTGCTACTCAATTGCCTGGAGATCTCTGCCCTAATTATCAGGGAAAGCTACTATCTGAAAAATCCTTTTAGCATATTCCTGCTGTAGGTACCTTCCTGGAGGCAAGAGACAGCATGTGGTACCAGCATTTTAGCCATTAATGCAATTGGATGAGATTTTTTGTGATGGTTTGTGACGGGAAAATCCTCCCTGACAGAAGTTCCTTCCTATGACATTTCCAACAGAAAAGGACCATCAGTCAGCCCTTAATGTACTTCCTGATTGCATTACTTTGTTCTGAGGAGATCATCTACTGGCATACCTGAACTGGATAAGTCTAAGATGGTAAAAATGAAAAACCAAAGAGCAGCACCTCTAGAACAGTTCTGAATAAGCAGCTGTGAATAAAATCATAGAATCATAGAATGTGTTGGGTTGGAAGGAACCTTTAAAGGTCATCTAGTCCAACCCCCCTGCCATAAGCAGGGACATCTTTAACTAGATGACCAATGAACCAACCAACATCAAAATCCATGTAATCTCAGAGTATTTGAAGGCTGTGGTGGGCTGGCCCGAGCTGGCAGCCAAACCTCCATCCAGTGACTCACCCACTCCTCCCCACACCCAGGAGGACAAGGGGGAGAAAATAGGAGTGATAAAGCTTGTAGATCAAGGTAAAGACAAGGGAGATCACTTACCCATTACTGTTGTGGGCAAAACAGACTCAACTTGGGGAATTTTAACTTAATTCATTGATGATTAAAATAAATATTTAATTACTGATTCAGGTAGCGGGAAATGAAAAGACAAACATTAAAACACAGAGGGAAAGCAACTTTCCTCCGCCCTTTCCCAGGCTCAGTTTCACTCCAGGCTCCTCTCCTTCCCCCTTGTTACCACTGCAGATTACACTCAGTCCTTTCAGCCAGGTCACAAGCCGTGAAAGGGTGAGTGTTGGATACAGTCAGCACATAGCAATTTCTCTCCACTGTTTCTTTCTTCTCACACTTTTCCTTTGCATCCAGCGTGGGCTATCCACAGGATGCAGTTCCTTCATGAATATCCATCTGTACAGGTTGTCCGTGGGCTGCATGGCAATACCTGCTGCTCCATGGAGCACCTTCTCCTCTGACCTTGGTGTTCCTCCTGCTGTTTCTTACTCTTTCTTCCCTCCTCCTCTGCCTGTCTGGAATTTTCTGCCCTTTCTTAAATAGGTTTTTACAGAGGTGCCACACACTTCACTGATGGGCTCAGCTGTGCCCTGTGATGCGTCCATTGGGTCTGGCTAGAAATGGCTGTGCCCAGCACGGGGTATCTCCTGGTCTCTTCTCAAAGAAGTCATCCCTACAGCTACCCTGCTGCTGGGACCTGGCCACCTATAACTATTACATAGGCAAAAACAAAGAGAAAAATCAAAAGGGCCTCAAAGTCCAGTGCCCGGATAGATACTTGTCAGGCCTCATTGCGATAGCAGGTTCACTACTGAAAAGTCACCCTGACATCACTTGAACTTCTCACGGTAGTAAACAGCATGTACAGTTCTGTTTGTAGCATTGGGCCCTGGGTTATTCTAATGTGTGCATCCTCTTAGCCAAGAGGAAGACAGCAGAATGCTAAAACCAAAAAATCTGAAGTGTAGAGCATACTGTTAATCCTTGTTTTATGTTCTCCCTTTGCCGTATAAACGTCTAATGTCCATCTGTTCTGTTGCCCCAAGACAGAATTTATTCATGATATAAAAAATGTACATTCAGCTATGGGTAGTGCAGGAAGCTCCATCCTCAATCTGGCTGTTAGCTAAAGAGGCTGCCTTTGGCCTTTCGTTCTTCAGGATTTGGTGGAAAAGTGCATGGGGAGAAGGGAAAGATCAGTTGTGATGTATCAGGATACTTTGCCAGAGTGTTTGGCAGAATATTTAGCTAAGAAACATTCACCATCTGTTTAGCTTTGGAAGGAAGGTGGGGAGAAGTAACCTCCTGAAGTTTTTGCCCGTGTAAATATTTCAAAGTGCCCTTCAAACAGTCTTCACCCAACCATATACTAAGTGTCTAGCTGATACCAGCTACCCTGTAGTATCAAGGACAAGGACGGTAAACACTTCGTGTCCTCTGTGCTCTTGTAGTAGTTCGGATGCTCTGTTATGCTTACCATATATACCCTTCCCAAGTGACATTCTGCAATGGGTTTGATACCTTTGTTTCACCAATGTGAACTGCTTTGCTAAATGGGCTTCTTTTGGGGTCTAGTTGTCTATAAGAGAACATTCTTTTGCAGTTATGAACAATCTCTTCTAAGGGATTCAGTGTCTCTGAGTTTTGACTCTTCTTCTTTACCAAATTTTTCTCCAATTCCAGTTCTGTATGTCGGGTTAAAATGCAGAACCTTTCTAATATCTTTCACAGTTACTTGTGTCTACATGAGTTAACTGAGTATCCCAGATATAGCTGTTGCTAAAAATATTGCTAAATTCCAATTTTCTTCTCTTTAGGTGGTTTCCCCTTGATTACAGATAGAAATAAAATGCAGTTTACACCTTTTGGAGATGTATTTAATTGGTGGAATTTTAAACTGACCCATCTGTCGTCTTCCATTTTACTGCTATTAATATGTGGTGCTCAGCAATCAATCAGCTGTCAGCGAGAGAACTGCTTCAGTTTCTCTTTTTTTCCTTAGAACTATGCAAAGCAACAAGAGCTTCTCAGTGTCAAACTTGGGCAGCTTGGGAATTCATCTCAGCTATATTTACCCACAGATTAGGTAGTAGTAGTGGCATTGTGCAGAAGGCAATTCATTAGAAGTCTTTTTAATGATAGGAGAAATCACTCATTAGAAGAGCTCATTTTTCTTCTATGAATTACAAATGGATTTCTAAAAGTGCCATCAGCTACAGGCTCAGCTTTTCAATACCTGAAGTTGGGTGAAATGAATCCCACACTTAGGAAATTTCTCTCTTCTCACCTTTGAGAAGTTGAATCCAAAAGGGCACAAGCTACAATTGCACAGCAGGTTGGTAGCAGAATGTGAAGGGAGAAACACTGAAGGCAGAACGATGGAGAGGCAGAATAGGGTAAAGAGAAGCCATAATGGGAGCACAGGACGAAAAAATGCAAACCAAAACTGAAGGTGATTTTGTGCTATATTTAGGAAAATAGAAAAAAGTGAAAAATTATAAGAACAGAATTGAATAGTTAATTTGTTCTAGAAACTCCTGAGCTGCAATAATTATTTCCAAACTACAGCACTTGGAGGAAAAAATAATTAAAACTGCAGAGCCTTAGAAACCTGGGTCTTAATTCTTAACTTTCAAAGTGGCTGCTTGTCATGGTTTAACCCCAGCCAGCAATGAGGACCGTGCAGCCGCTCACTCAGTCCCCCCACAGAGGGACCAGGGAGAGAATCAGAAGAGTAAAAGTGAGAAAACTCGTTGGTTGAGATAAAGACAGCTTAATAAGCAAAGCACAAGCCACAGACGTAAGCAAAGCAAAACAAGGAATTCATTCACTGCTTCCCATTGGCAGGCAGGTGTTCAGCCATCCCCAAGAAAGCAGGGCTCCAACATGCATAATAGTTACTTGGGAAGGCAAAACACCAGAAGTCTGAATGTCCCCCTTCCCTTCTTCTTCCCTGAGCTTTATATACTGAGCATGACATCACATGGTATGGAATATCGCTTTGGTCGGTTGGGGTCAGCTGTCCTGGTTGTGTCTCCTCCCAGCTTTTTGTGTACTCCCAGCCTACTTGCTGGAGAGGTGGTGTGGGGAGCAGAAAAGGCCTTGACTGTCTAGCAACAACCAAAAACATCAATGTGCTATTGACACCACTCTCACCCTAAATCCAAAACACAGCACTATACCAGCTGCCAGCAAGAAAGTTAACTCTGTCCCAGCTGAAACCATGACGCTGCTTTACAGGAACTTGTTGTTCAGTATAATTCAACCTAATGAGATTGCACCAAGTGTAACATGAAGTAGAATTTGGTTTATTATTTCCCTAGTTATTGGCTAAGAAATTGAATGTGGGGAAAGAATCACATCTATCATTATTCTTGTGACATATATCGCAAATTGCCAATTAAAAGAGAGGCAGGGGAGCAAAACATGTTTCCTCTCATTCCCAAACACGTCCATTCCACTTATGCTCAGAGACTCAAATTAAACAATACAAGAAAGAATAGAAGGCAATTTCTTTTTCTTGGTCGCACTGCATAGAATTTAAATCAGTATGGATTTTAGCTTTTACTAATCTTCAACTTCTGTCACAGGCTATAGCTAGAGTGCATACACGCAGCATGGCTTAAAAGTAGCTGGCTTGGTACAGACAGCTGTGGAGTTGCGACAGCATGAAGTTCCACACAGCCTAACCACATGAGTATTTACTCATCTTCTCTGATGACTTTTGCAGTCTGTGAGCTTTGTGCTGCTGCTATTGCACTGCTAATGATCCTCCAAGCAAAAACTAATTCATGTGTGAGATGAGGTCACAGCAATGACAAGTCACTGCTGACATCCACTAGGGGAAGGCAAAAAAAAGATCTGTTTAAAAGAGCAGTGGAGAAACAAATGGTGATTTCCCTTCAAAGCCTCCCTTGTAAAGCTCAGTAACACTCTTGCTTCCAAGATGAAGTGTATTTTTTAATCAGGTAGTATTCAGACTGATTGTATATTTACCTTCTTAGTATAATACCTGACCCCTCACGGTCATGAACATATTTTTTCCTCCTGTATCTCTCTGTGAGTTACCTTAGTACTAGCATTCCTGTACTAAATATGGGGAAAAGGGAGCAGAGAGACACTGTTTCCAAGGCCACGTGAGGAAGAGGAATATGTGATTTAATTCAACTTTCCCAGACTGTGACCCAGGACAGAAAACCACAGTCGTGTGTCGTTTGTTAGAAATGTGAAAGGCAGCATGGAGTTTCTCAACAAGAATGTAAGACAGAAAACATTTATTTTATCACCTGGAGTCATGTAGAGCTAACTTGAGTATCTTCATCTTGAACAGTATGAAAATAAACCTTAGTGACTCCAGTCACAGTTTTTCCACATTAAAAGTAGCCTGCGTTAAGAGTCCTTGTATCTGGACATAATTTTCCCTTTATAGTGAGAAGCCATTTTTAATTCCCTTTTTTGTGTGAACAACTATCGTAGTTTAAACAAGCCAATAGCTGTATAACCAGGATTCTCCCGCTCTTTCCAGACAGATGGTAGAACCCTGGTCCCACAGGTCCACAGACGTCCCCTGTTCCAGGGGACCTTTTCTGGTTGATCATGACATATCATAGTTTATCATAGAGCTCTCCTCTTGTCAAGACCTCTTGATAAGGTGTCTTCAGCCCTACAGAGACAGGGGGGGAGTAGATAAGGTGTCTGTCATCCTTGTTTTCCCTCAGGACTATCCTGTTTGCCAAGGAGCCAGTTGACAGGTTGCAACATTAACACTGAAAATATGAAAGTCCCTTTTTCATACATACCAGAAGACATACAGTTTGAAGTCTATCAGGTTTAGCCATGGTTTACACCTGGCATACTTAGCCCTCTGCCCCACAACAAAAATCTTTTCTTCCTCAAGTGCCTGCAGAAGAGATCAGCAAAATGGGATCTGTACCTGTCAGTTCTTTCTTTCTACCCAGACTTGAGTGACATCAAAACCTGACCAATATTTAATGTTATACTGTGTCTGCACTGATAGTCTTTAAAAGCTGTATTTTGGATTTTGGCCCACTACCTTAAGGGCTACAATCCTGTATCTGTTCCATTCACAGGTAAGAATGCATTTTCTAATTTCTAATCAAGCCTCTCCCCAACAAAAATAATATATCTCTATATATCATTATCCAGAGAGAGATGAGCCTTGCAGCTGAAGAGGCACAAGAGGATTGCTTATACCCTTGAGTTTGTGAAATAAATTAAGTTCAGTGAAATGATTTCTCATACCTCTGTTGCAGAGAGTAATACAGTGCAGCAGGAATTTGTTTAAAATTGTGCTCTCTTGCTCAAACCATTCTATTAGCTGGAGTGCGGTTATCTTTGTAGAAGAGATAGGGGCAGAAGAACCTTACTTTTCAGAAACAGTGTGACTGTGGTAGTTAATAATCCCTTTACTGTATAGATTATTACAAGTTATTTTATATCAGCTCTGCACATCCTGGTGGGCTGCTTTTCTGAACAAATTTTACTGGTTCATGACATGAAAACAGGAAGGCTTGATTTTACATGTGTGTGTCACTGACTTCATTAGGTTTGCGTAGATCTGTATTGCGGAAAGAAAAAGCACGACGACCTCACCAAGCCTCATGAATGTGATTGTCTGTGTAGTCATCATCTTGTATTTCCAAGTTCCTGTCCGGAAAACCAGACGACTTGTGAGCTGCTGGCAGATTAATTTA
This sequence comes from Dromas ardeola, assembly GCA_013398915.1. Taxonomy (NCBI): domain Eukaryota; kingdom Metazoa; phylum Chordata; class Aves; order Charadriiformes; family Dromadidae; genus Dromas; species Dromas ardeola. The sequence continues at coordinate 118,502 of VYZM01015772.1, read as the reverse complement.
CCATATAGCACCATTCTCTTCCTATTTACTAATTACACACAGTCAGTTATTTTTCCAGTGTGTTCTTTACAGAGCATTGGCACCCTGGAATCTTTATGATGGAAGTAACTCTTGTTTCTTGAGTTATCCTCAGGGAATTTACATGCCAATATAACGAGAAAGATTAGCATGCTGTTGTTCATTGACAGAGATATTTTGGGTCTTTCATGGAGAAACAAACAGTTCTGAAAGCAGATAAACTTTTCATCTTTTGTTCAAGTTTCAATAGGTAAGCAAGGAAAAACAAGTTATGAGTAGATGTAAGGCTAGAGATTGGCAGGTCAAAAAGAGCCTCCAGGAGCCCAGTGGGAAATTTGTATCACTTATAAGAAGGTCAAGGCAGATGTATGTCTCTGTGTGTGTGAGGAATTGAGTGGAAGAGTTTTGCAGAAGTTTGGCACTCGGGATCGACTTTTGTATTAGGACAACAGGATTAAGCGAAGTTTTTGCTCAGCACTTGAGTCATGGTAGCTTTTTATGACCATGGGGCATTGTGGAGTATGCCATAGCTCAGTATTCATAATGGGTTAGTGTTCCAGCTGGAAACAGTTATGAATATAAGGTGTGTCATGGCATTCCTTTGAGTGTAAAGCTACGTTAAGCTATTGAATTAAATGCAATGGCATTAGTAGAAGGGTGTTCTGTAGAATAGCCGGAAAAACAATCTTTAAGGCATGAGTATTGCCATCATATCACTTTAAGGAACTCACAACCCAGACGTTTCCACAAAAGTAGACCTAGACATAGTAATCTGAGAAAAGAATTCCCATGCATCTGCAGACAGCTTCATAGAGGCACATTCTATTTTATGCTTCAGAGCTGTAAGTCTGAAGCAAAGCAGGACAATAACATGTGAATAATGCTCACATTGCAACTAGCCAGTCTGTATGTCTGTGAATGAAGTTGTTTTTAAGTATAAATATCAAGTCTGGTATTTTCTACAACTGTCTAATTCCCTTAAAACTCTTTTCCAAATTATGAGAAAGGGAGAAACCTTTTTAAAAGCACTGGTGACTGCTTACTTTAATATGATCCTAAAATCTCTAGCTCCCTAATGTTCAGTTTATTTTTTTTGTAATCAGTCTTTGGCAGCATTCTTGGAGTGAGCATTGGAATAGCTGTGTAACATATGCAAGTTTATTTTATTTCATTTCCAATTTTTGACATATGTGTTCCTATTTAGTTATATTAGTTACGAGTTAGTATCTACTTCCTCTGATGACAGGGAGTGTATTGAATCACTTTAAATTAGCTCAGCCTCTTAGACTTCAGCGCCACTTTATTCTTGATGAGGGTCTGCTCATGAATTTTAGTACTATTCTCTCCAATGTTAATCCATGCAATCTCATCTAATCCAGATCCCTATTAGATTAGATGTCCTGGTTTCAGCTGGGAAAGAGTTAATTTTCTTTCTAGTGATTGCTGTGAAAGGAATGTCAACAATGCATATTGTTCTAGTTGTTGCTAAGCGATGTTTATACTGTTCAAGGGCTCTTTTCAGCTTCCCATAGAAGCTGAGAGGGAGCAAAGACAGAACAATGGAATGGCCAATGCATATTTGGTACCATAGACATCATGCTCTGTATATAAATGAGGGCTGGCCAGGGCGGGACTGGGGGCAGGAATCCTTGATCACTGCTCTGCAAGGTACCGATTCACCGGGTGGTGAGAGTGACTTGTGTCATCAATATTGTTGTTATTTCCCTTTTCTGTTATTGTTCTATTAAACTGTCTTTATCTCAACCCACGAGGGTTTTTTCTTGCCCTGTGCCCTCCTTTTCTCCCTCTTCTCCATGCCCTTCTTGGGGGAAGAGGAAGAACTGTGCAAGCAGCTGCATGGTCCTAGCTGCCAACTGGGGTTAAACTACAACAGAACTCTAAACTGAAGGTCTTCTATCATGCATGATCTTGCTGTGCTCTTTGTAAAACAAGTTTTCTATAGAACTTTCCTGAGAATGAAATCCTCTGCGGGGAAAATAGACATGAAGAAGGAAGTTGGGGCAGCAGCAGTTTTGGAGTAGGTTTTGTTTTGCTCTTTTTTCTTCCTGAGAACAACTTTGTTTTTTCACTTTAAAAGTAAATGGAAGGATTCTGTCCAGTTGAGAGTGTGTTAATTATATTTCTCCATTAAATATTCCTTCCAAAACAAAGTCTTTATTTTTTAGGATGACATACACTGAGTATCAAACATTCTGTGTAATGTCCATCTGCTCTGGAATCAGTGCTATGTTCTCGACTATAGCCAGTTAGTATGTAATATTTGCTTACAGATATTGCATTGCTAGCTTTGTGACTTGTTTAATAGTTTCTATACATAAGCATGGGCATAGTTTACTTATGGGCAGTGGCTGATTTCTGAATCAGTACATTGTCAATGGTGGGGAATTTATTGTTTTCTGCAGGTGAAGGATGTTATTAATCAGGTATACAGTGGAAGGTGTTTTTCTTCAGCTGTAAGACATACGTTGGGCAATCTGAATTCTCTCTGAACAAGCTTTACCTCTATTAGTATTTTTTTCTGTAAATTGAATAACTTATGTAGGGTCATGAAGTCTGCTAATGCCATTTTTCAATATATGCTACTACAGCAATGGCTACTCTCTGTGATCTGTAGCCTCTGGAGGCTTGTGGGCAACTTCTAAATTGTGACTATTATTTGTTTAAATTGCAGACTAATCCATACCAACTTCAAGAACTTTTTCTGAGATGGCATAGCCAATTTAGAGTCCATAATTTTGTACGTATCACTGAGGTTTCTTTTTAAATTATTTTGATTTGCTGAGGGATCACCAGCCACTCGGTATCATGAGCTACTCTTGTGTAGTCAGTTTCACTATCCTGGATAATTTTGTCTCAGTACTAAATGATCCTATCTCACTGTTTATTCCAGGACTGCTTAATAATATGTTGAATGTCAGAGGTGAAAGCATGGGTGCCATTGGCGACCTCCTTAATTTTGAATATTGATCGTGTATTTTTATCCTTACTCAAAGGTTATGATTATTGTTTAATAAACTCTTAATGTAGGGAGGACTATCTTACTTGTCCCATGCAAACATAATGTCTTTAAGAGCACTCAGGGAGGGACCTTCTCAAAGCATTATAGAAGTGCTTATAAACTATACCAACCAAATCATCTTTATTTGGACACATGCTGACTCCTTCATAGAACTCTAGTTATTGCTGATATAAAGCTACATTCCATAAAGGATGTTACTTTTCCCCAATGTATCACTCTTGTGTCTACTGAACTGATTCTTTATTGTCATTTCCATCACCCTGCCTAATGCGGAAGTCAGATTTCCTGGATGGACTGGTTTGCCAGATCATACACCCAGCTCTTCTTCAAGATGGTTGTTCATCTGTGAACGGCTCCTTCCCTTTCAGTTAATTAAACAGGTTCATGGTTAACAAAGTGTGGTTAATCTTATCCACAAATCAGTTTATCTTACTATTGAGCAGTGTGCAGGGAAACAAGAGCTCGGCAGGCTGATTAGCATTAGAGGAGGAACTTATAATATATTCTGGTTCAGTTCTATAGTCTTGTCATATTTCCCCTTGGAATAAATCAGAAGTGTATGCAGCCACTTTTGCCCAGATGCTGCCCTTTGTTATTAATTTATTTTGCAATCTGTTTTTCATTATTTTGGCAGAGATAACACACATTATTCTCAGCTGCCTATTTAGGAATCCTTCATGCAAACTCTAACAAGTCTCTGGTGCATTTTTCTTTTTCCCCTGCCTCCTTATTGATCCCTCAGGTCTTCCACTGTTTCAGTGGCTCATACTTTTTTGTGTCTGTATTCCCAGAGATGGAAAAATGCAGGTAATGTCCGAGAATACAAGTATTCCCTTTGCTGCCTTCTCTGCTCTTGTTTGTTTAGACCAAGGAACAGCTTGGAAATGAATACATTTGAGAGTCACTACCAGTCTCTAAGACTCAAACCTGACTACTAAAATGGGCCCCAAGCAAAAATTCAGGCTAGAACTTCAAAGTTGATTTGTCATTGGGCCAAAATACAGCTGCAGCCTAAACCTCACACAGATATGAGGAAGTTAAGGAAGAGATTTTCATGTTTAGGGCTTATACCTGCAGGTTCAAAGCAAGGTGCGCGTGTGTTACTGTGCTCTTCCAAATGGCTAGCATTTCATCTCACAGTCATTGTTTTCCTCACAGATTCCCTTATACCTGAGTAAGTTTAGTTGGGTGGTTGTTCTGTTATGCTCATGGCAAATCTACTAGTTGTGAGTTGGAAGTAGCCAACTTTTTTCTTTACTTTGTGTGCCAATTGGTCAGTGCGAGGAGTTCAGGGTCTTTGTTGCCTGTTTCAATGCACTACCTATTTCCCTATGGCTACATGAGTTAGCAAATGGCTAACTAAAACATCTTTGAGCATCTGATTGAAATCATCACCCTGCAAAGAAGAGCACATGCAAGAGACTCTCTGCACTAACCCCATTCATTTTTTTTTTCAGAAGTTATTCATTCCAATGTAGACTGCCAGTGCTTTCAGTGGTTTGAGCTCATCTGGTAATTTTGCGCAGAGGCAAGAAGCTGTGCATGTTCCGTCCCACCAGCTGAGCCACGGGAGTGAAAACACTCAGCTGGGAAAGCTGAGTGGGGCTGAGCACCTGCCAAAGGTACTAAAGGCATCAGCTGGATCTAGGAGATGTCTAGCTCTACCCTCAGCTACACACTGTTCGGAGCTGAGGGCTCGTCTCTGCTCTCATTTGTATCCGTGTGAACTGGCAGAGCTTTCACTAAAGACAGTGCAAAACTGGGGCAGCCATAAAAGAGTCAGGCCCTGAGAAAGTGTGCACTGTACACAGCAGCCACCAAGGAGAGCCAGTCCTCTCTAGTCCGTTTCAGTCCAACAACAGCAAACTTAATCAGCAGAAAAAGCCTGCATAAAATATTATCAAGAAAAATAACTATTATTGTAAAGTCTAGAGTCTTTACGTTGCTTTAAAAACAGCACGCACAGGTGTAAACCCCCATTTTTCCCTATGCATTGGTGCTATTTCATGGATGTAATAATACAGCTTTCATGACAGCAGTTCATCTATTTTATGCAATAAACTGTCCTCCTAATGTGATGCAATCACAACTAATTACTTTTCCATGGGTTACAATCAATATTTTCACGTCAGTACTGCTAAATCATTCCTCCCACAAATGGTAATCGGGAAGCAGATCATAAAACGGAGAATCCTTCCTCAAGAGAAAATAAAGCTTTGTGAAAAACAGAACATTTTCTTCTAGTCTGTAGTGAATGGTAATCGTGAGGTGAAAATAGACTGCAGGCTGTGCCAGTTTAGAGTTTAGATACAACATTCCTCGAGAATCGATGCATTTCAAGTGACATTCTGCTTCTGGAAGGCAAGACATGGTAAACTATTTAAAACAGGCCAGCACCTTTGAAAATCATGTATCACTTTTGAAAACTTATGGCCTTGTTTTTAAACCTTGGAAAAAACCCCAATAACAGAGGAATCTGCAGACTTGTTTCCCAGAAAGGTTGTTTGAAGACTAATGCACACAGGACATCACTAGTCACTGGACAGCCTTTTGCCAGAAGCGCCTAAAAGCTTCCAGATCTCTAAGAAGTGATGATTCTGCCTGCTGTGCTCCAGTGAGCTTCCCCTCAAGCCTCTCCTGCACCCCTGCAAGTGCATCTATACACAGAACACCAGACACAATGAAAATCTCTTTCCTGACATTTATCTTCTCAGGAAACAGCCAGAGGTGCACTGCGGAGAGGAGGCCTTAGGCACACCGATTTTTAGTAATGTCTTCAAAGAAAATGGAAGTATGTAATACAGCTTATGAAAGGTGTAGTACAGATATCATTGCCCAGTGTTTGAGAGACTGAAACTTGCTTCGGTATGGGCAGCCACGTTGCACTCTGTACCTTCTGTCTCACGGAGAATGAGGCCTTATTTTGTAGTAGCTAAGGGAGATTCTCCTCTAGGTTCAGGGAACAAATGCCATATTCATTTGACTAGTACCCTGAGCTTTGTTACCAGTGAAAAACTAAATGGAATCAATAAAGTGTCCTTAGTTCTTTCTAACGTTATAAAGGGCTATAGGAAGATTATAAGGCATTACTACATACAGCACAGTTTATTGTAAAATGCATCATCTCTCCATTTCCCTTTTGAAAAAGAGATGCACTAAATTGTTTCATAACAGCATATCTTAATCCTGCAGTGGGTATAATCAATCAGAAAGTATACAGAAAACAAATTCGTGCCAGCCTATTTAAAAAATGTACCAGTGACAATATTGAAAAAAGTATTTAATTGAATCCTGAACTTCCCGTGATAGCTACAATGCAGTACCATTGATCAACCTGTAATCCAGAATGAGGAAGAAATTTACTACATGGCCTTCTCTTCCCGGCCCATTAATTTCACAAACTATCATCAACTGTTTATGACAGCCTAATGTCAATGTGCAACTTGTGCAAGACAACAAAGCAAATGGTCAAATATCAATGAAGATTAGGGCAAGGACATGCACTGCTTAGTGTTTACAAACATCTCATCAAGACGTCTTTAAAAAAACCACATTTTCAAAGAACACACCAATACAGATGTAGGCAGCATCGTTGCGCTTGATGTCAATGATTCTTTCACAACATAAAACCTCAACTTTAAACACCTCATTAAAAACAGTGTCATTCAGGGGAGCTGAAGAGGATTGAGCCAAGCTGCCCAAAGCCATTAAGCAATAAATGCTGGCATATATTGTCTTTCCTTTTCAGATGCTAAGATCTACATACTAAATAATTTTATTTTGGCATTAGCTTTCATATCTTCAAATCCACCTGTGTAAAAAGGGACTGGATTTTCTATGGATTTTCTAGTCTTCTATTTGGTCCTGACTATCCTAGATCAGCTGTTTATAGATAAGCCAGAAAAAAAATTGACTTCTCTGTGGAACAAATCTTTAGGTGTATGGTCATAATGATGAAGAGACTTGCTATGAATCGAGGCACTGACCTTGCTAGAGTGTGTCTGTATGTGTGTTGGTGTGCAAGTGTGCACAAGATGGCATTGTTATACAGAGCTTACTGTAAAATTGAGGCCTAACGTCCAAGTTCTCCTCTCTGATGCATCATACATTTGTACTCAATTAATGAGCATGTGTAGGCATAAATAAAGATAGAAGCCAGGGTAATATTATATTTAAAATGAAAAATATTAAAATGAGGGACAGTAGTTCTTTCAATAAAAAAAAATATTGGAGAAGTCTAAAGCATGCACAGTAGCAACCTATTCCCAAAGAAGAAAGTTTCTTAACAAATTCTGTAGCAGTTTTTTTTAATCTTTGTAACTCAGGGTCCTCTAAATACTTTGTAGAAGTGGTGGGGGTTTCTTTACGTATCCTATGTGTAACTTACTCTAATAAACCTAGGAGTTGGCTTTTCTTTTCTCTTCACAACTTACCTGTGGTCATCTTTGTTTGCCATATCTGTAATTCTCTGTTTTTCTACTGTATCTTTCTTGGGAGTGGGGTAATCAAAACTTAATATTGTATTAAAATATGGGGACAACGCAGATTTACACTATGGTATGAAATGCTGTTTTCTTCTTGGTTCCTTTCTGGTAACTCCTCATATTCTACTTGCTTTTTGAACACCAAAGAGAGTTTTTAAGCAGATTGGTGTTTTTCATCATTTCTTCAAAAGAGGTAGAGCTCAGCCAGTGGAATTTTAAAAGCATCAAATTTTAAAAAAATCAGATAAAGAAGTTTTTAATATATCAAGTAGTTACCCTGTGTAACTTGGTGTTCCAAGATGTCAGAGAAGCTATAAATACAAACAGATTCTCATAGAGTGCAAAACTATGGTGATTATCGAAGAATATAGGATGAAAATTTGTCTCAGAAAGTTCCTGAACTTCTGATTGCTGAAATCTGGGAGGGTGTTACAGATGAAAGACTTGTACTTATTCCTAAGCAGCTGCTACCAGCCCTGATCAGAGAAATAATATGGAACTTGACAGATCTCTCTCCCAGTCTAGTGTACCTGTTCTTATAGATGGCACATAGACAATTTTCAACGGTTGGGATTTTTTTGTTATTATTGTTGTTTGGTTTGTGGTTTTTTTTTGTAATTGGGAATTTGAGAGAATTAAAACAAACAGTTCAAGGCAACGAAAATGGGGAGACATTGCCCTTAACCATGCAACATGGCATAAAACTTCTGGGGTGTGTTAAACAATTTGAATAAATACAATAATAACATGTTAAAATGTACGCAGGTAATTGAAAGCCAAGACCTGAAATTTTGCTCCATTGGTTTGGATAGAGTTTGCAACAACAAAAGAATGGAACCTGCATTTGTTTACAGGTAAAAGGCTACAGGGTGTTCCCAGGGGAGAAAGCACTGGCACTGTGACCTTTTCTTCTGTTCATGAGGGAGGGAGAAGCTGCAGTCCTGAATAATTGATGGCCTTGTCCACAATGTGCCTAAGGTAACTGAGGACAGAATCAATGCATTACTTTCTTTCAGCAGGCCCCACCACCTGTGGGCTCACCATACCTCGCCTGTAAGTTATAGCAGTTGTCTCTGGTGGGAATCCAAATGGAAACATGGCAGTTGTGGTGTAAAATACCCTCAAGGAGAGAAGAGTTCAGACGAGGACAAAGTACTTCTTTCTTCAAGGTTTAAGCTAGGATAAAATTTACTTCTTTGATTGGGTGATTATTCAAAGTGCAAAAAATGAGTATCTAGATAAGAAATAACTTTAATGTAAAAAAACAAAAAAAAAGGAAGGCCAAGCATGAATTTGTTACAATGAAATTTCCTCTAAAAGGCAAATTCCCCCAAAGGTACAGCACCCTATGACTTCTTATGTTCTGCTGAGTAAGATCCCTTCTATTTCTGCCATCCAGATTTCCTGGAATTAAGGGTTATCTTTGTGTCAGCAGGGGTGTCACTGGAGGTGAAGTGATGTAAAAGGGCGAAGTGTGAATGCTGATAAGCGTTTTCCATTTCATTCCCTTTGAGTAGAAAAACACCTGTGAAATCTGGAGGTCAAGTCAAAATAACAAGAAGTTTCTGAAAGAAGCACTGGGGATATTTGCAGCAAACCCTGCCGATCTGTTCTGTAATCCAATTTATCATAGGAAAGTAGTGTAGGTAGTAGAGAAAGCGGTAAAATACAGTACAGACAGTTCAATAAATAGAGTTTGTATGGCAACTCACAGCCATTACACAGCTTTTAATTTTTAAAGTCTGTGTAACTGACAAAAAGATCCGTCCCAAGGCCAAGACTTTCTATGGTACAGAGGCTTATTTTGTGTGGAATGTGTGAACTAGAACCTACAACCATAAAGAAGTTGTGTTTTCTGAGAGTTCTCGGCAAAGTCAACGAGAGCTGAATTGAGCCATAAGCCACTAAACACGCACTGGAGTTTGACTTGTGTTAAGGCACTAAGGAAAACTCATCATCTTCCTCCAGGTGACAAAAGGTCCCTGCAGCCTGGAGTAGGGAATGAGGAGAGGGTGCTGGCAGGGGATCAGCAAGGAAACTGCAAGCAGCACAGGATCATTTCATCCTTGCAGTTTTACCCACCGTGCTGTGTTTTTTTTGTCAACAGCATGAATTCCTGCCTAGAAAAACCCAGCGGGCTAACGCCTACACGTGGTCATTCAGGTTTTTGGTGGGCTGGATCGCTTCCTGAGGTGACCATCTTGCTCACTGACCATGGAGTGCCGATCAAGTTACTCATCTGTTGTCTCAGGTGCCTCAGTCACATGTTCGTCTCTAGATGAGATGAATCTAGCTGTACAGCCGTGCTTTCAAGATGCTTATAGATTAGAATGAACAATCAAAATCAGTAGCAAAATAAATGGATTGTAGTAAAAGTAGGTAGGCCTTGCAGAAATCTCATTGCAGTTTGTTTAGAAATTGCTTCTATTTCAAAGCATATTCCCAACTGAATCATTTTTATTATATGTTCCCACCTGCTCGGTTTGTTCAGCTTAAAAGAAGAAAGAAAAAAGAAGAAAGAAGTTCGGCAGAAAGAAGTAACGTAAGCAACACTGTAGATATTTCTGTTGGGTAAGTGTAATAAGAATCGTGTTTGCAGTTTTCCCCAAAGCCGAAGCAATCTGTTTGTCACTGGTACTATCAGCAGTTAGGGAGAGTGATACCTCTGCCAAATGCCTGTGTTTTTCTTAGTATTTAAACAGACTTTGGATTTCAAAGAAATGAAATTTGAATTGCATCTGGACCCAGGGTACATACACACATACTGGGACTGGCACTCAAACCTATGTGGAGTATCTGCACTTTCACAAGGATTTGGACTTGGCCATGAATGTCACTTGCCAGGCACATGGGTATAAACCAAAAAGAAAGGAGTTCTTTGCCCTATTTGCAGGGCCAGCACAAGATCTGCCACACTAAACCAATTTTTTTTTCTCAAGTTTGTTCTTTTGGTGGAAGTTTGGAAACCTGCAGTGTTTCAGCAGTGTCTGTTTCCTGTCAAGAGGCTGCTAACGAACCACACAAAGTAGGAATGGTTAGAATTCCTGAGGTGTTTCTGCTTTTCTGGACAGATGCTGAAGTGGGCCTAATTCCAAATGCGTTGTTGGTACAAGCTGTTCCATTGATGCAAAGAGCAGGGGTGAGCAGAGGTCGGAACCTGTGGTACGTGTATGAGGGAGACTTCAAGTCAGAGAAGGAAAGCAGAAATTTCATGGGTATGAGAATTTATAAAAACGTATAGGGATGGCAGGAACACAGTCACATGTCAAAGATGGTGGCTTAGTATACCCTGCCTCTTCCCTGTCCCTGGACTTGGTATCATGCCTTCAAGGAATCTGCTTTAGTAAGGATTGAAACAAGGCTGTTGCATGTTTGATGATAATGCATGGAAATTACCATCTTCTTAGCACCTACAGAATTTGCTGGAGTCAGACCATCTTTACAAACTTTTCTATGCTTTCTTAAAGAATTCTGGAGGGGAGCTGCCACAGCCCTGCTGAGTCCCAACATCACATACAAATCCAGAATGAAAGGATCCATGTGACATATTCTAGAGCTTTCCTCAATGGATTACTTTTCTCCCTTTTTCTATTCTTGCTTTTATATTTTTCTGGACTCTCAGGTTCAGATTTGAGGGATCATCTCTTTTCCCATCATATCCCACTTCCCTTGAAGAGTTCCTTTTGTCGCTGTTTATTCCAACCAGCAACAAAACCAGGTATCTGCTCCCATCTCATGGGTCACGTCACCTGAGTGAGAACCTCTAAATCCTTCCTGTGGTCTCCATTGTGTAGACCAGGCAACATTCTCTGCTAGGGCCTCTGAAATTCCCTCACGTTGAAGCAGAAGCTCTATCCTGAGAAATTCAAGCTTACAGAAGAATGTTAGGGTCTGTCCTGCCAGATTACAGGCTAGTGATCAAAGCTGTAGAGTTATTTGGGTTGTAGGCTCTTTCCTTGCCAATTTTGTTTTCTTTTTTCAGTTTGTTTGACAGAAGAGCAAACACATGGACTGTTTCTGGTGAGAGTCCAAAAATACGAGACAGGATGCAGAGGGAGTTTTTGTTCTTCCAAAATGTCTGCTTAAGGTATGGGCAATCCCTCCAGCAAGATGATTTAATCACTAGTTGATTGCTGTTATTAATCTCCATTAAGCTCATCATTTTTTTAAGAGATCAATTGGTGATAAATCTCCACTGACTTCAAAGACAGCAGAGTGCTAGTTCTCTTGAAAAGCTTGACTTAACCTAGGAGATTCAAAATGGTTAAATTAGTAGTCTGATGCTGTCTTTTCTGAAAAGCTAATTTCAATTTGATTAAACTATTGCTCCAGAAGAGACCTCCATTATGACAGGACATATCTTCACATACAGATATACAGGCTCTACATTCCCAAGCCGTAATCGCGTACAAAGCAGGAATGACTTCAGTGAGACAGTGCAGTCTAGGCAGTAGACCTAGAGAGTAATGGTGCTGTGTCCTCATATGAAGAAGGCCACCAGAGATGTAGGACAAGAAAAGCTATGGGAAGAGAAACACGGAGAAAAGAAAAGATGTGGTAGAAAGCATCTCAGAGAAACTGCAAAGGCAGTAAGGAACATCTAGTTGATATGAGGTCCCAAAGATGGAAGCCAAGGCAGAATTTGCTCTGGATTCCCCTGTGGTTTTGGTGTTTGGTCTTTTTGTGTTTTTTTTTTTTTTTTTTTTTTTTTTTTTTTTTTTTTAGAAAAAAAGGGCTAAAATCTTGTAAGTTTTAGATTAAAGAAAATTCCAAGATTCAACCTGTAGGTTCTGAAGTGTACCCTAGAGAGGGATATTTCCTTTGCTGAAGTTGGCAGAAATCTCTGGAAATCCTTCCAACACTCCTGCTCAAACCAGTCAACTAGAGCACATTCTTCAGAGCCATACCAGTCAGATTTTGAATATCTCAAAGTATGGAGACTCTACAACTTCTATGGGCAACCTGTGACAGGGCTTGATGACTCTCACAGTAAAAAAAGGTTTTTTCTGATGTTTAAGTTGAACTTCCTGTCCATTTCAATGAGATGGGAGCCTCACTGGACGTATTTGTTGCTAAAGTTAAGCAGATTCCTGGCCAGTGAAAAAGACCAAGGTAATAATAGCTGCCTATCAAATGACAAACTCTGTCTGAGACAGTGCAAGAAAGGGAAAAGCCATTTTTCCTCAAGGGTGCATGCTCTCATGACAGGCTTGACAAATATAAATATTTTATAATAAATGAGCTGTCCCTTCCCATTCAATTGAATGCTATGTGGCACTTGTGAATTTAATAATTTTTACCTGCTATTTAATGATTTTCACCTTGTGGAAGATCTAGTTTTGCTGTGCTGTTGTTGAAATCATGGTGTAAACAAAGCAAATTAGTCACTGTACAATAACTGTTCTGCTCTAGGATGGACATGGATCTCTAAATGGCATGTGAATTGAAAGATTTACAGTCAGATGAATTTTCAGTGGTTTGTAAATAACTAAGGTAGGATTAAGTCAGTACTCTGAGCCTGTGGATACTATCTTTGTGAATTAATTATCTTATCCTTACTAGCAATTGATCAACATTTGATTTCTCAGTGATCGATTTCGCTTGGCATCTTCCTAAATAGTACTGTTTTACACAGAAGGAGATGAAAGTCTAGCTGTCATTTCTGGTAGCAGAAGTAAGGAAATATTTAAAATATAATTAGTAACTGAATTTTTTCTTTATTCATAATTTTTCTTTTGAGCTTCCAGCTTTATTGCTTATGATTTTTGTTTGGGGTTTTTTTCCATTTGCTTCTCTGCCTTGTTAAATCTAATTTCTTAAACTACAGTTCCGTGTTTTCTGTGGTCTGGAGCTGAGTTAATGCAATTGCAATATTTTGACATTTTCTGATTTTATTCCTTTTCAGATTGGACAGAAAGAAATGTGTAATATAGTACTAGTAAACACTAGCTTAAGATGGCCCAGCTGATCAAATATGTTTGTTAAACCACTGAGACTGAATTAACTGGATCCTAGCAACTACCTTCTCTTAACAGGTAGAAAATACCCCAGTTTCAATCAGGGAAAAGAGCATGTATGGCTTTCCATGGAGTGATGAACCTGGGCATCTCCGGAGTATAGAAGTTGATATAAATCTTGTTCGAACTTCCTGTAGTCTTAGAAGTGGGACCTGAGATGTGACTAGGGACCAAGTTCCAGCCCTGGCATGTCTTGACACCTTCCCACAAACCTCACAAGAGTTCATCTTTTGTCTTAACTGATAAATAATTCAGCATTCATTTAAAATGCTTTAAAGATCTCTAAGCTCTGGGATGGTGGAGAAGAGCTAAAGAAATGTGGGTGGCATAAGGGCATCCTGAAAGCTCAGGAGCAGAATACAAATGAACTTCACAACAGCATGAATGAGTATGTGCTGATTTGGATTTCAGTTGTGTCATTATTTTGTCTCAGGACTGATACACAATTTTTTTTAATGACTGCATTGCCATAGCACTATCTCTTGCAATGTTTCTAGCATTTTTCCATACCAGAGGAGTCTGGCTTTGGGATTGCGTGCCATTCCCATTGTAGACTTCCTGTGGACCTCAGTGGGCATTGAATCAAATTCTTTTCTTCCAAATCCAGAAAGGGGGTGGGGAAATAGTCCAGACCTGTCAGGCATGTAATAGCTAACCCCCAACTGAAATCAATGGGAAGCGAATGCAGCTATACCATGATTTGTATCAATAGACACATCATTGAAGGAAAAAGGATATTTCTGTCTCAGTTTCATTTTTTATCACTGGGCAAGTCAGGGTGCACATTAATTTACTCAAACTATTTTTCTGATTCTTTCAGTTCGGAGTTTGGGATTGACCTTGCCATGAAAAATGGTGGAGTTGCATTGTCCTGTGGAAGCAGGAGTAGCTGTGCTGCCTCTGGTCTCCTGGGCACACAGAGAAGGCAAACAGTGTTCCCTCATTATCCTGGCCTATGGCTGCAAGATGGCAAAGGCAGAACTCTTCTTTCTTAAGATTCTCTTAAGGCACTCTTAAGAATGCTTTTCTTAAAGTCTCATACAGAACTCATGCTTTTGCACACTGCTTAAAGGAAGAGGAGAAGGCTGCACATGCCTAATTAGTGTGTACACATAAGACCTTACTGCATTTTTTTAATCCGTAATATCTTTGAACAACCCAGCTGCTACAAGTAAAATGTGATAATTACATTTTACATTTCTACCTCGAGGTCTTTTGCTAGGTAATTAAGCTAAGTAACTCTGAGCTAGGGTAAAATCTACTCAATTCTGTTTGGTAATAGTAACAAGGGAATGTGTTCAATGAAAAGATAAGCAATCCCAGCTAGAAACAGATCTTGTGAATGGTCTGGCTCTTTTCTTTATATTGCTTATGCTGCCATCCTTAAAATGATTCCAGGTCAGTCCTGGAAATGTGGTTTTAAATGTTTGCTAAGACAGTCATTCATTTTCTTGTGCCTGTGGTACACCAGCTCCTCGCTTCGCCTGTGAATCTGAGATTGCTCACATTGCCAATCGCTGTTTAAAGGTAAATGAGTGCAGCAGACATTAGACCTAAATGACCAAACAGGAAACCAGGACAACTGGTTTGCAACCCCTGACTGCTGTCAGTCATAGCACGCAGAAAGCCACAAGACTGTGATTGCATTGGGCGAAAGCAGGATATCCAAACAAACGCTTCACTGGTGAGAAAAATGTAAGACAGAATGAAGGGAGGAGAATAAATCAAGCTATCATAAAGCTTCGCCCTTTGGTCACTTTACAGAGTTATTGTATGCCCTATGCAATATCTTGCTGCGCAGCACTGAGCAATCGTTTGCCCTTTGAATGTATTGAGTAACTGTCCGTGCCTTGTAATGCTGTTAGGGTAATTGCCTGCCTGTGTAACAGTTTATTGAACATCTACCTAGTGATATTTTATTGACTAATTGCTTGATGGATGTATTGTTTTACTCAGTAGTTGGTTATTTTGCTTGATGTTTTCTAGAACTATTTCTAGGTCTGAGTGGGGCAAGCTTTTTCAGGAGTGGGCAGTCTCTCGAGCCAGATTTCTTCAGGTTTGCTCATTTGTTCTTACAGACAATTCTTTATCCCAAAGCAAATTTCATGGCCCTGCTTCTGACACCACTGCTGTTGTGTTTTTCTTTGAGTTATGAATATTTTTCGTGATTCTTCCCCCATTCACCTAAACAGGCTGGGACTGCTTTTTCAATGAACATTCTGTGGTTACAAAGAAATTGCACTCATCAGGAAGCAGCTTCATTATTCTTCTTCTGCACTGCTTTAGCACCTGGACTCCTGACTTTTCAGTCCAGTGCTTTATGGTGTAAAGCACTGGCCACATGTACAACTGATGTATTTTGTCAGTACTGAGGAAAATTCAGAGCTTTTTCCATCATGCTTCAGCTCTGTGGCAGGTGGCAGACCATGAAGCTTAGCAAGCATTGCTGTTGCTGCTGCTGGGCTAGGGGCATCATTCATCACTTCCCATTGATTTAAGGCAGGGAACATTTCAAAGGCAAAGTGTTATAGAAAATACATTTTTCAACATGATCTTTTGAAAAAGCACAGTCTTTTCTAAAATATGCCAACTATCACCAATGCAGCCCCATATTGCTAAGTCCTTCTTACTCTTCTCATTCTTAGCATATCAGCCAGTGAACCTGATTCATCAGTATGTCAAGCCTGACTCTGAAAGACTAGAATGCAAAGGAATTATGCAAGGCTATTATTCAGGATTGTTAAAAACAGCTAGATACGATACAAGGCAAGAGTGAACTGGACTGGCAATTTTGTATTCGGGATCAGCAGTTTAGATATAGGTTTTGCTTGTTCTCTGAGCACTGAACAAGAGACTTGGAGTAAAGGCAGGAGATGGATGACTCTTGGTCATCCAGTGAAGTCATATATGGGTGTTCAGGAGGTCTGATGTTCTCAATGCTCTGAGTAAAACCAAGCTTGGTCTATTCGTGTGTTATTTGCCTAGAGAAATGCTCTCCTCAGTTGCACTTGTATGCTCTCCTCAGTTGCACTCTTTGTTCCTCCCTCTCTTTTCTGTTGCCTTTTGGCTGGATGTGGTGATTCAGTTCAGGGACAGCTTCGTTCGAGTGGTGAGAAATATACAGAGATGCTCATATATTTCTGGCAAAATAAGGGCTGTAAACAACAGCATCATGCTAAAGAGAAAATGGCTAATAATGTATTATGAGTGATGATGAAGATAAGCAGGCTGTCCGTTGTCTGAAAAGTTATGTCCAGAAGTGTCCTATGTTAAAACTATTGTAAAGTTGTAGCACATGCTATTCCAAACCTGAATGGATATGTGGAGCAGAAAGAACAAAGTCTCTGCCTTGTTCGAGGTTGTTGGTTATCCGCCACTCTTCAGGGAGAAGAGCTGATGCTGTCTCTTGTTCAGATGGTCTAAGCAGGACTAATTTCACCTACATAAATCCTCTGAAGAGCTACAGGTGCACTGTTGCTATGGTAACACTGCAAATATTTTACTTGGCCCAAGGCATGGTGGCCCATGATGATGAAGGAGAGCTAGGGCAAGCACTCAAGCTTGGCTGGACAGGACTGTACCTCTTCCCTTGCTTAAGGGCAGTCATAGTATGTATTGCTTTGTCTGTGCCCTACACTAATGAGAATGGAGGTAACCATTAAAAATAACTAAACAAGCTCCCTTTGTGGCAGAAAGTAGTCAGAATACTTATTAAAAAAATCTATAGATGCACCTATAGCCAGGTAACCTAAAGGAAACTAATATGCCATCAACCAGATACATTGATTTATCCCAGGAATATCATAGCTAAAAGCAGGGGTTGGTTCCTTTGGGAGCTGAAATGGTTTCTTTTATCTCTAGTGGAGTCAAGAAAACTAGGAGGGATGGCATCGACCAAGTCCAAAAGTTGCTGAAGGCCTGGAGGCAGAAAAAGGAGATGAAACATGGGTGACAGACGTGTCCTGGGAGACAGTGCCAGACAATTCTGTCTTTCTTTCTCACCTGGAAAAACCTCTCCAATTAATGTTTTAAAAGTCCCACTGAAACTCTACTGAATATTTTAGCAGGTGAGGTGATTTTCTTTTATGTTTTCCTGGTAAATATTTTATTTTGCTCACATGGACTCATCAAGTGAGAGAGGTTCCTATATTTCTTGCACCTGTCTTAGTGCTTGTACAAGCTGTCCCAGCTTTAGCTGTTTTGTCAGCAGTGTGAAGGAGAAAATTCTCCAGAGCTCCTCTTCACAGCGCCATTGAAATTAGAGCTGGGAAATTCCACCAGACCTCTAAGGCTTATTCCTCCAAACGTTAGCTTTAGAAACATCTCTGTTCATGGGACTTCAGCCACTACCCATGGAACATTACTGCCAACACAACCTAGTCCTTTATCCTGACCTTGTCAGGAAGGGAAAGAATCACCAGAGTACCAGAAAGTCCCTCTGAAAAAATCACATCATATCTTTTCAGATGAAATCCAACTGGTTTCTCCCAGAAAGTTTCAATTAACTTCTATAGATTCTATTTAATCTAGGGTATTTAAACTGGATCTCCAGGGAGCAGATGCAGACACAAACTGAAGAGATTAATGCTGGTGATGTCTCCTGGTAATGTTTTCCTGTGCCTCCATGCCAGTTCTCACTTTGGGAGAGCTTTGATGCAGTTACTAGTTGCCATGTCAAGGTTGCTCTGATCTTGACCATGCATGTCCATACAGGACTTTGTTTCTGCATCCTTCCTTTTTTAATGTTGATAGATTTTCCCCAGTAAGAGCTAGCCCTATGAAATGGGGGAAGTATTGCAACACTCAATGTTTAAGTATGAGGTGTCTGCTGTCTACAGGAATCCAGAGACCCAAGTCAGTCCCTTGAATGCTTCTGTTTCATGTAGGGAAGATTAGGTACAAAAAAAGTTTGCATGAGCTGCTAAATGTGCCATCTGACCTACCCAGTGGTGAGAGGAGTATGGCTTAAGGCTCACCTTTTTGAGCAAAATAATCACTATTCCAGGGTCCTGGTGAAATCAAGAAACCCGAGAGAGTTGCCTTCAGGCAGTGTCAGACTTCAGAATGGGATCCTAAACAGACAGCTGAGGAACAAATGAGGAGCAAAACCTGTATCCTATTCCTCTCCCCTAAACATCTGTTCTGGCTTTAAGGGGGACCTATTCATCTACTCTGGATACCTGTCTCTGAACCCTCTGCTGTAGCTTGGACCCCCACTATGTACAGTACTCATGCAGGAGGAGACTCAGCTGAGTTCCTTAGGATTCAAGCCCATATTTCTCATCATCAGGGGTCTGCCTTGCCTAAGTGACCCTTGGCACAGGTTCTGGTCTTTCTGCATAGTCTGTGCCATCCCAGCAGAAAAAAACCTCAAAAACCAAGGAAACAAAAGCAAAAGCCCTAAGAGATTTACTCAACCAGAAGACAAAACAAGATTCTTTTGATCTAAGACTAAGTCCCTGTTTTACCTAGCAACTGCTTCATGTTAAAAAACTACTGCTTTTGTTATAAAAGGAGGCAGGGACTCCATTCACTTCATTTAAGTATAGATTGATGCTTCCTCTTGTGCTGTCTGGCCAGCTCATTATCTTGAAATGCACGTTCAAATTCCCTCAGGCAGGAGGAGGAATGAAACCTATGTCTCTCAGGCTAGGGGGGAGAGCTATAGGCTCTTCCAAAAGGGGATGCTTCTTCATGTCCACCCCTCCTCCAATATCTTAATAAGAAGTGGTGAGGAATGTCTTGCAGGCAGGTCCTGCCTTACCGTGCATTGGACATGCTCCAAAGCTTTCTGCCCTATCAGAGTATTTAGGCAGGGAAATATCCCGTTTCTTCCTCTGAGTCACCTAGGTATGGCAATGTTCAGGCCTGATACAACCAATGTGTCTCCACACCTGGGCAGGAGAAGATCACATTGCTGCCCGTGATAGGAAATCCCAGTGGAACTCATGCCAGCTTGACTGGCAACAAGGTGGGAGAGGGGATCTCAGCTGTGCTGAAGGAATTGAGTTAAAGCTAATGTCCAGGCAGGATTTGGGGCTGTATTTTACAAGTGACAGGACAGCAGACAGTTGAAATCTTTACTTACCTGTATGTTTTGTGTGTGTGTGTAAACGTTAAGTTCAAGAAAAAAAAACAACAGAAAATGGATTAATATTTTGACACAGTCCGCTGTGTAGTGCTCCCTCAGCATCATCAGACACAGAATACACAGAGCACTGTTGGTGAGGCAACTGCAAAGAGGCCTCGTAAATGCCATAATATATACAATTTGTCCAAGTCTGATGCGCAATTATCTTCTAAAGACGTGAGCTAAATTTCTCTCTCAGGGTGAGAAATCCTAACTGAAGGAAAAATTGTTTTAGAGTTTATGGATTTAAAAAATTGTTTATTTTTGAAAAGATTTTCATTTTCATAACAAATGCAAATCTGGACAATTTTTTAATACTTTATTTTTTAGTCAGAACTACAGAAAACAACGGAACTCTGATGTTGATATTTTTTTTTTCCACAGGTCCCTGGAGGAAAATAATCTTATATCAAAAATGTTGGGTTTGCTCTGTTGGTTATGTTATATTATAGTGTTAATTGTCATCTAGTGGGAGGTGAGAAAAAACCCTTCTGCTATTTGCTACTTATCTCTATGAAAAGTTTTGTTACGTTTATTTATTATTTAGATTGCATTTATTCAGAAAATGCAAATATAGTTAAATAAAATTTCAAAATAGTTATGTACAGAATATATGAAAAATGAGCCCAACTGTACTATAAAAGAAAGACTTTTCCCCGTTGTAGAGCAGGATCAATTAATAGAAATGATTCCGATTCCTGCTTGATTGGCTGAGCTCCGCAGAATGAATGCTACAGTGCAAAAAGACAGCTAATTCCTCCAAGTTATGATGGGAATAACGCTAGCAGATTCCTTTTCTTCTTTCTATTTTTTAAACAGGGATTAAAGCAAACAGTTGGTGTGTCATCTTAGATTCTGTTACGCATTAGTTCCTTTGCTTTCCTTACCTCATACCTTCTGATGGTCCCTGATTGATAAATGTGCAGTGTTTCAGATCTGTTTGTTCGCGGCTTTCCTAGCAGCACGTTTCATATCTTCCCTTATTTTTCAGAAACCGTATGCCATGTAGTGTCGTAAATGGAGCTTGTGAGAAAGAAACCATCCAGTCCAACAACATTTATTTTTTATGGTGGTGTGGGGCTAAGGGATCATTTTTATGTCACTTGTAAAGTTTCCTTACTCCAAGTTCCTACCCTCAAATGTCCTAATTGTGAAAGTTATGGTGCCAGTGAAGCTTTAGTGAAGACTGACTCAGAAGCAGAGCATGGCAAGAAATGGCTCAGCAACATTTATGTCCTTTATGTATGAAATAAAAGCACTGAAAGCATGAAGTAAAAATTAAACCTTTAGTGTATAAAGATGTCAGAAAACAACAAAGATAAATTTTTAGTGCTCTTGAAGCTAATATGAAGTGCTGAAATATTCCTTCCCCTTGACATCTCAAGTCTGTTGTACAAAACTGTACAGAAAAGAGCTATCAGAGACACAGTGTTGCATAGAGTTACCGTTTAAAAAAACTAATTTAACAATGTGAGTGAATGCAAGTCCCTTTATCTATATGAAATAGATGGAAATATATTCACTGCATTTATGGCATATGAAAGGTTATATTTAATGTTATCTGGTCTTGACCTTTAGACTGAAATTTGCATTTGTTTTTCAATGCCTCTGTGAATGTTTTACTTCCTGCTCAAAACCCTTTCTAAACTGTGAGGACTGCACACCCTGTTGCAATATTGATCACTTACACTGGTGCCGGTAACTTTTCCTGGCTATATAAAGTTAACTGTTATTTTGAAGTGAAATTCTGAATTTTGGATCCAGTGAGATTGCACTGGGAATAGACTTGTTTAAAGATGAGACAATCCTTGTGCTCTAATTTATCTGCAGAGAGTGTGACTGCTCTTTGAGAAGGTTTATCATTATGTCCTGGCTTTGCTTGGGTTCACACCAAGACATAGTGTGAAAAATAAAGGTTTACACTAAGACATAGTCTCACATTAAGACATAGCCTTAGACTATTATAGGATGCTTGAAATTTCATTTTATAATCCCTTTTATAGTGTCAGTCACTTAGACTTAATAGTGTTACGCATTTTATGCCATGAATGTCTGTGCACAATTTCATATTTCACAAGTATCCATTCATTCATTCATTTTTTTTCTTTTTTTTTCTTTTCTGTCTCTGTCCTCTCTCTCTCTCTTCTGTACCAACTTCATCTTAACACCACCACCTCACTCGACTGGTCTAACATACTCAAATTCAGAACAATGATTCTCCACTCCTATTTAACATTAAACCCAGCAAACTCTACTCCATATCTCAAGAGAGACTTGTGCTTCGGAAATCTTGTCTGCTTTTTTCCCCCAGTCATATCAGTAGCAATATCTTTTTATAAAAAATATTGTTTCTGTTATTAATTGTTCTCATTAAAAAGTGACACTTGAGGATCAGGCCCTCACAATGAGAGAAGGCAGTCCATCTCTCACACACAAAATTAGTATTATATATAACTTGATATTCTCATGTCTTTTACTTTTCCTGTATTTTTGGACCAATTTGTGTAGAATAGTATCCTCAAGGTAACCAGACATATGCTTGTGAACACATTATACAGCAGTCCCAACAAGTCTCCCCCAGGACTGATCCCCCTCCTCATCTTTATGTCATCTTTTTTGCCTTCTTCATGTTTGTGCCAGAGCAAATCAAAAGAAAGCTCCAACACTTAAAAACCAATGGCTGAATTATCTCCCAAAGGAAGGAATGATGCATAATTCTGCAGCAGTGATTTCAAGAATTATAGGATACACATTTTTTTAAAGCATTTTGAAGTGTATTTTTCTATTCAGCTGTGAGCAAGATACACCACTCAATTAAATAATGATCCTCTGTCCACTCTAGAATTAGCAATTTGATGACCAGTGTCATTAGCACAATGAGGTTAGCAGGCTGCTGCATTAGACAATAGACTGCATCATCTACATTACACTTGGGTTCACTTGCAGCTTGTGAAAGGAGAGGGATGTTCTCAGAGGCTTGTGTGGAGGTGTTAATTCAGACCAGATCTCAGTTCAGAATGCATCAGAAATTAAAAAATAAGGTATCAAAATATTTGAAATGAGATATTGTGCTGATAAGCTCAACAGAGTAGTGTTCAGACAACTGCATAATGACTAATGCAGGTCAAGCAACAAGGGGAAATGACCTGTATTTAATAAATTTAATTTGTGATTACACAATATTGATAGCCCTAATCGAATAACTTATTCAATACATATTCCTAGTACTCGTCAGATTGATTCTCTCAAGAACACTAGCAGTATAGACTTTATATATTAAATCCAGAAAAGCTATTTACAATATGTATCACTTGTCAGGGCAGTCACATTTGCTGAGTAAGGTAACTATAATATAACATAATAATATAACTATCCCAAGCAGGCAAAAGCAATCTGCTTGAAAAAAATTACAACATCTTTATTTAGAGGCATAGTAACATCCAGACTTGTCATTAATGTCGTCAACAGAAACTTGACTGAGAAGTCCGATTTAAGTTGCAATGCTTGGGGCTCCCCTTTTGCCACTGTGCAGTTCCAAGACTGCCCCACGGAAGGACAACATAATGCAGTGCTAGTTACAAAACAGGACGTAGGGTTTTTTTCTCATTTGGGAAATTGTTTCCTACCCTGTCTTTTACTTAGAATAAGTAAAAGGGACTGTATGGAGCCTGACCATGAAAGATGTTACAGTGATCAGCATTGCAGTAACCAGGAAGCAGTTGTCACTCTTAGGAGATGGGATTTACAAAGCTGAGAGGGGTGTTGAAGTTCTCTGCCTGGGGAAGATACGGGTGTCGGGATGTTCTTTATAAGACATGGTGTACAAATATGCTGGGGTGGCCACACAAACAAATCAGAAAAAAACATGGAGAAGGTGTTTCATATGGTGGGACACCTGCTTTTTACATTACTCCCACCCCAGGTTAGACCACTTTCCCAGGAAGCAAGGAAGATGGGTTCCCATCCTGCTTGGCCAGAGAGGTTTTGGCTGCACAGTCTCCTGTCCAAGGAAGCGCCCGACCTACCTGGCTATAGGTACTGGGCTGGAACTGGGCTAACAGGGCCAAAGGAGAAGGGGTGGCAGCGTCCCTCAAATGGGTGGAAGGAGATCTGGGGAGTGGTGTCCCTGGATTATTTTTGGATCGTATCCTACGGCTGTCTCATACATAAAGACATCAGGGAACTGGAACAGATCCCAGTGCATCTTCCTTCTAGTAGATATTTCATTGCTCCAGCCACGTTTACTGTTTTGCTGCAGACTAACATATGAGAACCTGGCGTGGAGTGGCTCCTCACCTTGTGCGTCCCATTTATGTTTTACTTTCAATTGAGACACCCTCCTTTTGAGAGTTTTCTTTCCCCAGACAGTCCCTCTGATAGTAAGTGCAGCCATAATGAAGTCCCTAAAAATCTTCTGCACTGCACCAGTCTGAAAGGAACCTGTACCTTCCTCATCTCAAGTTTTCGGTTTTCTTCTGAAAAAAACTCACAACCCAACCCAGCCACAAGTCCCTGCCAAATCCCCAAACGTAACTGCGTTTCCCCTGAGCCCTTCCGCACCCCACTCCACTTTTGGTTGTTCCAGTGCAGCATCTTTCTCCACTCAGATGAGGGATTATCAGGCCTTATCTTCCCTCCTCCCTCATGTTTTGCATCCCTTCTCCTGGCAGGCATTGCAACATTCTGGGCACCACATTCTCTGGCAATTGACCTGCGAGTTCCTCCTTTTCTGGTGTGAATCTTCTCATGTCTGTTCTGCTTTCTGCTCTCTGTCACAGTTGTTTCTGTTTTTTTTTTTTTTTTTGCTTATCCCTGTTTCTGCTCAGCCTTCTCTCCTCTGCTACCTCTTCTTCCCACCATCAAGCTACTTTCAGCTGCTGCTTTGAGGCTAATGACCTCTCACCGTCTTCTGCACAGTCTGTGTTACCGCTTCTCTTCTTTGGGTCTCTGCTGCTTAGCTGCAACGTTTTTTCTTAGTTGCTTTTGTGCTACAGAAAGACAAAACAACAAACATAAAAAAATCCAAACTAATAAAAAAAACTCCAAGCAACCTCCCATGAAAATTCCTACTTTCAGCCCTTATTCACTGCCTTCCTTTCACTGATCTTCAGCATACAGACACCACTGACACGACTTTTTATTGCAACTGATTGCACACTTGCCTGATTCTATGCGTCTTGTCTCTCTGACATGCCTTGCCCACAGATGCTACAGGCTCTGTAACATCAAACATAAGTTAGCAGAGGGAAAGTGTTATTGCTTCCGTATCTGGTGTTTCTTTTTCTGGTGTTCAGTGTATGTCAAAATAACACCTCCCAAAGAATCGCGTGCTGCTGGTGTTGGTTACCAAACTGGAAAACTACTAATTTTAATTATCTATCTTCTACTGTTTGACAAGCAGGAATGTTACTGTTGGGTGAGACCATGTTAATGGTTTCTGGAGATTTGGCAGGATTAGAACTAGGCCCGCTTGTAGATCAGAGCTGTGGGTAAAAATTGCTCGATATGAGTGAAAAACAACAAACAATCCCCTCTCCCCACACCAGCACATTTTTTTCCTCTTCCTCGGAAGAGCTCTTCTAGTCATGGCACTATTTCACAAAATAAGGTGGCCTTCTTAATGAATAACCTGACTGTTTAGCTGGGATAAGCAGATGGTTGCAACCCAGTACTAATATTTAATTCCCCAAAGGGTATGGAGGCTAATTTATAACTACAAAGCATGTGCATGCTTCCAAAAAACAGTGAATTCTGATACTGATCTCTGACGATAGGAAACATTTTCACAGGCTGAAAGTTCTTAGAAGAAAAAGAGCCAAAGAAATTCAGTATGTTACAATAAGAGACAGGATACTATTAAAAACGTGTGCCTCGTTCACTCTTCATTCATTTGTCCCTTATTTAGAGCCACTGCAGTATAGACAACTGGCTAGTGACTCATTTGCAGGGGGAAGAGTGGTTAGTTTGTCTAACATATTCAGGAAAAGATGTGTGAATCAATAATATAAATTATTTTCACTTGCTCATTTGATCTCTTCCCAACCTTCCGCTCCCTCAGGAGTCTGACTGCTACAAATACTTTAAAATTGTATGGATGTTGTTCTAATGCCAGCAAAGTATAGGCTTTGCCATTGCTGATCCACGCATTGTAGCAGAGCATTACTTACAGAGAGGAAAACCACAGCAGTAATAAAAGCCCAATTTAATTGTCTTCACACTTTCTCTCTATTATGTTATGTTTCTCTCCCTCTTTTTCATTCCGTCCTTCTTTCTTTTTTTGTTGGTGTAGTGTGTTTATTGATAAAGAAGTACTTCAGAGCCAAAATGAATCCAAAGATGAATGGATCTTGGTCACCAAAGATGGGCTTTTCTACAGCCCCTCAGTTTTTAACAGAGTCATTGTTAGGACTGCCTGGCTCTTTTCCCCTTTATATCACCAAAAGTACATAACCCTCTTGAAACTGGTCATTATCTGCTACTCTGACTATTGGAGAAAAAGCAGGAAACACGTTTTCTGGGTCCTGAAGCTCATTGTCTGAGACAAGAAAGAGCAGAGCCATCCAAGGTGTTATATGGAGTAGAATCGTGAATGTCCTTCAGGAGACCTGGGCTTTCTGTAATAATCTCATACTGTGGTGAGAGTGGGCTGTGTCTGCACTTATTTTGCCAATCAGGTTGGCTGTTAATCAAGAAGCCCATCATCCTTTCACTGGCAATGATATTGAGGTAAATTCCTGCTTCCTCACATGGTCTCTTGTTTTCACAATTTTGGAATGAGTATGTAGTAAAAATATATTCACTATGAAAAAGGCACTCATGACATTGTCTGCACAGCATGGGATAAAGACATAGCGTCAAGGATCTGTATTTCTGATTTTCATGTTGAATTGGACTCTAAATGCTGCCGTCACTCTTTCAAAAGTGTCTGCATTGGTCAGGACTATAAAACCTAAAGACAATCACGAGTCTCTGTGACAAAGTCCGATTCTGCTGCAACCTGTTAACATCTGTGGTTCCACAGCATTGCTGCGTGGTGGATTCATGCAGGCACCCTCTTCTTTAAGAACAGTAGGCTTATTTTCTAAGCTCTGGAAAGCAGAACCAATGTTGCTTGTGAACAAATTCACCTTGCTACCTCTCTGAATTCATATCCCTGCTTTTGGGGAAAACACTTGCTGGAGAGCCACCTTCTTTCCAACCATAGCAAAGTAGGTGGCAACATCTGGGTCCTGCTCAGAGGCAGATGGCAGCTAATGCCTGGCTGGAGGGGACCCAGGGAGCGGAGGCTGCTGGCAACACGACCAGAACCGTGTTTGTGCTGGCGACAGTCATGGTGCCATTTGCTGGTGCCTAATGTCTCTGGCTGATTCCCAACACAAATGTGACAGCAGTTCGTCCTCATTTGAAGGAGCCGAGCCTGTTTGAACAGGGCTTCCCTGCTTTTTCCTACCTTCACCTGCTGTAGATTTGCTTTGAAGAACCCGTGTGATTGCTGTGATTGTGGCAGTAAGTTTTGAAAGGACTCCTTAAAAGCATGTGGCCTGTAGGAGCCGTAATTATTGCCCTGAACTTTCAAATTTCCCAGTGGTGTTGCCGTTGCTGGTTCTTATTGCAGAATTTGGAAGATTTCCTTCTTTCCAGTGCTGGTGAGCACTGAGACCTACAGCACTTGGAGTATGTTGCCAAGTGTTTCCTCTTACTAAGCAAACCACAAACCATCTGTCAAGGCCTTTTCAATGGCTAATTTAAAGGACAGATGGGTCACCACTAAAATAGCTCTAGCTAATTGAACTTGTCAAATAAAACTGTCCAAACCCTACCAGGACTTGCTTGAAAATATGCTTTAAACAATTCCTGAAAAAATAGTCTTTGAAATAGCTCGGATGTTTAAAAACAAATAAAAGCTATCATCCCAAGCAAAATCAGAGAATGCAAGACCTCTCTCCACAAATCTCAGGTAAAACTACTCTGTTGGTCTTGGAGCCTTCACAAACTGTTAAAAGGGAACCCTTCTGAATCTTGGTGATGCCTTGTTCATATCCTGGCATCCGGGAAGGAATTGTTGTCTTACATCCAAATGAGATGTTTCCTGCAGAGCCAAAGCACACCGTGAAGGAAATGGCAATTAGGTATTGAAGCCAACACAGCAATAGCTGCATGTGAAAGTTAGTCATGCAGTTGCAGTGAGAATTGTTTACTTACTAAATTTTAAAATATGACCTTAGCGTTACTGTTACCATAATCTTGTAAATATTAAAAAAACTTAATTTGCTGCAAATTGCTTTAGTTTTTGTATGGAACAACAATGATTTATACATGCATAAATATGTGCATATCATTATCACTGTCCGTGTGTCACTTCATAGTCAGATGTACCCAGGGTTGTATCGGAGGTTCTCTTTTGTCAGTTTGCCTGGTTTACAAATAGTATAATGGATACCGAATCAAAAGAATTACGGGAATCAATTACCCATGAGAGTATATGTACTTCAAGTCCTGCTCTCTTAAATAGATCACTTTCTACTTTATCTCCTTTGACCACTAATTGCAGAGGGCAGTTCTGAGTTAAATAACCTGCAGGGCAAGAATTATTTATAAAAGATTACACACATAGGACTTTGATAAATTTTTTAATCGGAGCTTGAAATGCATTTACTGTAAGAGGTGACACCGTGTATCACAAATATCAAATGTGCAATATTCTTTTTGTACTTGGCTGAAACAAATGAAATCTTTAAAATGCTGTGGGGCATATCCATGTAGAAATACGTTTGCCCTGAAAATGCAAGTCTGTAGAGCTTTCATACGCACGTCTCATGTCAAGTCCTTCTGTCATGAAAAGCGGGTACCAGCGTCTGTGCGTAAGCATAAACGTGTGTGTGCATATGCTGGAGGGAAACGTCAGCTCAGACTTTTTCTTAGTTTTTGTATGACTGAGATAAACTCTCATGATCTCCTGCTGTTTCCTGTTAGTAGACTGTCAGAGGAAAGATACTGATTCAATGCCAAATACAATTTCATTTTTATGCCTTAAGGATATGTTTGTTGTTAAATTCAAGGAGGAGTTTTATCATCCACCAGAGCTAGAATTTTAGCTAGTATAAATTAGCTTAGAGCTTCTGAGATCTGTGGAGATGCAGTGCAACAGATCCTCAGCTCTTTTGTGTGCGGATACAATGATGGAAAACTTACATTATGTGGCATAAAAAGAGAAAGAGCAAGAGAGGGGGAGAGAGAAGAGTGAGAGAGAGGAGGTTTTTTCCTAAGAAGCAAAAATTCATTTCTCCAGTGTTCAAGATTTTGGGGAATAAGGAAATCTTTGCATAATACTGACTACCTGATTAAAAAAAAAAAACAGTCAAGGAGACTATTTTCATTCAGTAACTGGCTGAGAAGGGCAGAAGCACAGCATCTGGAGCTGACAACTGAGAGGGCCATTCTGGGAAGCTTCCCTTCAGATTAGCCAGAGCGGAAATGTAGCTCAGCCTCCAGCCGCACCATCAGCTGTGGAGCTTGTTAGGATCTCCCTCACACTGAAAAACCTGTCACGCAGAAACCAGAGAAAGTCAAGTTTTGTTACGGGGCACAGAGGTAGGCACCATGTGTCTGCTTCACTGAAGTTGAGTATTGCCCTGGCTTACCTGAAATCCAATTTTCAGGTGGATCTAAACAAATTTAGATGTTTTAGAAGAGTTAGGCAGAACTTATAGTTTAATGTTGCTTCCTCTTAAAACTAGGTACTTGCAATGAATTCCTCTTTGAGATTTTAGTAGAGCTGAGAAATGTTTTATGATGTTTTATTTGGAAGGGCCAATCTGTAGTAACCAAAACCTACTATAAGGAGACATCAACTGAAATAACTTTCCCGTTAAAGTTTCAACAAACAAACGTGATTCAACACCCTTGAATGTTTCATTGCATCATTGCTAAAACGTAAAAATTGCTGGTTTTCTGAATCAAAAATATCTCATCTTGAAATATAGGGTACTTCAAAAAGTGTCTAGAGCTTGAAACTTGCAAAATCAATATCTTGTCAGTTGCCCTGTATTGTAATTTTAGTTGGGTTTTAAGTTCATTAAAAACTTTTAAGAGTTTAAGTTTCAGCTGATTTGTGTCAGGAACATTTTTGTTCACCTAGAAGCTTGTGTAGAATGGGCTTACTTCTTCCTCTGTTGCTGTAATGCTTAGCGCATCTCTTCAAGTGAAACTCGGGACTCGCCTCATGAATTGGAAACTTATGACTTGACAAAACTCTCCTAGTACTTCTTATGCATCTATCTTCCCTTCCAGTGGATTAGAGAAAAGGGAGAAGACTCCATTATAAACACATCCAACTTGTCTCCTAAGCATTAAAGAAAAGCGACATAATTCACTCCTGGCTTACCCCCTCAGCTCTGTCTATTGGCAGGTCCTCTGAGTAGCAGGTGGCACTGGTAAAATGTGCTCTCCATATGTTTTCCTGTAAACTGGGCCCAGCAGAGTGATAGCTACATTTCTGAGCATTTAGCCTTGACCTGTCCCACATCCATTCCCAATTACATAATTTCATAAGTAATTGCAAGGAGATGGTATTTAGCCTTGAGTTCACTTTAGAGGGAGCAGCCTCCCTGTTCCTGTGATGATGTTTCCATATTTATGTGGCCAGTACTCGTACCCTTGGTTTGAAGCAATTGCCTTGTTACCATGCCCTGATGAGCCTTTTCTGTTGCCATTGTAGCCTTGAAAGCTGGAAATTGCAAGTGCTGCAGGTGGTGAGCAGCAGGGTTTGATTAATCCAAATTCCATTTTCGCATTATTGAAAAAGGATGGGGCAAAAGGAATGCTCTGCAGCTGAGTGTCAAACATAGTTAGAAATATTGCAGCTATGGGGATGATGATATGGGTCACGCAGTAATTATTTTGAGCCAGGGATATATAGTGAGACCATATCAGAAATTTGTCAGAGAGCATTGCTTTAACTCACGGTTACATAAGAGCTCAGACAGAAGGCCAGACTGCAAGGCAAGTGGCTTTTTGTCCATTGTTGTATTAAAAATGTGATTTTCACCAAAAGTATGCTGAGCTACAGGCTTTTAACAAAATACATAGGAGTGCCATGAATTTGCTGCACAGTGCTGTATCAGAAGACCATGAAGTCTTCATGCAAACAGAAAAACACTCAACTGCTGGCCATGAAATACAGCCTTGGAGTGAAAATAAGAATAATACCCAGAAATAATGATGACCTTGAGAAATAGCAATGGCAGCCTCATCCCTTTCCTTATTCCCATTTGCTACGGATCCACTGGTGTTTGGGTTTGGCTTTCTTTGCTACATCAGTTGAATCCTGGATTTCATATTCTCCTAGATCCTTCTCTGTTGCTGGCATTGTAGCCTCACGCTTCCTTGCTGCACTTATGAGAAGTGAGGAGGTTTTGTTTGTGCCATTTCACAGGTGGCTGTGAGGAGGGTGTGCTGCTATTTCAAGAGGAAGCAAGATATTAAATGCATATGTGAAACAGAGAACAAGATTTTATTTCTCTGATGTATAAATTCCATGAATTTCATCATTTCCATGGGTGGGAAGAAACTGGTAGAAATAAACTCCAAATGACAATGTTAATTTCTGCACAGTTCTGTCCAGAAATTGATGGGACTGAAATCCTGTTACCAAAAGGCTCTAGTTCAGTCTTAAAAACTCACATATCATCTGTGAAAACACCTGTAGATTTGGGACCTGTAGCATTGGCCCAGAATCTTGTCTAAATGTTGAAACCTCAAAATTGTTTTAAAATACGCTCTTTTATAAAACCTTTTCCCATTTACCATCCGCAGAGTAATTCTCTGAGCGTAAACAGACCAAGATAGAATTCTTGTTGCAAACTTGTACCAAGGCATGCAAACAAAAGTTTCCGAAGTGTCCTACACTGGCAGAGCAGCTCTTTGATGAGATGGCCATTTGATACAGTACTTAAAAGCACTGCTTAAGTCAAGCACAAGCTAGGTTAGCGTAACCTCCATCGCCAAGCCCTGGATGTGAATTTTGGCCTCTGCCAAGCAGGGTCTCGCAGAAAATGGGAGCGTGAGGGCCACGGCGTGTTTGAGGGGCTGTTCCTGGAGGAGGAAGGAGGAGCAGGTCACCCTCTTTGAGGCTGGGGATGGGGGTGGCGTCATGGGTGTGAGCCCTGCTGTGCCTCAGGGCCAGAAGACGGGACACGTCTGGTTTTGCACACTAGGTAAGACTCAGTTGGCGCCATCTTCCCCCTCACGGGCAGCGCTGTGATTCTTCCTGTGGCATTTTTCTTGTGATGAACAAGTAGATTAAACAAGTAAATTGTGCAAGTAAATGCAAAGAGGCTTGGGAATGCTGGGCAGCTCTGGGCTTCATCACAGCAGGGGAGAGAGTGGAAGAAGCTGTTTTTCAGGGATGTTTTCTCTGGGTTGGTCTGGGTCTCCTTGTGTTTCCTGGCAGTATGCTTGGCAAAGGCACCACACACTGCTAATTGGCTCCTCTTCTCTAAGCTGCCCAGCTTCCAATAACAGATTCCCTTCGTGTCCATACATTACTACGCCGCCATCTGCATTGACTGGGACGTGGAACGGCATTGGTTGAGTACAGTTATTTCCTTTGGGGTTTATGTTCAGTTGCAGCTGCCCATCAACTGAGTCAGGCATCAGCTTGCGTACTCGTGTGTAATCACAGCACAGATCAGCAGCCAGCTTGTGTCTCTTTTACGGCATGATTTTTAAGCAACTTATTTTCATATTGTTGGTAGCTCCTTTTACCATTAACTGGTTTTAGGGGAATATACTTTGCTTGGATCTGTACTGCAAGAAGGAGCATGAAGAAGCTTTTAATAGGCACTGCTATGCTTACTGTGTAGTGTATTCTATGGACTTGCAATCCTCCTTTTATTCTTCAGCCTGGATTTGATATTAAAGCAGCCGCTTAGGTAGGGCAGGAATCCTGCAGGGTGGTCGCCAGCAATCAGAACATTCGAGCTCACATTGCTGTGCATGTGAACTGAAAGATCATGTCACACTTCTGCAGACAAACATAACGTTAGTATTTCTAATAGTCTGCATGTACGCCACCTTAATGTTCCTCTAATACAGGATTCATTTGCTGCCTTTTTTGTCCCCAGCTGTGGAACTTCTTCAAGTCTTTAAAATAAAACCCAAAGCAGCGTCAGCTACGTGGGGATGGCAAGTACCCGCCTGCATCCATGAGTGCTCAAGAGCCCAGCCTCTCTGTAGCTGGGCTGGTAGGACATGATGCCTGTCCATCCTGGCTGCTGGCTCTTCTGCATCACCATCACTGCCACAGTGCATCCCTTCCTCAGGGATTTACCGAGTCAGGGCTGCCCCCTTTCCAGCCAAACAGCTCATTTTTATCCGTCAGTGCTCGGTGGCTTACAATGACCCCCGTGAGTCAGGGCGTGATCATGTGAATTGTCACTGGCAGGGAGGATGGGATAAGCAAGTAAAAGAGGGCAGGGGGTAATCTCTTACTGGGTACAGTCGTAACTGAGAGAGGAAGTTAAATCAGACCTTGGACAGTAGGTGTCAAGGAATAAACCAGGGCTCTTAATTCATAAACATGGACATATATCAAATAGGAGTCCAGCCCACCTTCACGCATACCTTTCCCACAGAATAAGGAAGCCTCCTTCAGGAATCAGTGAACGATGAATGCACTCCACAAGCTACACACCAGCTGTATTAAAAGTGAATATTTTTACTTCCCTGTCCTGCTGAAGCTGTTAAAAGCCTGGAACAGTACTGTGAGAGCTCCCATTCAGTGGAATTTTCCACTCAGTTTATATACTTATGCATGCTGTGTGCTGCTGGCGTGCTGGCAGAGTGGATGCAGGTATTACAGAACAAGTGGCTTCCTCAGTGCTTTAAAATACAGTGAAAAAATACGGGGACAATGATAAGAAATGGCTTATAAAACCTGGCTATTTAAAATGTTGTAAAATAGCATTTAGTTTGAGGGTGAATGGCAGGGTTTCACAAAAGACTACTTGTCTGAGACCCCACACATCAAGTTGATACGGTGATTTTTTTGCATTTCTATTTATTTCAAATTTTGCAATCATTAGAATTGATGTAATATTATTTAAAAAACTCCCACCATTTCTGACACTGTCAGCAAAGAGTGGCCCTTGAATCTTTCATATTTGAATATATTGGGGCACAATGTGCATTGTGGGGGCAACTTATCCCAGGTTCCCCGCTAACTTAGCTGAACTGTCTCGCTTGAAACTCAGGGCTGCTAGGGGAAAAATGGTCACTACAGCTGATCCTTACTGTTTTGGTTGTGTTTTATGAACAAGAACTGGCTTTGGGTTCCTGCCACCGTGGAGGTGTTGAGCTGTGAAAGCCAGGTAGTCAAGCATCTTCTTGCAGATTAATGCACACGTACACCAGACGGGGGAAGATGGACAGTACGATCCCTGTCCTTGCTTTTTGCCTGAAAAAATTGCTCCCTAGTTAACATGCTGGCCTTGATAATCTCCCTTTAAATTTTTTCTCAGGCACTGTATGGCAAATCCGGGCCCACAACCTGGACCATAAATTCCACTGGGCAGATAGGCACGTCTTGCAGCAGCTATGTAATTTCTCCAGGCCTAGCACTTACAGAATAAGAAAGCAAACTGGAATGAATGGAGAAACTACTTTTATGAGTTTATGGTGCGTATACCTCTTTGCACTTTTTTTCCAGGTCCATGCAAGGTTATCCACACATCTGCTTTATCGTGAGGGTCTCACATACAGAGCTTCACCGTTATACAGCTGGATAACTAGTGGGAGCATTCAGGCTCCTCTAGGACCCTGCTTACGTGTTGCTCTGTAAGCCAGTGTCCAGTTTGACTCTAGTCATAAGCAGTAAAAAAAAAGTGATGCTCGTGAAATGATGCATCTACTTTCTTCTGTCCAAAATTTGGCACAGGAAGGCAATTTAAAATGTGTGTTTCTTAAGAGAAGCCTCTAAAGCTACCTTGTGCACAGAAAAGAAAGCTGACAGAAGGGAGCTCAACCCTCCTATCTCCTATTGATGCCGGCTTCATGTCTGAAGAAAGCCTTACCTTCCTTCCAAAGGTCAGATTAACTAGGAAAAGTGAAGTTTTAGTTTCTTAAATGAAGTTTCCTAGCAGCCTAGCAGGGTGCTTCAAACAGTATATTTTTCTGTTCTAGTCTGTGTCTCTGAGCCCTGGCTTCTCCTTCCACTTTGCTGTAGATAAAAAAAAGCATGTTACACTTTTTCCTTTTTCTTTACTGTTACAGTTATCAGCATTATAATGCTTAGAGTTCATTTTTCCTGGGTTCCTCTCTAGAAGATGAAGAGATGACATGTTGTAAACAACAAAAATCTCTGCTGCTGAGAGCTAGTTTTGCATACTGAGTTTTGCATGTGCAAAGATTGGAAAAAAAAGAGTGAGCTTGATCTGCAGATTATGAGATATGAAAAGAAAAAGAAGGAAATTTCATTCTTTTATTTGTATTCCATTTCCCCTTTTTTTATTTTTTGTGGGCAGAGAAAGAGTGTTTGGGTTCTTTTCCTGACCTCCAGTGCCAGGAACATTTTTAATAAGAGAACTGAAATGTTCATACCATTCTCCGACACCAAAGTAGGGCTTTAATTAATATCTATATCGACACATATTTTTGTGAGGTTTTTATATAATCTATATAGCTATCTCACACATTATAGATAGATGTATTTTGTTATGCAGCTATCTATCTATATATGTAGATCATAAGACAGGCTGTGAAAATGTTATGAATTCGCAATGCTTGATATTCATGCTGTGCTTAGAAATGTAAAACAGAAACCCCTCAGATATTTTTCTGGTCTACCAGAATCAGTTTGTTGCTAATGCAGGACATTCAATCATTTTGAAGAGGGTCTTCAACCATTTCTTTCAGCAGTTCTTTAATTAATCCCTTTGTAGAATGAAGGGCAATAGAGCCTTCTGCCCTCCTACGAAGGACCTGTAATTCTCATGCCGCTTTCAAGGTCTACAGCTTGCACAGTTAATATGTGTTAGACAAGTATAATACATAATACTACAGATATGTAAGTAAATCTGCAGGTCTTTTAGAAGCACAGATGAGCCAAAGGAAAATCAATGGAATTTGACAACATGACAGAAATGCCACTGCACAAGTATATCCATCTCTAGGCTTTTTGTTATGCATTACTGTGAGGGAAACAATCAGTGGAGTAAAATACCCCTTTGATGAGTCTAATTTGGTAACGATTTGCAAACATGATAATAAGCCTTCTTAATTCAAAGGCATTTGACAGAGATATCTTGACACTTTCATTACAGGAGCTGTCAGGAATAATCTGGAGGAGGAGAAGGGTTTTATTGGAAAGTGCCTACTTATCTTTGGTAATCTAATAATCTATAGTAGTAGGGTCAAGTAATTTTTTATGATACAGCCTTTAACCATCTATCAAATACTACTTTTAATTACAGCTGAGCTACTGAGATGCATGGAGATCTTCCTGGGGACAAAATGAACAACTATAGCACTGCTCTGAATAGTGCGCTATTGCCAAAGAGACAGCAATTCCCTTTCTCCACCACCACCTTCCTGTGAATGAACTGGCTGTAAAAAAAAAAAAAAGGTTCTGAGCCCATTATACATAGGGCCAAAGATCTGGTTATGTTATAACACATATCCAGAAGGTTTTGCGACTTCTCCTAATTTACAGCTACTTGGCTTTGTCCGTCAACATTTCTAACTAGCTAGCTACGCTAACAGCTGTAGATATACTTTCAAGATAATTGTGAACATCTATATGGGTCAGGGCTTTTTTTAATACCAATCACTCTGACACTGTTTGAGTCTCTGCCCCAGAGAGAAGGCAACATTTTGCCTGGGAGCTGTGCAAGTCTGCCCAGAGCAGGGCAATCCCAGTGCTGAGCATGACCTCTCAGCAGCACGGTCCAGGTTGTTACATGCATATTGATCACTTGAACTGTTTTGGGTAGATAAATAAAAGTACACAACACTAATACCCTTAAAATAAACATTTCATAGCCCATCAGCCACCCCAAAAGGTGCAGTTCTCCCTTGGTTTCGTACAAGAAATTTTGCCATGGTCCCTGAAGGCCACTGTGTCTTGCTGCTCCTTGGTGGCCCTATTTTCCTGTGGATGGGGTAGCTTCAGAGGGCTTATCTGTTAATAGGACGGCAATAGCTTTACTGATTCTGCAGGCTAGTACTGCAAGAGTCCAGCTGTTTATAAAAAGCAAGTAAATCAAAACCCAGTGTACTTCACACCAAATTAAACCTCCTTTTTTTTTTATCCCTTTCTCTATGCATAGGACTCTTCAGTCTAAAACAAAGATGCATAAAACGACCCTGCAAATAAGATCAGTGTAATTCAGAGAATGAAGTTAATCTGTCAAGCCCTGGCTTTGTTTGTCACTTACCATCACTGTAGTTTCTTTTCATCTTCAATTTTTGCTCCCCTTCATTATTTGCTATAAAGAGTTTTATTTAGAGGAAGAAATAGAAGGAGGATTTTATGCGTCCATTATTTAATGATAGACTTTCATCCCTGGGGAAAATGGGCAAGAAGGATTCTGATGGCATAGTGAAGTGAATTAAAGATCAAAAAATTTCTTAAATTTGGCTGAGAGTTTATGACCTAATTTGCATAACTCTGGTTCTAATGTCAGTGACTTCTTTCCTGGTCAATTGTTGGGATTTTTTTGTCTTCAAATTCAATTGCTTGTGTATTAATTTTCACAATTCTGGAGCCAGCATCCCTGTGAGATCTAATTTAAGGGCTGTGTTTCCTCTTTGGAAAATAAGAGACTATTTCACAAAGGAAGGAAAAATCAAGAACAATGGCATCTTTGAAATAACACATTATTTCTTATCAGAACAGCATTTCTTTTCTAGGGCTTCTTAGGAGGGGGTATTGTCTTTACAGGAGATTTGCCTGAATACAATTTTCGGGCTCTCACCAGGCTGCACAAAAGGCCAGAAGAGGCAACACAGCATTGCTCAAACTTGCCTAAGTGGACCTGATGAACAAGTGGTACCACTGCGATTAGGCTGGGCAGAGGGAATTTTACCCTGCTCCACCGCCTCACTGGCTGATGTTTCTTGGAAAGAGCAGGATAGCCTGCACATAGCTCTAGTGTAGTAGCAGCTAAACTATAGAATCATAGAATGGTTCGGGTGAGAAGGGACCTTAAAGACCATCTAGTTCCAACCTCCCTGCCATGGGCAGGGACACCTTCCACTAGACCAGGCTGCTCAAAGCCTCATCCAACCTGGCCTTGAAAACTTCCAGTGATCTCCAGAGGTCCCTTCCAACCCCTACCATTCTGTGATTCCAGGGATGGGGCATCCACAGCTTCTCTGGGCAACCTGTTCCAGTGCTTCAGCACCCGCACAGTAAAGAATTTCATTCTAATATCTAATCGAAATCTCTCCTCTTTCAGTTTGGAAACGTTACCCCTTGTCTTTTTGTGACACTTCTTCATAAAGAGTCCCTCCCCACCTCTCCTGTAGGCCCCCTTTAAGTACTGGAAGGCCGCTATAAGGTCTCCCCAGAGCCTTCTCTTCTCCAGGCTGAACAACCCCAACTCTCTCATCTCGTCTTCACAGGAGAGGTGCTCCAGCCCTCTGATCATCTTTGTGACCCTCCTCTGGACCCGCTCCAACAGGTCCATGTCCTTCTTGTGCTGAGGGCCCCAGAGCTGGAAGCAGTACTCTAGGTGGGGGTCTCACCAGAGCGGAGTAGAGGGGTAGATCAGAGATGTCTTAATATATTGTATATACAATGTATATACAGAACTTTATTTTCCAAACAGAAATCATTTTAGGCATAATAGTCAGGTGCCAAAAGTTTTCTAACCCACTTTTGGAAGTGTATTTTCTGTGCTCTGCATTGCTGTGCTGATGCAAAAGAGACCTTCAGCCGGCATAACGGGCCACCCGCACCGGTGTGGCCCTACAAAAGCTGCACCATCAGCAAAGCTGCTGAGCACCACGTGGATGTGAGCCTGGGGGACTACAGGATTATTGCCACATGAGGGAGCTGCTTTAATTCACCTCTGAAGCAACGTGGGCATCAACTATTGGTGAGCAGCAGGGTTTGGGGCAAACCCCAAGGCTGGTGCACTTGTTGCCAAGCCTTTGCCTCCCCACTGCAGGATGGCGAGTGGGGTGAACCGGCTGGGGGGGGCTCAGCTGAAGGGCAGACAGCTTCTTTTCACCAGGGACAAGACAACAGTATTTACATCATATTTGACGCTGCTTCCAAGATACGTCTCAACAATGCTCTTCCCATCTTCCTCTTTATTTCTCCCCATTTTTACTAATAAAATTGTGCCAAACTTCTTTCCTAAATGACTCCTGTGTATGTCTGTCTTAATTTTCTTGCCTTCTTTCCTACCATTACAGCTCCCAGCCTTCCTTCCCTCTTCTGGAAAAAATAAAAGGCAAAAATCACAAAAATCTTCCAAAAGTGAGTATTTAAAAAACCTTATTATTATAGAGTCAAGCGCAGGGTAGGACAAACAAAGAATTGTAGGAAATGCACATTGCTGCCTAAAGGTGTCTTTAATGAAAAGATAGGGCAGTTTATGGATGTTGGAGTGCTGGATGCTTCTGGTTGCCTAGGACAGGCCAGAAAATACATAGAAGTGCTTGAAAAGACAGCAGGACTTTTGTGTGGTGAAGACCCATCAAGGAGTTGCAAACATGATAGCCCTGACAAAACAGAGTCTGGCATCATCTGGTTTCCAGTTAAGCTGGCAAGAACAGAATGCCCCCATGTAAGCAGAGCTCTAAACCCGACTGTGTTACGGGCACAACAGGAGTGATTACCTCCCCCTTCTCTTTTCCTAAGGCTGCGTTCTCCTTGGTTCCTAATTTTTTTACTGGTGTAAAACAACCTGGCTCCATCACAGTTAACAAAGTGGTGCCCGTTTGCACTGCAGCAGGCAATTTCCTTTAGCCTGAAAACAGTATTTTTTGTAAGGGGACACTTGCCTCCTTCCCCAGGACTACTGGTAGTTTTGAAGTGCTGCACTCCCAAAGCACAAGGTGTTTTCACAGCCTGTGGCAGCACCATGGGAAAGCCTCCAAGTAAAGAAAAACCAGAACAGGCCCCAGGACATGAAGGCATAAAATACGTTCCACCTGAGTCAAAGGAGAAAAAAAAATAATAATGATTCACGGTCCTAATTTTGACTAGTGAGAACTCTTCTGCTCTACTGAAAAGAAGCCTCGGAGAAAGCTCTTCTATGTACCCTTTGAAATGAAATTCATGGACAAAGGTATGTTTCTGGTAAGTGAAAACACTACATGTCTGGAAAGAGAATGAAAGCAAATGACTTTTCAGTCATTTGGCGTATGTGGGACTTCTTAAAATTTCTGTAAAAATGTCTCTGGGTGATTCTGGATTAAGGCTACTCCTTAATCCAGACAGGAAAATATTGTTTTGTCAAAATACTAGAGAAACCCCCTCCACAGTCAGATACTCACAACAAGGGCCTTTCTGGCAACCAACAGAGGCTTTTCTGAGCTTCATGGACACATTAGGCTTTGGATGCTGCTGCTTCCATTTCTACATCTATTTAGTCCTGCTGGTTGGCCTAAAAGCCCTGGGGATTTTGGCTCTGCTGTGTCACAGCTCTTCTTGCAGTATCACAAACGCCAGCAAGACGTAGGAGACTGCAGACCATATGTGTGCATGGGGATAGGTTAAGAGATGACTTATTTTAAGGCCAATGCATTATTTTCTGACAGTAACTGAGAGAAGATTTCACACTCAAAAGTTATTCCTGAAAGGATGATTTTTGCAGAGCTGGGAACACTGACTCACTCCTGCCATCCTCCCAGTCTCCAGTGCGTGATGCAGAGGTGAGGTAGGAGAAGGAAGTGAGTGATGTCTTGCTTTTGCTGTGATAGAAATAAAGCTGGTTTGTGACTTGGCTCTTTTCCTGAAAATTTTCAGCATGAGGCGGGAGACTGCAAATAGCGAATCACAAATAGCTGGCTTCTGGTGCACAGAACAGAAAGGCAAAGTTTTATTCCTCTTACTTTCAGATAATTGCCTAAAATTCATCAAGACTATACAGTCCCCAAGGAAGAGAAAGAAAAATGAGATTAACTGACTTTCACATGGTCTTCTCATACTAAATCTAGCAGAGGTAGAATTACAAACATCACCCTGAGACAAATTTAGTCAAGACACATATACAAAGATACACCTTCTCCAAAGGAGAACTCTCTTTCTTTCTTTAACTTTTCTGTAAGTGCCAGATCTCAGCTCTGCTGCCAAATAAGTGCATTTGCTGGTGGAAATGTTCCCAATTTTTTTTCCTCATATCTCACAGTGCAAGTGCTGTCCCAACACTGGGACACCATGTTGAAGTAACGCAGCTGAAATGAATGCAGTTACATTGGGATGCAGCTGTGTTTACAGCAATGAAAATGTGAGGAACTGCATTATTCAGTCAACGGAGGCGGGAAAAACAATTTAAAAGATCTATTTGGAATGGCTGATGCTTTTCTTTTGCTTAGGTGAATTATTATTTTTAAGTCTGCATACCAAAAAGGCAATTTTAATCTGTCTATGACTAGAGGAAGACAATTTGCTCGTGATATTTGGGAATACTGTAGATAATATTGGACACAGAGAAAGAGCATTCTAACACAGATGCAAACAGTGTTTTGAATTCCTCAAAAAAATACCCTCACTAATGCTTTGCAAATGAAAACTGGGTCTCTGAAAATTTTTCATAAAAAAAAGAAGTTTGGTTTAAAGTACAATCCAATTATTCATAAAGGCTATTATGCAGTGCAAAGCTTTCATAAAATGTATTCTGTCAATATTTATGACCTCTCATTGAAAAACAAAATCCAGGTGGAATATACTTTTGTGTATGTTTCTGAAAACTAAGAAGTTGCATTTGGAAACATGATCCCTGGTAGCTGTACATTTAAGGCCACAAATTCTGTTTTTGTGTTCTGAGTTGAGTTACAGCACCAGACTAAATCTTACAATTAGTAAGATTTAGAGATAAGCTGGGAATGCAGGGGAACCTTAACAAATCTGCACCAGAAAAAAAAAAAACCAAGTACAATGTTTTAAGGATGCCTTTCTTTTCATTAGAAATTAAATGAGTTGTCAGCATGTAAACAGTAAGTAAATAAAGAATAGAGCAACACAAGAGATGATACACAAAGACAAGTGATTGTGTCTTCCAGTACTTCACATTATAAACTCAACAAAAGGCCACCTCAACCTTCACTAAAGAGTCACTAGCCTAGCTGGACTTCTCCAGCTTCAAAAGGCAAGCTTCAAAGAAGATTTGGGTGCATCTCCGGATGGGAACCTCAGTGTAAACAAACACTTGTTTCTCCGATGCTTGGAGTGAAGGCAGCACAGAGGGATCTGTTATAGCAATGTTTCACCTAGGCAGTAAAATATTGCTCGGTGTAGAAAAATGCAAGCTAATACATTTCAGGGAGGGAAAATGCCAGCTATATTCCAATGGGAGGGAAAAACACTAAAAGCAAGTGATATTAGAAATAAATCAGGTGTAACCTGCGGTTGCGGACTTCAGGAGGAGAAAATAATACACGAGGAATTCAGTTTTTCTGCTGCTGCAAGGCTCTAGGAAGATAAGACCTAGGTTTTTAGGACATTTCACTAGTTTCAGCTCTTAAACCCTAGCTTGGAGTGGCTGAAAAAGGTTACAAAGGACTAGTAATGTGTAAGTTAGAAGAAAAGAGGGCTGAACAATTCAGAAACTGTAAAAACCTAACCAAA
>VYZM01015772.1:50501-75989 GCA_013398915.1 Dromas ardeola | reverse complement strand
AAAAAAAAAAAAAAATCAGTGGCAGACCTGTGGAGAAAATTATGATATCCTCAGGATTTCCCCTTTGCTAGCAGATACCTCCAAGTAGTCAAAGGCCTCCAACTTCTCTCCGGTGCTAGTACATCATCTAAGCACCACAGCTGCAGGCGTCCCGGGCAGCTGGTGCAAGGGTTGCTCTGGGGGTAGCATCTAGGCTGTTTGACTGGGCTGTGGAGCAGACCCGTGTT
This sequence comes from Dromas ardeola, assembly GCA_013398915.1. Lineage (NCBI taxonomy): Eukaryota > Metazoa > Chordata > Aves > Charadriiformes > Dromadidae > Dromas > Dromas ardeola. The sequence continues at coordinate 75,762 of VYZM01015772.1, read as the reverse complement.
GCCTCCTGAAAAAAATGTCTTTTTTTTTTTTTTTTAATGGTATTACAACACCTTCGCCTTCACATCATACATTCTTGTGCTCAGCTCAGCCATGTCTGACTATGTCTCATTTGCCCAAAGAGTATTTAAAGAGAGGTTTCAAAATGCCAACAGAATTTAATAAATTCTAATATCACAGCAGTGAAAGGATGCTCTTGAAAGGCATTTCAATGGTGTGGCCCAAAAAGAAGTTGAACGAGAGGGAGACCGCGTGGTCAGTGAGGAAATACTGGGAAAAATACAGTCCACATTATGCATTTAATCAGATGTTGATAATGTTACTGTATGATACAATCCTCAGTGGGAAAAGAAGTAAGAGCCTTCACACTCTGCCTTCACTCTCTCACAGTGCCAAGCTGTCCGCTGCCACGGTAGAATAAAAGTGCGAAACGGATGCAAAAGAAGTGGAGAAAAAACAATCAGGTGGCTTTCCTGTCAATACTATACAGTCTTTCCAAAAAGTCTGAGCAAATGGCTTGAATGAAATTAATAATCAGTTTTGATCAGAGGACGTTGCTGTATTGTCTATCTGTTTATTTAGGTATTTGTGCACACCTACAGTCAGCAATAGGGTAATAGTCAATGTCTTTATTCTTAATGCAGCTTATTTTTTCCAGGTTATGAAAGGCAGGTTAATATTTGATCTTATATCAATAAATCTCCCTATACTAAATATATAAAGGTTATTCTGGAAAACACATCCTGGCACGACCATGAACTTACTGTGATATTTCGTAGGAGATGTTCACTAGGTATCTGAAGAATTTCACTGCAATTATGTAAATATGTGAATATACTGATGCCAATCCCTGTTACAGTTATTGTCATAGGTGATGTTACAGACTGGTATTTGAAATATGTGACTTAAGAATTTAATATGATCATTTATGGACTCTGTGTCGCCATCATAGTAGCTGGATGACATTGATTTCTTCCGCCTCCCTCTGCTTATCTCAAACTCTTTCATTTTGCTTGGCTTATTGATTTTCAGGTTCACTTCATACATTATCTCACTGGAAGCTGGTAATGAATCGATATGGCCTCCTAAATATATGTTCTGTTATAACCCTTGGGAAAGAGCCACTTACAGCTATCTATATCAAAATGCACTGAGTAGCTATTGTACACATCTGAACAAGAGAGGACATCTTTGTCCCACCCCTATGCCTGGATGGAAGGCCTGTACAGTCTTTCTATCAAGTGCATGTATTTTTAAATGCCTGCCATGATAACATTGACTTAAAAGGAAAACACTGGAGCAAGCTAAAGAGAACTCAGCGTGAGTCTTTCACCTTAAGTAGTTCCATTTTTAGTGGCCCATTTACCGACTTACAGGCTCTGCCTGTAAGTTGTGTGCCTTCCTCTCAACCCCTTCTTTTCCTATATCCAATAATACTAGAAGGCCTTCGGAGCAGGGACTAGCTCTTATTCTCTGCTTACATTGCCCACAATGCGCAGCTGTTATCAGAAAGAGTCCCATTAGCACAAAAGGGACACCTGAAGTATAGATAACAGTAATATGCTAATTATGCAAAACAACGCCAGGACAGCTATGATGACAAATTGTCATTATTTTTGCTTCCTGCCGTTCTTACATCTTTAGGTAACATTACAATTTAACAGTTAATTCATTCCCATAGGTGCATTCTTATTTTTCTTAGCTGGCCTGCTGCAGTACACGAGGATATTGATAGAGCTTTCTGCTCTACAGAGACGGGTCCAGCTGAGAAAGGAAGACTTGTACTTGAAACTGCTGCTTGAAACTAGTCAGAGTAATAACACAGGAATCTAATTTCCACTTGAAGGTGTTTTAAATGGGTTCTTGAGGGAAACATAATAACATCACAAACACCCTAAAATAACCAGCACCTCAGTGATGGAAAACAGTACGTTAAATTCAGGGATTTCTCCTCAGAGATACCACGTAAGTTAAAAATCTACTTGGCTGAACAAAAGTAGAAATCCGTATGTTCATTTTGGAACTCTCCAGCATGAGAGGCAACACTGAATTTTTAACATCTGTGTATATAATGTAGAGTGATTACTGACAATAGTGGTGTGCCTCCTTTATTTTAGACTCACACAAACCCCATTCTGTTCCACACTGAAGTTGGGCTCGAGCAGAGACTTGTCGCAGAGGCCCCCAGGCCCCCACGGCACAGGCCAGTGGAGCCTGCAAGTCCCTGCTTTGTGTGAACCACCTGTGTTTCCCAAGGGACATCGTGCCAACCATTTCTGGGCTCCCTGGTGGGATTAAAAGTGGGTTTCTGCGACTGCATTCTCTGAGCAGCCTCCTGTGACAAGCCAGGCTCAGAGTATTTGGAAAGACTTCAAGGCTTGATTTGCAAAGGTTGAGAGCTCTCTGATTCCCGTCTAACTTGCTAAGGGCCAGACAGCTAAAGACTCTTCTCAACCCTGAACAAATCATGAATGCATGGGTAACAACCTTGCAGGGCTTTCTTTGCTAGAAAACAGCAGCATCTTAGTGGTCCATGGACTCTTTCTGCTTGTGCTCTTTATCAGCAAATGCTAAACATGGACAGAAAGATTAAAATTCATGCTGAAGTATACAGAAAACGAACTGCCAGAGCTGAACGAACACAAGAAACCCGTATGCAAACCCTTTGGAAACAAAGAGCTCTGTAACCCTTCCTCCAGGGGATGTTTTTAGCACTGAAAGGGTGCTAAAATGAAAGGGCACCTCAGTTACGATGAGATGCCTCTAAATTTCCCAACCCCTACAACAAACCTTAAAGTAGGCTGCCTTAAGATCCTCATCAGGCACTTGGGAGACTTGATTACGTTGTCTGGAATGAGCAAAACCTTCCCACTCACAACAACTACCTGGAAGCCCTTGCCCGAAAGGACCTCTCCAATGGGCTCTGCCGGGCTCTTGGGCAAGGAATTTTAAATCATTCAAGAATTCATTCATTCAAGCAGAAGGACTAAAACACCTATTTCAAAGCAAAAAACAGGTTAAAGAAAAGAATCAAAATCTCCTATATTCGTTTGTATTTACAAGCTGTTTTGACTTTTTAAAAAAAAAAAACACACACAAAAAAAACCCCAAGAGGCACCACAAGGCTTACCAGAATTGCAATTAAACTGAGCTGACAACATTTGGTTTTGTTAGCTCTGCTATGGCTAAGAGAACAAATGGCTTATATGATATTAAAAGATTTTTTTTTATCTCAGGGCTCAGAAGCCTTTCCTCATTTACAAGGCAGAGCATGTGATGCATTTGCCCTCCTCTTGTTTGAGTGTTTCTGTTTTTCAAAGTCACAGTAAAGCCTCGACGAGTGGGCCCTACAGTAATGTCTCTGGACCAGTTACTATCCTGTTCGCAACTATGAGAGCAATCCAATAAGCATCTCTTTTATAGGTGCTTCAGGGACATTTCAAAGCCCCTGCAGCTCCCGAGGTGCCTGCACCAGGATCCCTGCTGCGTGAAGTCTGAGGACATTCACAAGCCACACCTTCCATCTGCAGCAAATTATCACTGGCAGACAGTGACCACTTTAAAATATCCTCACAGTTCTTCCAAACAGTTCTACGAGAGGCCTAATTAGAATGATCTTGGTTGAGGAATCAGGCCGTGAAGGTCTGTCTCTTAGGTAATTGCATTGGTGTGCTTACAATTTCCAGTTGCACAAGGTGCTTCACGGTGGCAGGTCTGTGAGACAACTCCTCCTCCCTGAACAGGTTCCCCCACTGTGCTCTGGCTCAATCTCATTTCTACTTGAATAAACCCCTGAAAAGCGTAGTTTTTACTGCCATCTAATGTCTACCCCGCTTGCATAATCTCCTGCTGGTACGGTATATTAGACTAATTCCATTAGACCATTTGATTCTCTTGAACTTATCCTCACGTTACGGTTTGAGAAAACCCATAACAATTTGTTGTGGTTTAGACAATTATTCTATCACCCGATGACCCCTCCCCACCCAGAAAGGGGAATCGGGGAAAGCAAGGAAACACAAGAGTTGAAATATAAATAGATTTAGTAGGATAAGACTAAATAATTAACAATAATACTAAAGAACCAGTATTAATCCCAATACTAATATCTATATATGTATATAGATATACAAGATTTATACTCAGACAATTCTATCAGCAGGAAGCTGTGCACTCCCAGCAGTGGACAGCAAATGTCGGACACTGCGAGCGCGGCGGCTTCGGGAGGAAGGGAAGGGCTCAGGGGTCCAGCACCGGGGCAAGGAGTTTCTCGGACTTCCGCCATCAAGGGCGAGAGAAACTATGCAGCAAACTTTCTAATTCATATTGAATGTGACGTTCATGGTATGAAATAATCCTGTTGGCCAGCCTGGGTCAAATGCCCAGGCCTCGCTCCTCCTCATCCCTGCACCCGGCAAGGCTTGAAAACACTGAGACCTTGAATCCCACATAGCCTAGCTGGCTATAAAGTAAATATTTTCACAAATCCATACACTAGAGTCTTCCAAAAGTGGAGTTTTCCCCAGCATTAGAGGAGAAATTAGTCCTGTGTCACCCAACCCAGGACACCTCAGCAGGACACCTGGTTCATCGCAAGTTGCCTGCCCCATCGCAGGACCTTCCCAGCTAAATCCCACCCTGCTCTTCGCAGCGTCACCCTGCAGCCCGTGGGTCCCACAAACGCCGGTGTTGCGTGTGACCACTGGCTAGCACAGTTGGAGCAAATGCACCAACTGCATTTGCTGAGGCACTGGGCTCTGGAGCTCATGTTTGGTACTTTCTGGATCCAGCAGCGGATGTTTCTTGCAGCACCTAGGAGCATCCAGAAGAGGGGCTGGGAGAGGCTCAGCTCTAGGCTAGTGTGTGGGTGGCTCTTTTGGGGAGCCCAGCTGGCATTAGCCCATGCCACCAACCCTGCTGCCCTGTCCCAGCTGCTGGGGGAGGTCTCATGCCTGAAGATCCCACGGGAGGAGGTTGGGGGGTATCACAATGGCCGTATGATAGCCACCCCTTGCTGACCTGGGCTGTGGGTTACACAATCCATGGGGCAACACTGGGGAGAAATCCCCGCCTCCACTCACCAGGCAGATTTGGAGGGGCAGAAGAAAATTTCATCTGGCACAGCCTCCAAGGACGGTGGACCACAAAACCCTTGGCTTTGGCAAAGAGGAGAAGTGGGCTCAGGTACCCCACATCCTGGCAAATGGCAGGGAAGGCATATGCCCATATCTCATATATGCCGAATTTCAACCGCCTGGATGGAACCGCACACGCACAGCAGCGTTCTTTAACTAGAGACTCCAAGTGCTTATTTCAGGATTGTTTTCTACCATAACAGATTTGAACGGCACTTCATCTCATTCTAATTGACCAGAACTGCTGATTGTGTTATAATTAAATTGCAGTCTAATTTTACTTAGCTATAACTGATAGAACACAAAGCTACAGAAATTAAACCCCATCGAAAGGAAACTGTACTAAACACTGGCATGAATATTAGGCCAGAATTAGGCTGAAGAAATGTGGCAACAGGCCACCATCACAGCCACCACTATTGATAGAAATGAGTATTCAGTGACCAAGGGAATCTAAAATAGTTTTTTTAATATGTTTTAACATGTTTTTTCTACATCCACCATTCTAAAATAGACTTTGGATTTCAGTTAAATGGACAAAAGCTGAGATTGTTGGGTGACTGCCATGGTGGCCTCATCTTGTCCAGACACGTTGACTGGATACCCACTTACTGTTGGTTTTACTAGTGGGGCTGAAGCCCATGCTTCTAATGCCCATTTTTTCTATTGTCGTATTTCTTCCCTCTTGCCAGACCAACTATTTTATTTAGTGTGTTGTAGAAAAGTCAGCTCATTGTGCAGATAAAACATCAAAGGTGTTCATTGTGCAAGCCCTAGAACTAGGTCATTCAGTTCTCTTTCCAGATTTAATCTTCTCTTGCTTTTGTATTAATGAACCTGAAATGGAGGTGGCTTTTTACATTCCTTGGTCATTGAAATGAAAGCCACCATCACTTCAGCCCATGCAAAAGCATGAGAAAAAGCTCTATTTAATGTTGGAGAGCAAACTCCTGGAGGTCCACGTTTCATGCCATGCTTTCTACAGAATGTACGCTTTACTAAAATAATTTTACAGGCATATTTCCAAAAGCTACTTTTCATGGGGAGCTGAAAAATTATATCAACCCCTCTCCATACATAAGAGGGACCACAGACTGCAACAGTAGTGTTAATGCTGGGGAATTCTCCCTTTATGTCCACCCTTTCCGCCTTCTCTCTCCCCACGGGACAGTAAATCCAAGCCTATGTGGAGATACAAACTTTAACTTACACCAACACCTGATATCATCCTCCTTGTGGCGCTGCAGTGGTGACAAGGCACCTACAGCTTTTACCTGGAAATAACCCCACAAGGGCAACTTCATCAGCTTCAGACATTGCTGAGTTTATCTTGTGGTAAAATGTAGCCTTCTGGTCTCCTCCAGCATTTTGTTTTTAGGGCAGGGTAGCTCACAAGCACTTGTTTTGCCATTGATGAAACATACCATTTTCAATAACGAAGCTAAAAATCCCAAGTATGCAGTGACTTAGGTGGCTAGGCTTTCTCAGGAGAGGTAAAAAGTAGAGCGATGCTTTGTTGTTCAGGCAGAAAAACCACCAGGAAGAAACTGGTGGTCACCACTGGTTTGGTCATTAGCCTGCCAGACTTCGGCGATGTTCCTCTGAGAGCCAGGCTATGGCAGGAGTGACTTCAGCCCGAGAGCTGAAGACTAAAAGCTGCAGGCCCATGCCATAAGATATTTTCTCTTTTCACGAACCAACCCACATGAGGTTAATGTGCAGAGAGCTATTAATCCTTCTACAAACAGAACATTTTTCAGTTCATTAAACATTATTGCTAAACTACCAGTAGCTCTTCCTCAATTACTCACCTCTGAGAAAAGTGGCTCGCAAGTAAGTAGGAGCAGAAATAGATACTAAACTGTTTGTTCCAATGATAGCTCGTGCTGTGCAGGATAATTTCTGTTAGTATTTGGTTTCTTTGGTGGGGCTGGACAGAGAGACTGGGTTTGTCTATACTGAAGTAAGTATTTTGTTAATGCTAAAGACACATGTATTTATTCAGGCCAACAGACATTCATTTTATGTTTCCAGAATTAGTGTGATGGGCAGAACTGACCAACCTCTTCCCTCCAACCTCTTCCATCACCTGGCTTGACTCTCTCCCTCCAGCAATATAAAAATGCCAAGCCTGTGCCTTTTCACCCAGCTCCGTGCTTCCTTAGGAGAGGTCTCCTGCAGACATGTGGAGCCATCCCTTTGCCTGAAGCCAGAACCTTGAATTTCAGCCCCTGGCACAGCCCCATGGCACTAGCAGGAGGTCACTTCTGCTCTCTGCTTTTGCTGCTGGACAGGGGCTGGAGGGACAGGTCAAGGTTTGAAGGCGGCGAACAGGTGAATACTGTATTTCAGCAGATTATTTCCAACCCTACCACTAAAGGAAGGAGAAGAAATCCCCAATAAGGCTGCTGTTTGTGGTAAGAGGAGAGAATATTGGGAACAAAGCTGGGGACGGATGGCTCCTGCTGGTTAAGAACGGACAGGGATCTTAGAAATTTGATAAAATGCAAAGCTACCTTTGAAATCATTTTAGGCCCCTGCCAATCTGGGTTATTAAATGCATCCAGTTTCACTTGTAAAACGTATTTGCTCAAAAATATGATCAATTTATGACTGTCAGATCTAGCCCATGGATACAATCCCCAGTAGAACTCCATTTCATACCTCCAGAACAGCTATCAGTGTGATGAAACCTCAGTTTTTCATCCAAACCAACAGCTGGCAGACCTAATTTCTTTACTTACAAAAGAGCTGAATTCATTTCCAGCTAGGTCTCAATCGCCCATACTTACTTAAAAGCAATGCCGCAGTCCTCAGAGTAACTCTACTATGCAATTCAAATTGGTCCAGTTCTTCAGCTGGGAGCAAGTTTTTCCCCAGCCATCAAAATTGTTGTATGACTGCCATTTTGGGGAAAGGAATAACATTGATTTAGATTTGTGTTCCAAATTGTGGAACCAATTTTGAAACCTTTACTCTGCATTCTGCTTTCAAGAAGGAAGATTGTAAAATGATGTAGAGATGGCATCTTCCTGAATTCAACGGAGAGATTCCAAATGACCAATTGACCAATTCTACGCTTTCCAGCATTGTAGCTTTTCCGAAAGGACAGATTCCTTTTCAGGGTACCTTTTCACCAGGTCTGTTGGTCTCAAAGTCAGCCACAAACTGTGCTCCGTCATGCAACAGGATGCTTCTGACCTCAGGAGAGCCACAGAGCCCAGATTACAGCTGGTCTCTCTGGTGGGAATCTCTAAGTTGAAACCTGCCAGATCTTACCCAGCTAATCAGCAGGTAAAAGATCCGCACTTCCAGTGAGTGACCAAGCTCACCTGTTATAGGAAGCATGAAAGTACCCACCTGTTTTCAGCAATGAGAGAGGAAGCTTACACAAAATGTTTAGATTGCTAAATTATCTGAAATTGAGCCCACACAACATGTAAAATGGCAGTACTTCCATTAAACTGACCCAAGCTAACCTATATAAATGTAATTCCAAATGGTTTTCTTACTGATATCTTAGACTGATGGGCTCGGTCCCTAAGTCTTATGAGAAGTCTTTGCTTGCAGGAGTGCACAGTGCTCGAGTTAGATTTACAGCTTTAATCTAGACCAGGAAAGAAACTGGTGAGGATTACACTCTAATCTATCTGACCTACAAACTATTTGGCTTGGGATTCTGTATCTTGTAATCAATAAATTCCAGAATTAAGTGACATATCTCCATGTCCTTACTTCCTAGGGAACCTTTATGCTTCCCAAACAAACAAGCCAGATCCGCTCATTTGATTTCCTGAAAGGGAAGGCAAGGAGAGGATTAGGAGAGCTTTGGGTCAAATAGAGAAATGTATTTAGGTGCTTACAGTCCCACAGCAAGCAATAGGCACAGAGACACCTAACAGACTTGCCGGACCCTGTTCTTAAGCAATACTGGCAGTTTCCAAAAGGTGGTCTGGCAGCAGCTGGCTGGCCATACGGGCTGCATCCATTTCTGGGTGTGCGCAGCCGCCAGTGAAGTCAGTGGGAGGGGGCTGCGTCAGGATTTTGCCTGTGCTCACCTTGCCACCGCTTACATCGCGCTTGGAGACAGCCGGGGACCATCTAAGGCCAATGCCATCAAACCTGGCAGTTCTGAAATTCTGTTGCTAAACCCACATCTGATGCTGACTTTCAAGTTGTTTGGAGAGGAGCAGGCACTATCTTGTGATGTTGTATGGTGTCTAGTACCAGGGTCTCCTGGTCTGTGGGATGATTCCTAGTATTGTATGTTAATCTTCAGTAAAAGTGGCTTATAGTCTAATTTCAGTGGCACCACATCATTAGTAGATCTGCCTCTGCCATGAAATCATAGCTTCAGTTTCCTGGCTTTATCAATAGGCCACTTTTTTCTCTCTGAGATAGCACAACCAGACTCTTCCTCACACATACATCTTTGTGGGGAACAGCTAAATCTAAAGTTTTGCTTCATGTGTTTTTCTTACACAAAATTAGAGAACTTCTTTAGGCTTCATCTGAGCTCTGCACAAGCGAGAGTGGCCTCAGCAATGGACCACTGATCACTTTGTAGCACTTAGATCCAGTTACAAGCCTGAGTTACCCTGCCGTGCCTGTGCAGGAAGGTATGTGGACTGGACTGTCAATGATCACATTAGACCATCTGACTTAAATCTCTGTTAAACATGTCATACTTCAAATAATTTATATGAAGGTTAAATCCTATTATAAAGCCACTTACCTGAAGTTACTACTGTTTCTCAAGACCACCCTGAATGCAGCCAGGATCAGTGTCTGAGTTACCGATGTGAGCTCAGTGCCAATTTTCTGCTCTTGGTTGCTTTTCTCTCTTTTTCCTTTTTCTCAAGTTACCATTTTTAGCACCTTGTTCCAGAAGAGGTCAGTGTTCCTGCCCCAGGAACAATTAACTGCTGCCTGCTGGCCATGCCAAGGCAGACATTGTTATTCCCCAGAAGTGTCCATGGCGTAGCAGCACGCAGTAGGCTACAATTGCTAAAACGGAGAGCGATGTTACCCAGAATGACCTGAACCACTGTATGAGCTCACCAGCCCCGAAAGGAAGAGGCAATAAGACATCTCAACCAGAAGAGTAAGTCCCTTTTCTTCAGGGTTAACATTTCCATCAGCAGCTGAACCTAGTTAACCTTAATGGAATTGATATACTCACAATATCAGGAAAATAAAATCATTCAGTACCTTCCTACATTGCAGGAAATGATATTGATTTATTCATTTGAGAGATTCCCCACAGGGTATCAGGAAGTCCCTCCACATGTGAGTTGAAGATGTTCGGCTACATTTTGGATTAGAGCTTGTTCTGCAATACAGCTGCATGGACGGCAGCAGGGAGGGTGCTGGACCCAAGCTATTTATGCCTGCCGGCTGTGGTTTGAGATCTTACCAATGGTGAGATCCGTCAGGGCCTTCAGCAGGAAAGAGCCCTTACAGCTGTAGGGTAGGACATTATTCTCATGGAGCATACTCTCAGGTCTATGGGGCCTGAACCAAGCAAGTTTCTATGGCAGGTGCTGGAGAACAGACAATTTGTTTTCTTCTATCACTGAGTGATGGAATACAGGGTTACACTCCTGTATACCAGCCTCAGCAAAGAGAGGAGACATGTTTGTGCTTCTTCAGGGTCTCACTCAAAGTGCCTCAGCCCAAAGCAGGTGCTAAGTAGGAAAAGGTGTGTCAGAGAGAGAGGTGCAATGAGCCTCATGTTGAGCTGGCCCAATGATCGGCAGTAAAAGCTGTGGCTGCTTGCCCAAGTGAGGAAAAGGCAGTGAACAGCCAAGTCCCTTCCTGCATGTCATGGACCCCAAAATACAGGCAGGGTCTCTGTATCAGCCCAGAGGGGCTAACTTCTCCCCACACTCCCAAACCCAGTCTTCTGGTTTTGTCTGGTTTTGTTAAAGTGTGGCTGGTTGAAACGAGCTACACAATCACGGTGCATCCCATCACCAGCCCTAGAGCATCAAACACTAACACCAGCAACGCCTGCTGAGAGAGTCCACAAGCACCTAAAATTCCCGAGTGGAGGGGTCAGCACTCCTGCTTTGACCAGAAAGGCATACAAACATTATTTTAGGAAAACAGGTTTTAAATTACCAACACATTTCTCTGAAGCCGTATCGTGGCACGTGTCTGTGCAATCCTCCAGCATGGCACTGATTGCAATCACATGCCCATGTACCAGGCTCTCACTTGATGCATGTCATCTACCCAGTGGATATAACTGACTCCAGAGTTTCAGAAACTCTGATCTCGTGGACACAGGGTACCTTCTAATCTTGTAACCTCATAAATCATTGTACTGTTGCTGATGCTTCACTCTTGGGGAAAAAAAAAAAAAAGAAAAAGAAAGGTTAATATACAAAAGGGAGGTTTCAGTTTTACAAAGCTTTTATTCACCTGAATCCCACTAAGGTCAAGAGAAAGACTGCTACTGACTCATAGCAGCATTTGAATCGAGGGCTGAATTAGAAATTATGCTTTGTACAATTTCAGCTGAGGAAAGAACTAGCTTCCTAAAAGATCACATGGTGACAACTTTCATCCTTTCTTACCAAAAGTCCTAGAAATACTTTCCAACACTTACTCACCAAATCAGAGCCTTTTTCTCTTCTATAACAATTTTAATAAAAGCTAGTTATAGTTTTGATCCTGTAGGTGTTAAAAATGTGTTTCAGCCGCCTTTTATGAACAAAATACCCACTGAAATCCAAAGCGGTGTGAGTGTCCAAGGAGCTCATCTCTAATGGGCTGCTTCCAACTCTTACAGTCTTGGAAGAGGAATGGGCCCCTAGGGCATTTAGTCTGGAGAAAAAGAGGCTGAGGGGAGACCTTATCGCTCCCTACAACTACCTGAAAGGAGGGTGTAGCGAGGCAGGGTTTGGTCTCTTCTCCCAGGTAACCAGCAATAGGACAAGAAGAAACGGCCTCAAGTTGCAGCAGGGGAGGTTTAGACTGGATATTAGGAAAAATTTTTCACCGAAAGGGTTACCAAACATTAGAACAGGCTGCCTGGGGAAGCGGTGGAATCGTCATCCCTGAAGGTATTTAAAAGATGGGTTGATGTGGTGCTTAGGAACATGGTTTAGTGGTGGTTTTGGCAGTGTTAGGTTGATGGTTGGAATTGATGATCTTAAAGGTCCCTTCCAACCTAGACAATTCTGTAATTCTGAGATTAGCAATACCCAGATCTACCCAAATACCCTTTTGGGCCCAGCCAACCTGGGGTGGCACTGGAGAGAACCATCAGCCATTCAAACTTCTGATCCCTAAAGGGGCATCTTCTGACTTCTGCCATGGTTTTGAACAGCTTCTTCAACACTGGTTCCTTACAACTCTTCCCTGCAGGCAGCTGGGTCTGGCGTGCAGTCACTCCCATCGCCCCATGAAGATGTGCACCGAGCTCCCCTCCTCCACCTCCCTCCAGTAGAACCGACACCAGCACTTCTCTGACCCTGCAAACTCAGAGAACCAAGCGGACGAGAAGTAACTCCTTAATCCCCCAAAGCAAATAATTTCCTGTGGATTCACTTCCCAGAACTGGCTCGCTGTCAGAGGAGGGGCAGCACACAGTGGAAACTGTGGAGGTGCACATAGGAGGGTCCACCTCTTTCTGTGGCGCCTTGCCATGAGCTGACTTTCGCCTGCCACGAAGCCATAGCTGTCGTCTCCTGCCTCTCCCAGTAGATGTCTGTCTTCTCTCTGAAGTGGTGCACTGGGACTGTCTCCCTCACATCTCTTGCACAGGGCTCTGCAGTAAGCGCACACGGAGATAGGAGTCGTTGGTGATGTGCAGCCGCCGTAGGGAAGGGACACATCTAAGGATAGATTCCAGATCCTCTCCCTCTCAGGCAGAGGAAATTTGGGGCACAGTTTCACAGGGGTTATGCCTGCAACCACCCGGGAATTTTACCAAAGTTTCCCCTCTGCATTCCCCCGTTTAAACTTTACAGTCATTTTTCCTGCCTTCGGTGTCACTATTTCCAGCATGTGCTGTCTTCCAGTGACACCTAGGGATAGAGACTGGAAATAGCAAGATGGCCATTTTACATAAGCGTTGTGTAAAACATATTTCAAGCTGATAAAATGGGTTTGTTTGATAGAGACCGGTTGTTTAATTGCTTTTGAAAAAAAGACCAGGAGTCCCTTATCTCCTCTGAGAAACTTAAAAATAATGCACCTGGCAGAATTTGTATTTTTAAAAATCTTTTGCTGTAATCTCCCAATAACTACTTGGAAAACTTCAATCGCACAATGGACACAAACCTATAAATCTTAAGTAAGCCAATGGCTGAAGGGACAGTTGTGATTAAGATCTGGAGAAAAGCATCTTGCATGTTTTGCCAGATTGATGTACCATAATCCCCAAGGCCCACTCCTCAGCTCATGTGCGTTAGCATTAATTTCAGAAAGAGGTACCAGAGAAATGGCAATGATTGACATAACGTTTCACTCTGGTCCAAAAAATGCAAGCAAGATGAAGACATTTCATTACTAGAAACAAGGCACATGGAAAGGGATATTGTCATCACGAGGACAGAAACACTATAGAGTCAAAAGAACAAGCAAGTTGCTTTGTGTAGCTGTATCTATCTACTATTTACCCATTGCTACTGCTACTAATTTACTCATTACATTTGCACGTCAGTTCTCTGGTCATGAATCAGAGAGTCACCGTGCTTGGTGTTTCACCTATGTAGGACAACGATACGGCCCTGACCTGGAGATCTTACCTGCAGGGCAGGACACAACTGATGGACGCAGGAGTGGAGCAGAGGAACGGTGGCTCCATCTAGATCTTTTTTCTTGATCTTTTGGTCTGATCAGATAGAGCTGCACCAGCTGAGGCCCAAATTCAGTGAACAGGAAAAACTCTGTCCAAAAGTAAAGGTCAGTTAAACTTTTGAAAAATAAAAGCCAGTGGATGCTTCGCCAGTGATGCTTCCTGTGAAGGAACTGGAAAAAAGTCCATCCCTTTGCTCCCAGCAGCCACTTTCCCAGATCACTACAGAAAATGGAAATTGCGAGCCAAACCTTTTGTTTCTCTTTTTGCTACCTCTGCTGTTTCCATCATGCAGCAGCGCTGCCCAGCAGCCGGAGCTGGCAGCCCATCCCAGGACTCACGAGGGCAGGACCAGTTGCATCAGGATTTCCCAAAGCTCACACAACCCGTGCTGTGCCTTCCGACGGGGAGCTGGGAGAAAGCACCGCTTCAGGACTGATTTACGGCACTGAAATAAACCGAGCAAGAACTCTTCTGTGCAGGAAATGCCTCACGGTAACGTAAGAGAAGCTTCAACTTTAATAGCTTCTTTGAAGAAATGTAACACCCAAATCATGCATTTGGAAGATTCTCACGTTGTCTCCTCATATTCAATTGTTTCAGCTAAGCTTTCCTTTTAAAGCATCCCTAATGCCTTCCTTCTGAAAACACACCTTAACAAGGCAAACATTAGCAGCCTGAGATCACATTGAGACAGCTAATAAGATACCAGAAACTAACAGGAGATTAGAGATCATCTCCTATTATTTAGGTGATTGGGGAGAGGGGGCGCGCTGAGTAAACAGCTAAGAATACAGCCTAGGCACAAAAATTTCCAAGTGACACCACCCCCACCTGCTGTGCAAAACAGCCTGTGGAGCCTCGAGACAGCCACATAAGGGCTATTACCATTTTAAGCACGTTCCCTTTGCGCTCCCACTGCCTGTAGCTTCATCCAGCAACACGCAGCTGCTACCGATAGGGTGCTTTTGTATAGAACATCGTGTCCTTGGAAGCCCGTTTGTTGTTCTGAATGTTGGCCTTGGTGATTTCTACAACTTCACAGGTTTGTTTGGGTTCCTCCCCCCCCCGCCCCGTAAATCTCCACAGTGGATAACTGCCAGTTTTCCCTGTTGGGAGGGTACTGCCCTGATGCTGTGAAGATACTACTTTTATCAGACAAAGTAACTAAAAGACTATAGGGACAGACCCACAGTACATGTCCATTTCTGTGTGGTCAGATCATGGCCCACGACCCGAGTGCTCTGGTACTTTGAATTTACTGCCACAGACCCAGCTGCGAATGAGGCTGAAGTCCTACGAGAACCAGCTAAGACATGGAAATTGCGCAGCTGTTTCTGTGCAGGGCAAACCACAAGGCGGCAGATGCTGCCACGTTCAGACTGGCTTCAGGTGGAGGCAACTTGAAGGGCTCTGCATTACTCCACAAGGTGCGGACACCTCCTTCCCTCATCATCTGCAGAAACCCTTTTTATCTTCCATAGCATTGCTGAAGGATGATGCAGTTTCAGTGTGACTTACGCCAGCACTGGAATTGACTTCTGCTACCAGGAGAAATTAAGCCATCTGATGAACCAAAGAGATGTCCCTCTCCTCGGTGCCCTTTAAAAACAGCTTTGCATGCAAGGCAAGCGAGGCAGTGACAGGTGAGGTTTCCAGGCCCAGCTATTTTCAAACAGAGTACTGTTCACAATATTTTTTATGAAGTAAAACCATTACTGGACAATCAGAAAGTTTCTCCATGCCACTGCAAAATCTTACCTAAAGGAAAGGTAGGTAAGGGAGGAAAATAATCTTCTTTCAATATTCCCTAGAAGGACCTTTTTTATACTGAATTCTCAATTGTATAAATTATCTTGAATAATGCATGGATTAATTTACAGGTCACTATTTATTAAAGGAACCTGGACAGTGGTTGTGTTCTGTATCTTCAAGTCCTAATCCAGATCTGGGCTTTGAGTTACAGGTGTAACTCAACAGTATCAGATATTGACAAGTATCATACAGATATTGAAAAGTATCATACAGATACTGATAAGTACCAGCTTGCAGGGCCATCTTTTTTTTACCAGTGTTACTGAATACAGATGTGTTAATACCACCCATGTATCCGGCACCTACTGAGGTGCAGCCCATCATTCATCGGGAGGTACGCCCATCATATGAGCATCTAACGTTGTGTGAGAGCAGCTATAGGCTGCTTCCTCTACAACAGGAGCTGGGGCTGCCCTTCAGTAGATTTTTCCAGCAGGACTCTTGGGAATAGACCATTTTTAACCTTTCTTACCCCAGAACTATCCTGTGATTACGCATCAATGCGTTTGTCATTTGCTGGGTTTACCTAAAAGAGCAAACTCCTAGTTGATTTGGGGGACGGGCTGCCAAAACAACTGCTGTGCCACTTCTTTCACAGGGTATCCCATCAAGACACCCAAGGCTTGTCCGTCTGTACTGTAGGAACAGTGCTGTTTCCCTCTCCCATTGTGAGAGGGACCACAAACACAGCTGGCAGCTAAATCCTGCCTTTGAGAAGCATGACCAGTCTACTTGCAACCATGTCTGCAGAATTCAGCTCCTCATAACTTAGAGAACTAAGTCTGGATCATGGTATTCTGCTGCACAATCATAGCAATGATGGAAAAAAGCATTTATTATACACACAGGTACTTTTAATCAGACCCCAAATTAATTTCAGGAATGTGCTGTCACATTTCACAGATGCAAGCCATTCTAAAATAGCTGAGAACAAAACTTGAGCACATGTCACTGGCTTCATCTTAAAACACTGTGCATTTTGCTTATTCAAGAAATTAAGATGATCCCCTTCTACCCAAAACCTCAGACTTTGAGCCAATACCATCATCTTGTTTTAGAGCTATGATATCCCAGTACAAGTCACGATATTTTTAAGTTGGTTAGTACAGATTATGGTAGAAACTTAAAAGAGGAAAGATAACATTTCTTGAAGAAATCAAAGCTGATTACAAGAGGATCAAATACATCGCTATTAAATTACACTACTTCTATCTTTCACCAAAAAAACCAATCCTCCTTAATAATAGCATAAAATTCCATTTGTTTTAGAAAAGCATACATAAAATAACACCAGTACATTTTATTTCAAAAGACTTTGTTGTCTCAACTCTAGCAATACTCCAATACAGGTTAAGATTTGTTCATAAAGAGCTCAATCACAGGCATGTAGCAAACATTGGAAAGGCATGTCAAGTACAAATCCTCTTTTGAGATTTTTTTTTTTTTTTAATATAAGCTGGAAACAGTAGGCATGAAGCATCTGTACAGCAAACATAAAACAACGATGTCATTTTTCTCTTACTTATCTCAAGAGCTTTTGATCTTGGGATCTTACTAGAAAGTAACCTTGGACATACTTCACACAGTGAGAGGAACTACTGAGCCACTTCAACCAAGGGTGTAACACATGGATCCTGTACACCTGAGCCTTCCAGAAGGATTAAGGAAAAGATAACTGCTGACTGGAACTCAAGCTACATCTGTCCTATACCGTAAAATTGGAGTAGCACAGCCTGTAACAGAGCAGCACATTAGATAAGATCTTACAAAAACTACAAACAGGGTATCGCACTACAGTGGGGTATCTGCTTACCGGCAGGTCTGTAAATACACACGCATCTTTAGGGCAACTGTGTACTGATGAGCAGGATGGCAGAATATGACAAAATTAAGACTTCTGCTTAATGATTATTTTTTCAAATACTTAAAACTTAAGCTTCAACAACCCTTCACATTTTTAAGTTTTATAATGGCTTTAGATACATTTAGGACCTTAAATGCCAAGCTCTCAAGAAGTTTAATTAAGATTTTTAAAGATACAGAAATAACAAAGTTGTAGAGGTCTTGCAGTCCAAGTGAATCTAAGTTAATGAAAACAGATTTAAGATATAAAATTATTTCCTAAGGTGTCTTTTTTTGTGTGATTCCCCCCTCCCTCCCCAAAAAAGTCCTCCAGAACAAAATGCTTTTCATGTAGGCTGTGCAAGAACGTAGTGCAGGAAGTAAGGTTTAAGCAAAGCTGTTGAACCAATGAATGGACGCACACACAGTCTAGGCACTGTCTTTTTCAAAGGTTCTTTCATTGAGAAAATTATTGCTCATCTGCCCAGTTGTGCTCTTCATGCTCATCTCAAACACATGGCCAGATTTAGCAGACCACAGGCGAAGGTCAAGGGTCTGATAATTCACACAACAAGAGGAAGCAGGCAGCCTACAGACTTAGATTACTAAATCTCATCTTCTGCAAATAAGGACTGCTACCACCATTTGGGAAGCAAAAGTTTCATTGTTCACAGCTGCATTAAGCAGATGTAGGCTCTGAACAGATTCGATGAATTTATTTACGCAACACCTTACTCCAGTGTATCAGCTAAAAGAATCAGCTACAACAGCCTAATATAACTATGCACAGCAAGGCTGTGAATTTGAAACAGCAGTTCCTACATCCAATTGCAGCTTGTGGTTAAGTGTAGATATCGCCAAGAACACAGTCTTGATTTGGAGACCTGAAAGACACACACTTCGCGATATTCCAACAAAAAGAAGCCACCACTCTTTGCAGTCTGAGCTTGCCTAGTCTCAAGTCCTACTAGTGGGTTTACCATTTTTTAACCTATTTTGGAATAGACTTCTTTCCCAAAGTCCTTCATGTTTTTCAGCATTCTTGAAACATGCATACATATTCCAAGTAGGCTGAGCTTTAATAAAGAAGTTTAAGCTTAAGATGATAAAACATGAAACTGTTGAAGCCTTTCCTCTAGAACACACAAAAAGGGTTGGGCTTCTAATAAGGATAGTTAGAGACACTGTTCTAGTTTAAAACACAAATTTCTGCTTTCCATCTAGAAACATTAAATTGTTTGTGGCCACAATTATCCTCATCTATTTAAACTTCAAATGTGTTACTTCTTATCCCTCTCTTTTTAATTTTGCCCTTCAAAGGTCAAAACACAAGCAGCTCCACTAGAGCATAAACCCCAAGCCACCTATCAATTGCAAGGTTCTTCTTATCTGAAAGGACTTTTAAATGAGGAGGAATAAACCAAAAGTTTTTCTTATTTATTCCAAGCAGAATGATTATGGAGAAATGACTCAAGCTTAGGTAGTACAAGTTAATGGAATGCCATCTGAAATGAAGACTGACTCAGTAACACATGAGACTTGCTAATCATTTGTTAATCTCCAATTCAAAAACCCACTAGAAGTACTCACATAATACCAGTGAAATAGGAGAAGATACTGCTTGTTTTTCCTCCTGGGCAGGAGAGCAAGCTTTGAATGAGAACGTCAGTTTTTCTGACATTTGATAAAATGAAAATCATTAACTGCTATGTACCCCAAAGGATTAATTATTTTAACATCTATGAATCAAGACTAGGTAAACTTGCCGTACGATGACTTTATTCTGCTAAGGGCAAGACCTGCATAAGACTTATTCTTTAGATTTGCATTCTGCGTGCTGGTATTTTATGTTTTGCAGCAGACTTTTCCTCCTCCTGAACACATTATACGTTAACAGTATGCAATCTTCTGGAACATCCTTTTTCTGGAACAGTTAAGATCTGTAACACCAGGAAAAAATTGTGGAGATTGAGAGACTGGACAACAGGTGGAATTGTCTAGATCAGACAGAGAAAGAAATTGTCATATGAATGCTCTATAATGCTCCCCTAATTGTTGTTAGTGCCATAAAGGTTCGTATCTGAATTCAGAAATTTAAATAAAAAAAAAAAAAAAAAAAAGAATTTCAACTGAGTTAAAATTCAGCATTTCTGTTTAGAAAGGCAAGGCTGAACAGGAAACACAGTATAGGCACAGGTGATATTAAGTAATAGAGTTTTGCCTATTCTTGATGTTTACATAGTAGTCATCCGTTCTTTTTTTTTTCCTGAATAAGTTTTATTAGTAAGTCTTAGCAGCAAAGAAATGTCTCTTTCTTCTTTTCCAGACAATACATGATATTACAAGAAGTTTTTTTTTTTTATTTTCCCCACTATTCCTATGGTTTCCCAGCTCAGCATGTTTTGAATGTTCCAGAGAAAATTTCCATGTCTATCTCACAAGGAAGAGAACATCTGCATGTTTCACCAAATGAAGTCATTTCATTCTGTAAAGAGACATCTCCTAAAAATCAAAACACCAAAATGCCTACAGGTAACTAAGACTAGATGAAAATCATGGTGGAACAAACCTGTTATAACTTTAGATCACAGTGAATTAATTGCCTGCTAGAGAAGTAGACTAAATCAGCTTTCTGTAGTAACACCCAAACCCCATTACAAAACCCTCCATATTAACCGTTAGTCACAGCAAAACTTTTCACACCAGGGGGAAAAAAAAAGGTTAGTGTAGGGCCTGTTCCCTTCCTTACTTCCATAGCTAACACTACCAGCTAATTAAAGCACTCTGCTTGCCAACGTGAAATGCACAGTCATGGCAGAAGCCAACTCAATGTCTTTCCTGTTCACTCAGTGACAGAAGAGATACAAAATCCCATGCACTTCCTTCAAATGTTTTGGGAGTACTATGTAAGACCTAGATGTTTCACGTGTTTTCAGTAACAGCAGCCTTAAGGAGTTCAGCTTATTTTAGTCCTAATACACTTAACACTAATGTTACATAGTCACTGCAGTAAATTTTAGAGAATATCCAGTTACTTAGAAAACAATTTATGTCTTATCATGCTGCTACTAAGATACACCTACACAAGAGACTTTAAAGCTCTAGTCTTACAGCTACAAGATAAGATCACATCTAGCTAATGTACTGATTAATTAGCTAATACTTCATCATGTAGACCATCCAATTTATTCAATGCGCAGTGAGCTATACTTGCCACAAAACATTTTATCTATTCTTTAGTAAGGCTGCTGTTCTAGTTTAAAACTTAAGCTAAAGCATTTCAGGTATCCCAGGAAATATATGAATAAACTTTTATTTCTAAGCAACAACACACACTATTGTAATACAAGCCACACATTTAAGTCAGGTGGAGAGTAGTAAACTGAACAATCATCGCTAAAACATTTCCATTGGAATTGTGTTAAAGTTCACAAGTGTCATCATTACCACCTTACTGAAGTTTTCTTATGTGTTTCTAGTCTACACACCACATGTTTCACGCAGTCATGCAAATCTGAATCAAATTTTAAATGTTCAGGTAACAGGGAAGTCCATTCACTGCAAAGATTCATTTTTCACAGAAGAGCCAGGCTAGGTAAGACCAAATACTGCAGGGTTCTTCATGAGAATACTGGTATTTTAGAAACCATGAACTTTCAGTTGTTCTTCCTTGACAATGCCAATCTAAGGGAGAAAAGCAACATATTTCAGTAAAGCTTACATGCTTAGGATATTACAGTGGTATCAAGTTACCACAATCTTATACTCTGATTAAAGAAACTGCAACACAGTATATACTCAATACAGTTGTTTTCTAGTTTCCATACTGTTTCTGGGCCAAGAGAAGAATTGACTTCACAAAAGAAAATCTTATCAGACATCTGACGACTTCTGTAGTTTTAGCACTTGTTCTTTGACAGCATAACATCTCTACCTCATGATTTGCATCAGTAATCTAGTGGTGAAAGACTCTTCCCTCTATAGTGTTTTCAGACTCAAAATAATGGTTTGCATCAAACACTTGATTTTATAAATGAAGAACTCAAGTTCACAGAGAACTTGGTAGGTAAATTGTTGGTAAGTTGTTGCAGGGTAAATGCAAGTTGTTAGGTAAGTTGTTGCAGGGTAAATGCATTCTACGGTGCTTTGATTCCTACTCTCATTCTGCCAGTGTCACTTTACTTTTTGGCTGAAAATAAAAAGGAACAATAGTGGACATCTCTAGCTGGTTAAGTAACATCAGTGCCACCTGTCACTCTATTGCTTCCAGAGAGGTTTAGATATTTATCTGCAGAGTCCCTTACCTCCAAGAGGAATTGGCATATGTTCTTCCTCTGGTCACCTTGAAGCTGGATAACTTCACCGTATTCAGGATGTTCAATCACAGTACCATTACAAGCAAATTTCTAGAAAGAAACATTCATATTGTAAGGCATCTGATGTACATTATGATTTTGCTTAGTAAGTCTTTTCAGCAGGATTTTGTCACAGAAGCTGCTTAATAAATTCTGATGACAAACAATGGAAAGGCTAGATCTACTCTGCACTAGTTTTGAGAGCAAATGGAATATATCTGCTGATGCATACAGACACAAAGCTGCTGATGTTAAATTCAGGCAAAGACAGGATTAGATACTGTGCAGGAGGAACTAGCCAACACTCATTGCAAGAATGGAAAACAAAGTCACAAGATACAGCCTTTCAACTCCAAACTATTTTAAAATAAATGTTTACATCCTGGTGAAACTGGAGATCTCTATTTCAAGAGCAACCCAGCTATGACAGAAGCAGGAATGCAAAAACAGTTCTACTTTAAACTGATTTTATTCTTGACATCAGCAAAGCCAGGTATCTGGGAAACTGAGAATATATTTTATTTATTTCTTCATATGAAAGAAACCTTTATTTTTTTAGCAAAAATCGGTGTCACTGGACGCTGATGGGGTTTTTGAGAAAGACACATAAAGGGATGAACCTGAATATGAAAGTGATATGCACTGGCAGGAATGAAATAAAACAAATATTCTGTTACTTTGTATTAAAAGCTATCATACTCCTTCATAAAATATCTTTATTATTAAATCAAATCAGCAACTTCACCTTTTTGAAAGCTTTCACAAGTTTCTTCTTGTCATAATCATCTGCAATTCCCTGAACAGTTGTTAGCGTCTTTCTTCCGTTTCGTTGCTGGATCCTTATATGAATGTAATCCTCAGTCCCTGCTGGGAGTAAGTCGTCACCCTTTGTTGCATCAGCAAAGGGGTCTGCAGGATGAAAATGATTCATGTAATTCCCACAAAGGAAAACACCCAAGTTCAAAAACTAACAGGTGAATTTCTCATTTCACAAAGAGCTTTATTTAGGGGACAACCTTGCCTTTTTCTCCCTGTTTAAAAACACACTGTTAAAATCAGAGTACTTTTTTCTACAGCTGCATTAAGTCTCACTAGCCTACTAACTCAGCAGAGAGCTCCCACCTATCATGCATCCAGTTTCTACAATGCCTTCCTGGATAAAAGTAATTTTCAGCTACAGTATCAATTTACTTCACTATTTCTTACAAGCTGTAAACCCTGAAGCTCTGAACCTGAAACAGGGTTCTGAGAGAACATCAAGTGCACCTAAGTTTTAGACAGCCACATGCATTTTAAGTACGGAAGTCATATCTTTTATCGGATCAGCTGTTAAGGACAGTAACATCAAAAAGCTCTTGTACACACACGCCTTTACAGATCCAGCGCGTAAGTCTTATACTGTGACAACTAGCACACTACCAGCATTTTAAGGCATAGGTGTAATTCTTGGCTACTAATGTAAACAAAACACTGTAACAGACACCAACAGATGTCAGAGGCTGTCTGTTAACCAGGACCCCTCTGCCAGTCAGTAGTTTTAGGCAAGAATCATAACAAAATTCATTTAGGCTTTGACTATAGAAAGGTCAGTCCTCAAATTCTTCCAAGCTTAAATTTATCTAGCCCAGGTAAGATAGAAAGGAAGAAGAAGGGTTTCTGTGTTATACTTCTTATTCTCTGACCTCCACAAAAACATATTTAACACTCACTCTATCAAGAAATTTGACAGCCCTACAAGTTTCCTAATCAGTAGCTCCAAATAAATCTCGAAGCGTGAACTACTGTAAGTTTTGTTGCTTTTTTTTTAAAAACTAATCACCAATTATTTTTGGATACTAATCAGAATCATATCAAAGAGTCCGATCTTCAGAAAGCACAGGTTCAACAGCCACACAAGCTACAATTTCCCAAACTTCCACCCAAAACTCAAACCTAACACACTGATCAAGTTTTGCCACCCACTCAAAACAAATGCCCCAAAAGAGTTAGTTCAGCTGCAGACAGACACTTGTAAAAACAAGAATGAAAAGGGCATTAAAGGCACTGAAAGCATCATGAGGATGCAAGCACCACAGGAAAGAAGTACAGCACTGGGAAGCTTGACTGCCTTAATTACTACTAAGGCATTTGTTAAAACATGCTAAATTTTCACTGTCCCCCACAGCTTGCAGGGGTAACATTAACAGAAAATTTCAGTCAAAGAAAAGGTGAAAGAAAAAGGGGCCTCGGGCATGAAAATCACTTGGCAGAGTTTCGGATTCTAGGCTGGAGATAAACCAGCCCCACAGGTATTAACATTGGATTACTTCAAACAAATCCTTTGGGCAGCACCTTCCTAAGCACAGGATCAGCTCCCAAATCGTGATTAACACAACCTTCTCATGTGGCATGTAAGTGCAAAAGATTACAGACAAAACTGAGACCAAAAGCCTGACACCATTATCGTTTAAAGTGCTAACTTGCTCACTCTGTTGCCTATAGATAAGGAAGGCGGAGAATCATGGCCCAGCACGGTAAACTTCCCTGCTAATACAAGTGAAATGACCTACCTTCTGTATAGCTCAATCTATAGAAACAATACCCTTTGCAGGGCATATATCGGGTTTTGGGACATCAGTAAGGACAAAACGAGGCAGCAAACAAGCAATCAGAACTGAGGAGATGATTCCCTTCCTTAGTAGAGGATATGAACCCTAGACTCCCTCTGCCCACAAAGACAAGTTTGAAACTGCAGAATTGACAGAAACGCCCAGTATGGGGTGCAACCAGACATTCAGGTAAACAGCGCAGTACGGGGTGTCAGAGCACAGTACATGGCGGCACCTCCTACGGGAGCAGAAAGGGAGCAAACAAGAGGGAGACGAGACTCCCAGCCCATGTCTCTCCGCTGCAGACACAGGGCAGGACCAAAGGCCAGGGAGGACAAGGACGAGCCGCCGGAACAAGGCGGGCAGCGCCGGGGACGGCAACACCCGCTCGGCAACGGCCTCAATGTCACCCCGGGGGGCTGGGGGACACCGATCCCCCGGGGGGCCTCGGGAAAGGCGGTGGCAGGACGCCGTGGGTGGCAGCAGGGACGGCGGGGTGCCAGTCACAGCCTCGGCGGGGGGGTGGTGGTGACTGTGGGGGCTCCCCGCGGCACAAAGGGGGATGGCGGGGTGACGGTCGGCTGGCGGCGGCCCTTACCGAAGGATTGGAGGTTCTGGATAGATGACATGCGACTCTGCGGCGAGAGGCTGGAGCAGCGGGGAAAAGGCCGCGGCTGGGTCCGCTCGGGTCACGTCTCCGGCTCCGCAGTGCCGGGGGG